>OU611973.1:10171780-10626780 GCA_914767545.1 Sesia apiformis
CAGCGCTTTTTTATTGAAAGAAAAGTATTTTTGACTTGGGTGTTTATAATTTCTGCAATCTTAAATTTTAAACATCATCAATTGAATCATTCCTTGTTTCTAAAATGCATGCTATACATAGATATTGTTACAACAGAAACTAAAAACAATGATCTCACGCATTTTTTAAGCAACAAATAAAGTAGATATCTATATACGGTGATATATCTATACCTCACGAAGTTTTACGCTTTATCACGATCTTATAGACACGACTATAAACATATATATACTCGTGTTACTAACATACGAGGTATAAATTACATAATAATATATGTTTTCTTATCAATTAATGATAAAAAATAGTTGTCTTATTATTTTATTTTCATTTATTGAAAAGCTTATAGCTGTTATATAACAATTTATGAGAGGGAGAGTGCACGCTGTAATCAAACAGCCGCTGGGCGCTCTCGACTGGCCACGTTACCCCTCTCTCATAAAAGACTACCTTGAAACGTACTGCATTCCCCACTTTATCTTATTTCCCCAATGTACGTACGTGCCAGAGCCCATTCCCATTCTATCCCTCCCCATTTCCCAAACCCTTTATCCAAATCCGTTCCTATATCTCCAAAGGTAGGCAGTGCATCTGGAGTCGTGCCAACGTTTGTCATTTTGGACTAATGTTGGCATGTATCACGGATGTCTATGGGCTACAGTATCCACTTACCATCGGGTGGACTGTAAGCTCGTTTACCGCCTTCGTCCATAAAAAAAACAATAATTAAACACACAACGACACTTGAAAGCTATTAAGAAAATAGATTTATTTTTATTATTTATTTGAGCCTTACCTATGAAATTGATGTATGAATTGCTGTCACGATTAAACTCGTGACCACGGCACGGCTAATGTAACCTGTAAGAACGCGAAAGTTTAAACAGTAATATCTAGTCCTTTGTACAGTTTCCCAAGTTGGAAATCAACTGGTTACCATCAGTCCAAATAGAGTGATTTTTTACAAAAAGTGAAAGACGTAATCTCTGCAATAACTATATTTCTCCGACTGCCCCCAAAAGGGGCCCACGTGAACTCAGGGCGTATCACCTAGCCGTATAAAAGTGAAAGCAGGTGGTACCAAACAGAACAAGTTTTAGTACTCACAAAATGCGTACAAGGCCCAATGTGTGCCATACATAAAAATGCCATGTGCGTTTGTGCGTACGTTTCGCAACATCTTACATTCAAGTCTCACCGGGGCATCGAACCTTGACCCAGCAGGTGCCCACGCAAAAGCTCATATTGTGATCCTTATTAGTATGGTTATAGGGATTATTAAGTACAATTGAAAGTGTTAAGGTGTGGTTTCAGTAGGAAAAGGGTAGCGGGAATCGGAAGCGAATGCAACGTTATTATCATTATTGAATATTTCTTTAGTAGGAAGAAAGCAGCGGAAAGCGGAAACGAACTGTGACAGTAGTATCATGGTCAAATGTTTCATTCATTCAAATTCAATGTTCAAAAGTGTAAAATTACTTTTATTTAAATACTAGCGGTGGTTCGCATGAACTTTTAGAGTGTTTCCCGTGAGAATTGTATCATGGGTCTGTATAAAAAGTAGCCTATATGTTAACAAGGCATATGAGCAATAACTATGCCAAGTTTAATTAAAATCCGTATAATGGTTTTTGCGTAATGCGAGTTCATACATATAAACATTTAAAAAAAATGGGTACTGTATCATGTAGCACTTTACACTGAAGCATTTTTCCCAAACTATTTAAAGTACACGGCTTTATTACTATTCTAATTACGGCTTTATTACTATTCTAATTATAGTTTTGTTACGGCTTTATTATCCTGGCACATAAGCTACTCGTACAACTATGCAAAGTTCATTAAATTCAGTCTAGTGGTTTGACTTAATCCTTTCAGGCATAAGTCGAGTTCAGTTTCGAGTCTGTGGTAGGAAACGTGAAACTCTCAAAAAAACATATTGTGCATTTATCTATTTTAATCTATCAAGTTCTACATATACATAGATATAAATTGTACACCAAAAACATCCAAAGAAATATAAAATACAAGTAATTAAAGATACAACCGGCGGCTTCTTTCAGGCAACTTTTGGTTGGTAAGGAGAACTCTGTAGTGAAAATCGAGGTACATGGTGCGATAAAGAAATAATGTTTTTATATACTTACATACATATAAACGTATATAGAAGCATATACATACATATACATATGCATACATATACATATGCATATACATACATAGAAAAAGATCTAAGGAACTAGAAAATATTAAGAAAAATAAAGGAAAAGATATTGGACGTCAGAGAACTGTTAATCTGCGAGATAGTGTTCTTTCAAATAATTGATATTCGACCTTTAATTTACTAAATACAAAAGAGAACTTTTGTGCTTGTTGAGCTGTTGGATCAAGCTAAATCAGCTTATAAAGTCACCGAGTGTTAACGCGTCCTGTCTCTATGAGAGGTATTGTAATCGCTAATCGCTCTTCCTATGAACGTAGCGTAATCGTAGCGTTTAATTAACCAACTGTCTCCGAAATTGGTTACCATCGTGTTAATATAATTGGACAATTACACTGTCCGACACCGACGCCATGGGAACTGATTAAATTATGACATTAGCTGAGTTAAAGCATAGAATTATGCATTTGCCGTATATAATGCAGAATGCGTTCTACGATCCGGAAAATACAGACACAGTTCCCATCACAGATACGGAGGGATAGATAACGCAAGTTGTCCGTCGCTGAGTGAGAGCTTAGCATCAACGAGCGGCGCGAGAAATAGTTTGTCGCGCCTCTCGTGCAATCCGCCCCGACCCGTGTCGCTAGCAAGTCATTGTTACAAAACAAAAAATGCCTAATTGTGCTATAATCAATTGTAAAAATTGGTCAAAAGCAGTGAACCGAGTCAAGCGAGATGTTTCGTTTCCCATCACTACAATTTTGTCGTGACGTGACACGCTCGGTTTTCATCCAATTTCACGAGATGGCGCTGTCTATCTCCCATAGAACCCACGTAGACACAGCCCGCTTGATATCTGCGCTCTATATCTGCGTTCCGGGCCAAGTTTTATTTTTTACATACAGCATATTTTACATACCACCAGATGGAGCATACAGTCCACCTGATGGTCAGTGGATACTGTAGACTATAGATGGATATCATACATGCCAACATTAGTCCAAATGACAAACAATGGCATGTCCCCGGATGCGCTGTGTAACGTTGGAGATATAGGAATGGATTTGTAGAGAGAGTTGGGAAAATGGGGAGGGATAGGATGGGATGGGAATTTGCACTGGCATATCTCACTCACTACCGACACATATACCTACGACGTACAATGAGATCCCTCATCTGAAATTGTTGGACGTACTCGACTGGCCTCGTCACCCCTCTCTCACAGAAGACTAACTGAAATGTACTGCATTTCCAACTTTATCCTAATCCCCCAATGTACATACGTGTTTCAGTAGTGAGATATGCCACAGCCCATTCCCATCCTATTCTATCCCTCCCCATTTTCCTAAACCTTTCTCCAAATTTATTCCTAAATTTTTAAAAGGTCGGCATTTTTCTATAAGAAACAGTGTTATTGCACACGAACGGAGTCAGGTCTATACGCTAATGATTTATAATTAAATGCCTGTGTGCGATGTGGGCGTGGACTCTATATAAATAGTGTAATTTGTACCTGTGGGTAAATATGTGTGGTTGTGTGTGTGTCGAAAATGTTGTTCAACGACTTAGTGTTATTGACATTCTTCATGCAGATTTTTTTCTATACGAATTTTAATGTTAGATATTGATAATTTAGTGATATCTTAAAAAGATAATGTATTTATTGCTTAGTATTGCCTATGAAGTCGGATTTTTTATACGAGTCAGGGATATGACATGTAGAACTGTCAATAAAGTGTCATTTCCGCATTAATTTCACTGTTTGACAGTAAAACATGTCATATCCCCACTCTAATAAAAAAATCCGACTTTAGTCAGAGTGTGTTAATTGTAATATTTTAAATAGCAAAGTAAAAGATTTGGATAACATTTTCTGACTTTGCACACATAAGGAGTTTTCATTGATTGATTCATTTATTTCTATTGCTATAGGAAGGTCTCCAGCAGATATACCTATAATGATAGCTATAATTCTTTATCCAGGAAGAGTTTTCAAAAAATCCCCTTAGGACATTAGCATACGTACATTCAGGAAGAACTTATCACTTATTAATCATTTATCACATTAATGAATTTCCATCTTGAAATATTTTTATTAAATCGTCAAAATAACTAAAATATCTTTTTTTTAAAACGACGATGTCACTTTATCACAAATGTTGGCTACACCTGTAACAGGTATTCACATAAACTCTAATAGGATAAATCTTATATTACAATGTTTTTATATGTATACTCTTGGTGTACCTTATATGTATATGAATAAATTAATCTTCACAGATGTAAAGAACGAAATTTTAAACAAAGCATCGCCCAATCGAGCTTTAACACAAATACAAACTGCTTCGCAGCCGATTATCAACTTATTCAATAAGCGATTGAGTAGTGTCGACCGCAAATGTAACGTCGTAGAACTATACTGTCAGGTAGAGCGATGAAAATTAACTTTAACATCATAGCAATAATTTGTTTACGGCCGCAAAAGACGTTTGTATCTGTGCGAACGCTGGGTAGGCCAATGCTTTAATGTTACATAATAAATGACGACTTTCTCAAGTCCACGTGACCGGTGGCGGTCCCACGCTACGTTTCCTGGTATGTGGTCTCCATACCAGGACTCGTCTCCCACGTGTGCTATAGGACCGGCGACAATCGTGGACACTGTCACTTCAGCTCGCTGATCATTTGAAGTATATATATATATATAATTTAGTTCTTCATTGAATTTCTTCGTTACGGTTGTTGTCTAGGAAAGTGACATCGAGCATAGGCTATTTACAACCCTCCCTAGAAGATGGGAAGAACGGTAATTTGTGTGGTAATGTGCTTTGGGACGCGTGTATATCCAGCAGTGGGGAGACACAGACACACACACAGAGAGAGAGACACACAGAGAGAGAGAGAGACACAGGACACAGAGACACAGGAGAGATACAGGGTGTAAGTAGCAGAGTCCCGAAGCCTGAAACCATAGATTCCATTCATATTTTCCAGTGCATTGACACGAACATTTTATATTTCTTGATATTTTTTATTAATTTTATCTATACATAAAACAAAACCGTGTCTCAAAACATGAACAAACAAAACATGAAATATATTTAACTTTTTAAACTTGTATATGGAGAAAGGGTTGGGAAAATGGGGAGGGATAGGACGGGGAATGGGCTCTGACGTATCTCACTCACTACACGTACGTACATTGGGGAAACACGTGGTTCTGTGAGAGGGGTAACGTGGCCAGTCGAGTGCGCCTAGCGGCTGTGAGAATGCAGCATGCACTCTCCCCCTACCAATGCCTTGCAGCATTATCTCCCAGTCAACCTTTGGGCTATGCAGGACATGAAGCGGTAGTGGTTAATATTTAGGGTACTTTTCATGCAGATAAATAATGAAGTTCCCAAGGGAATCACAGGGGGATTCACGCGAACGCTGGCACCGCTAGTATTGTATAAATTTATATTTAATTCTAGTATTGTACTTTTGCTGTTGCCTGGAATATATCGCTTTTAGCGCTAAGGCAGCCTATTGCTTACGCATATCTTATTAATTAATAGTTGTAATTATGTAATTAATTAATTACAGCAGTAATGGAATAAGGAATATTTATTGATTGATTCATTTGTTTCCATTGCTATAGGAAGGTCTCCAGCAGATATACGTTTAATGATAAATTCCTAATCCAGGAAGAGTTCTCAAAAAATCCCCTTAGGACATTAGCATACGTATATGACGCATCTTGCGGTACCTCGACCTAAGTACTAAATTATGGATGTAACAAATATACCAGCTATGTGCAAGAGAAACATATAATGATCGTGATGTCATTCAAGGAAAATCATCGTCGTCACAAACCTACTGATACACAGATCCGAGCAGATACTTGTAACCGGAAAGATGACATTTTTATGCGTAGGTAGAAACAGGAAAAATATAAAAAACGTTTTATCCAAGTCGGTTAAACAGGTTACAACACAATATGAGATTTATTTGTAAATCGAAATGCGATCGCTTAGGTGGCAACACAAAAATAATATACTCGTACGTCCATCTGCCTCACACAAGAGTACCGTAAAGTTCCACTTGATCCTATATTTCCTCAATGTACGTACGTGTTTCCCATCCCATTTTGGAGGAATGCTCTCCAATTGCAATTAAACAACTTTTAACGGTTTAAATCGCGTATATTTGACATGACGTCACCCCGTGACCACGTCCACTGCAAAGTGTTCGAAACGTCGGGATATAAATCATGTCAAATATACGCGATTTAAACCGTTAAAAGTTGTTTAATTGCAATGTATAGTAATCGCGAAAACCTAAGAAAATATTATGCTCTCCAATTATTTGTGCGTGTGTTTTATTGGAGCTACCTTGAGAAGAAACCAGGATCTTCGGAATAAGAATATTTATAGAACTTATAAGAACTTCCTTCTAGTCTAGTGTCATGAGTATGTAAAGAAAATTGTTGACAAGCTATATCAAAAATAACAAAAGCAAAACTTATAAAAAGAACACATTTATAAAGTATTAAATAAATCAAATTAGGAGCTCGACCAAAGAGGTCGGCTCTCGACGCCACACCATCATTCTATATCTCTTTATTTGCACACATTCTACAAATTCATTCGTAAATGGTAGGCTGCGCGTCCGACGGCGCGCCAACGATTGTCATTCTAGACTGATGTCAGCAATGCCGACTCGGCATGTACCACGGGTGTCCACTAGCGACAGTATCCGCTTACCACCAGGCAGACTATCTGCTTGACAGCCGCCTTCTCTCTGTATAAATATAAAGGTTATTAAAGTATTAGTATATATCGATACAAATACATACAATAAAAACATCTTATTAATATAAGTTATGTACATAATAATAAACCGGTTTTACACATATGTATTTCGTTTATATCCTTAATAATTTATTAATATAGATACTCATTTATTGTCACAGTGTTTGATTATTATTTCTTTCTCTAGAAATGTGGCACGATATATTTGTTTGAATCGATATCTTGGATCAATACGGGTCGTATTGCCATCGGATCCTCCAAATATCGAATCAAATCAAATACTTTTTAATTTATGCAACAGTTTTAGTTAAAGTAAAAATAACGAAATATGATGAAAAATATTGATTAAATTTTGATTTGTTAGCTAGTGATTTTTTGCAGTCAATTACAAAATATTTAAAAAAAATCATAGTTTTAAATAACGGTCCGAATGTAATCTATTTCTAGCCTCAATTAGGTAAGGCATATCGTGCAAGAGAAAATAGCTATTCTGATGGAATTGAGGTTACTACCACTGATAAATAGAAATGGCTCCATTCGATCCGATATCAGTACCTTTGTATCGATTCAAGCATGTTTCGTATTTGTTTGAATCGATCCAAAATATCGTATGATGTCGCATTGATACTAGAAAGTATCGTATCGGATAGCGCATCACTACTGGAAACTGACGTTCCGATTTAACTGTCACTATTGAATAAATGGTTTATTTGTTAAAAATTAACACATAAAATTTATAAAATTTGGTTTACTAAAATAAACAATATATGCGCCGAGGGACTAAAATTGTATGCTCTTATAAAGAGTAACAAAATGATAAAAGTATTAAATGATGTGTTTTGCAATTACGAATTGGACACCTAGCTCAACATCTTGTTGCGACCTGTGAGGCAAGTCGCAACGCTGATATTCTGCTAGGGCCCACCAGTGACGTGTTACGGACGTACGTACAAAGAACTGATAAATCACGGGAGACGAACGCTCGTTGTATTAGGGGTAATAAATAAAGTTGGATGCTTGAATGTAAGTGTCATAATTAAATGCGTATAAACACATATAATAGATTGTTATTACCATTGGAGATTGTTTCTCAATCTCCCTTCCCTGTAGCCTATTGGGTCGCTGTTTTATTCGAACTTTAAGTACAGGTGAACTAAAGTCGTGGTAACCATTGCGGTTGGTGAGTTTTGTTTACTTAACACCACTTACCTAATACCCTATGTGTGTTATGTCACGTTGCATAAGAATGGGAACATAGGAAAATCCCGTTGAAATTTAGGAAAACTCTCTCCTAATACCATATTGTAACAATACTCTTTTGAGTATTGTCCTTTACCGACCTCCTTGCTACTCCATCCTAAACACTGGCCGCTAATGAAAAACCTAAATTCGAAATTTACATCGAACTCTTTAGTCGATTGCTTTTTGATTCATTCTGCTGTCTAATTTTCGATCTTTAAAGACGTGCCTATTAACACCTCGATAAAGCCTTCTGTATCTGGACCCGATCACCGCTGCCAATGCGGTTCTCACACAAACCACAGTACACAGACACCGTCCCCGCCGGCCGAGACGTGGACGTCCCCCTCGTTACACCGTTAACACACACCGGCCCTCAGCCAACACTTTCACTAGGCATCGACACATGCCTGGGCGCTTCTCGCCGACACGCGATCCCGCGGTATCCCCCCAATGCAACGCCCTAAGCCGAGGTCCGTTCCTTCCGCCGGTTTACCGGCGGGGGAGCCCTTAGGCTGCAACGCACACTTTTCTCCTGGCTGAGCGCCTTCTGCGCTCGCCCTACATCAACGCGACCGGTGACTCTTGAAAGGCCACTAGGGCGACAAGAACTATACATACACGATGTTGAGGCAATCAGGTTTTTTAGTCGGTAGGAGTCCGACACTACCTGGTACCACCTAGGCTGGCCCAGCCAGACTAGATGGTACCAGGTGTCCCATGCAGGATTTTTCCTGATTGTCTCTCCTAACAAAAAAAAAAAAAAAAACTTCTGTATCTGTATGTTTGTGAATATCTCATAAAATCTGTTGTATAACTGTATAACTGATGTTTGTAAAAAAAAAAACAGTGTTAATGACCCGTTTTCACATACACTGTTTACTTTCATAAAATCAGTTTCTAAAGTGCCTTTCATTTGTTTCAGTGTTTTTCTTATTTTTATTAATTTTACTCATATAAATAAATTGCTAGAGTAAAAGACTGGGTGTCGTTGATTTTTTTAGATCCTCTCTACCGTCTGAGCAAGATTACATTCCATCCCTTCTAATTCACTTTCCAAATACCATACAGGAAAAGTTTCCACTTAACCAGACCTTTTGTTGTCTACTGATGGACATGGGGTTCCTCATGAGTATTCTCTTGTGCATGAGAGATATATGGCCTAAAAACGCCACTCTGATCAAGCAGATTGGGGGAGTCCACTCTTTTAGAGGTGGTGTAGTTTTTCGCCTTTTACGGCACCCACGGGAAGGGGTGGGGTGGTTTTATTTTAAAACCACACTACATGGTCATCCCTTATTCTTATTCACTCACTGCCGGCAAAATTAATAGTTTTTATTTGAGATTTTATGTGAGAAAGAGATTCAAGTTTACCAGAAATTAAAACTTTATTGAAATATAAACGTTTTAACTTTTTAAAAATCAGATGTTAGAGCATGTTTTCATTCAAGCATAATCTTGAAATACCCACATTTTAAGTTAGAAAATCAATAAGTCCTTATCGGAATTAAGGTCACTTTGCTCAGATAACGATCTTCCAGCAAGAACATGGGCGGGAACTCGAGAAGTCAAGTCCAGTTGTTAATTACGAAGAAAACTCGACACTGGTACAATGTGCTCAATTTGTTTTCTTTGTGTTTGTGTTCTAAATTGTGCTTTATTCCATAAAGTGGCCGACGATGATATAGTCCACCCGATGGTAAGTGAATACTGTCGTCCATGGACATCCGCAATCCATGCCAATGTCAGTCCAGAATGGCAAATGTTGGCACGCCCCGGGATGTGCTGATTACCTTTGGAGATATAGGAATGGATTTGGAGAGTGGTTTTGGGAAAATGAGGAGGGATAGGGAAGGATGGATGGGAATGGGCTTTGGCATATCTCACCGACTACCGAAACACGTACGTACATTGAGAAAATAGGATAAAGTGTGAAAAGCAAGTACATTTCAAGGTAGTCCTCTCTGAGAGAGGGGTAACGTGGCCAGTAGACTGCGCCCAGCGGCTGTGGGAATGCGGCGTGCACTCTCCCCCTTCCAATGCGCTATTACTACAGCATAAGGTAAGAAAAGAAAACATGTAAGAACAATCTTTAGTCCCTCATCTTAAAAAGCGTACCTAGGTTTTTTAGTAATGAAGGGGTTCATTAGGGCAAGTGACACATCAGGTAAAACCACTGTATCGGAGAAGTGTGACTCAGGGAAAATGGCCGAAGTTACTTTTCCTTGTCTACTTCCTTGTTACCTGTGTCAAAACACAGCAATGATAAAACTTTTAATTCAAAAATAGATTGAAATTTTAAGTAGGTAGATACACACCAAACATGCACCAGTACATCGGGTTCTATGTACATTAGAATTCTATTAGAGTACATTGTTCTATGTACACCAGTACATTAGAGGAACGAAAAAGGATGAACAGAGATCAGTTTAGATGTAAGAAAGAAGATGAAATTAAAAGAAACTAGTTGACTCGTGGAACACATCCAGGCAGCCCGTTCGTAATTTGGTTCATGAATTCTTCTGATACCCACACTACAAATATATCGCCACTTGGAGATAGATTGAATGATTCCAGCGTTATGATTAGAGCCTCGGAAAGGGGCAATTCTACGGCCTTAACTTATCTCCGAGAATTTTATCATATTGATCTCTTTTCAATTAAGCAAATGAAACACTATTAAGAGAAAACAGTGGTGAAGGCCAAAGAAGCGTAATTCTTTTTATAAACTTTGTTTATTGTTCTGCTTCAGGCTGTGTTAAATATTCCAAATTGCAATAATAGCTTTCAAAAATCCTGTACAGGATCCATTACTCATCATGTTTCAATAGTTTATTCTTGTAAATTTGAGAATATTTTCTAGTTTTAACGAAAAACAAATTGTTAGATAATATGATTTTATATTTTGCTAACTTAACTTAGTGTTTGATGAAAAATATATATTTTATTGGAACGAAGTTCCTTTACGCGGCTCGCGGTAGGTGTGATTCGAGAGAAAATGTAACGTCACGTAAGATTTTTACCCCCTTAATACGCCTTTCTCTTTCTGTGTGTGTGTGTGTGTGTGCGTGCGAGTATCGAGAGCGAGACTCGAGCAGAATAACAGACGTGCAGACTAGTGCGTGGCCGGTTGTATAACCTATATTTTTGATTTTTGATTTGATTCCTTATTTTAAATTATTTGCATTGAAAATATAATACAAAATAAAAAATATATATATGAATTGTACAGATTTTATTTTGAATTACATTCGGAGTTTAAAGAAAATGCGTGAGGATCTTTGTTCCTGACGGGGGGGGGGGGGGGGGGGGGGTCCTCTGACGCACACGTTATTTTTTATATGTCAGAAGCGATGATTGTGTAAGATCTGCACACAGATGTATTGACGACAGTTCCTATTGATTTTCGAAAAGTAATACTGGTATTATTTTTGTTGACTCTATACATCTCTGATATTCCATTCACTTGCAGTGAATCGCGGTTTATTATGTCATTTCTTTGTTTTTCAAGAAAACATAATTTCTGTGTATATTGATATCATTCCTGTGTACACATATTTTCACATATAGTTGATTTTCTAATAAATTTAATAACAATGAACAGCGCCGGCTCTGGCCCATGTAGCGCCCGGGTGCAATGAATACCCTGGCGCCCTCTAGTAGGCGCGCGATCAAAATGGAATACTTAGTTATATTTTCACCAGTGATCGGAAATTCGGGTGCAAATGGTGCAATTATAAATGCGCCTTGCTACCGCCGCCGGCGTCGGCCATAACACTGGCGCAGGGTCTTTGAGAGCGCCGTCAGCGACGCGGGTTCTTTGGAGGCGTCGCGTACTGCGCTCGGCGCCCCCTAAGACCCTGCGCCCGCGTTGCCGCGCACCCTGCACCATAGGTAAAGCCGGCACTGACAATGAACACCGTCGTGGCCTTCAATTCAAAATATTGCTTACTGTGAACGGATAAAAAGTGAAAAGTAATGTTAGCGCACATTTACGCACATTTTTCGATAGCCCCCATAAGTCATAAACCCAGCACAAGGAATTGAGATCGGCACGGATATGGTATTAGCATTTAGTAAATTTATTATCAGTAGTTGTTGACCTAGACACACCCTGCAGTCGTCTCTCCAACTAAATGCTTGGCAGGATTAAACTATGGTAAATTTGAAGGCTTCAGATTATAGTGATTGTTAAATTGAAAGCTCGCCTTGAGATTTGGAGGTGCTTTATCTAATTCAACCTTTTGTACAATTATTTCGTAAGCGGTACGAGTATTGGTTATTCGTTATTAGTTATTGTTACGAAACGATGAGCGTTCACTTTTAAAATAGTGATATGAATTATTGGGGTCAGACAAGTACATGTTTCTTAGGGCTCATTTACACAAGGAGAGTTTCTCGAACGTGAGCAGGACAGAACATCGGTCAAAAACTAATATATAAACAACTGTTATCATAGATTTTTTATCATCATGTGAACAGTTATCGAGAATCGTATGTAGATTAGTCGCGTACGAAAATCGTATACGATATTCTCGGCGGAACCGTTTGAGAAACTCTCTTTGTGTAAATGAGCCTAAAGAGTTTTTTCTTACACTTCAATTGAGTGGTTGCAAATTAGGCTCTAAGTAAACTGCATAAGGTACGTAAACGTTAATTCAAGGTCTTGGTGTAACTGTACCCAGCTTTTATATAGTCCACTCAGTTCCTCAGGGCTGGTGGTAGCAGTTTTGTTATCACTTAGTCGGTGGTGTTATTCTAAAGCCGGTTCACACCACACGGCCTTTGTGTCTTAGTGTGCTTGAGGGGATCCCTGCAACACTATAAAACAATTTTGAAATTTATTCCATGACGTCATAGAAAGATTTTTTATTGCGATAGCTAAATACTAAAACGGTAACAAAGCAGTTTGTATTTAAAAAAAATATCTCACGTACAAACATCCATACTGATATTTTTGTCAAAAAGATAGTAATAAATAAGTCTTGCCATTGTCATTGTCAAAAACTTGTCATTAAAAGTTTTGGAGAAACACCTATTCATATTTTTATGAGAGATACTATTTCGTGCGAAGTCAGGGGAAACTGCTAGTGTGCAGTACTTATATCTGCGTATTATTAAGCATACCCTTTGTAAGTACTATCATAAGTTCGATGACTTTACAACTTGAATACAATTGACTGGTACAGTTGACAGTAAAAATGTATTTACTTTTCAAAAATTAAATAAGCTTCTAATAAAGGACGGTAGGACAAAATGTCCATTTCAACATGACGTACTTTTCCTTTCAATCTATACATATAATAAAAATGTAACTGATCGCTGTCTGTGCATGGAAGATATATGAGAAAAACTATTATTGGTGGCCTTTATCAACACAATAGAATCCAAAACAATGATTGTTAGAATTTTTGTCTGTTCGTTTGTGGACTCTAATCTTAGAAACGGCTTAACCGATTTGGGTGCTATTTTCACTAATGTATTGTGGTAAGCTTCACTTAAAATTTAGTGTTTGTTTTATTTCAATCAGTTCATAAATAAAAAAGATATATCAATTTAAAGACGGTGTTTATAAACTAAAGTCCACGCGGACGAAGTCGCGGGCAACAGCTAGTAGTAAATATGTCGCCATTTTTTCAAGGATTTATTTCACTTCTAATTTAGAACCGGGAACTTTATAGTATTCTTTTATAGACTCTATTCCGACATTGTGATGTAATAGTTTTCTAACTTTTACTTTTCTGCTACAGAAACAGGTAAATTTTCGTTTATACAATTTGAAGTTTTCGTACCAGTTAACCTTAATGACATACCTTCGTACCTTCAACGACATATTTTCCTTCTTAATTTTATAATTCAGTTTTTTAATTCATTTTTTTAGTTTTCGAAGTTTCACATTCCTTTTTCTTTTTCTTATCTTCGCGCCATTTCCTTCTCATTTCTTCTTTTCCTTCTGATTCACACTGACTTATTCTTTTTGCTTAGGTTCTTTCTGTATTTTTTTGCTGCATTACTTTTTTTCCTTTAATCCCTATCTGTATCCCTATCCGTTGGGCCGCAGTGAGTGGCATCTGTAAACATATTATTCGTTAACTAAGGTCACAATCGTATGAAAGGAAATTATTTTTCTAAAGCGTATGTAAGAAAATTATTTTCTAATTACTTTCGGTGAATCGTTGATTTCATACAAAATCACTTTTCCGTCCAGTCTTGGCTGATCTGGACTAAAATTAGTGACAATGGATTCGTTATCATCTACCATAATCATTATAAGCATTTGTAACTGATAAAGCGATGGAGTTTTTTACTAAAAATATGAAATAACATTTTAACAAATAAAAGGTAAGAATAGAAAACCGGTTTATATCATCTTCACATTAAAAGATCTATGAAATAAAAGCTTTCATTTGAAGTATATCTCAAGTGTGTTGATATGATATAGTTTTCTTTTTGCGACGAGTTACCTATCATCTTATTTATATAAATTCATGTTATGTTATCTGAGACAATGGACCTTATTATCGGATTAAGTTTCCAAAATATTTTTGATTCATCATCATTACCAGCTCTTTTAGTATCCACTGGTGGACATAGGCCTCCTCATGCACATTGTCCTGTGTTTGAGGGATATATGGCCACAAAACGCCGCGCTAACAATACGGTTTGGCGAGTCCTCTATGTAGCGCGGGTTGAATTTCTAATTTAACTTTTTGATTACTTTATCTTAAGAATCAGATGTTCGAGCATATATTTAAACAGAATTTTGAATTAAGTTGAACAAAAAATTTGTAATTTATCCTTATTTGATTGTATTTGCATACATTTTGTGTAAAAGGTACCTGTTAAAGCCTGTTACACCCGTTACACACTGTATGTAGAATTGTAGGATTTACTCATTTCTATTTTTGTGTAAATACTGATGTTATAAATATATAAATAAACTTCAGACATGCCAGCATTGAATACAGATATTCACGTACAAAGAAAAAAGGATAAGTTAGAAACTTTTCTTTACTTAGAAAAAAATACCATTTCAGATACGAGAAAATCAATTATATTATATCGTGATTAGTCACGTATATAATTAGTATAAATCTCTTTATTTATAATTAATATTATGATACTTAAATACTAATCTGTATAACTAATATTTGTGTGACTAATATTGCGACGTGAGAGGTCCGTGGGTAGGGATTTTGAGTAAACAATATTAGCCGGTGTGCTATCCAGAAATTTATTGATAAACGTAATAAAACACATATATATTGCTTCCAATAGCTGTGGTAATAAAACGCAATAGTTGAATATATACAATGACGTCAATTTAAAAAAGGAAATTGAAAAAGACTGTATATGAATATAATAAAATGACAATATTTTGAGATCTTTTAACAAACTGTGTTAACACACGTGTGTTACAGTATGCGGTGAACTGTACACAGTGACATCGACTGGCATAATACGTGCTAAACAATGCATAGTTTTTGAGTTACGACTATGTAAGTAATATTTGTACTCGTACTATGAATGGTAAGTAGGTCAAGTGGACAGAGGATCTCACCTTGAGTTTTATGGCTTGTTTTTGTTAATTTGTCCCTTTTTAGGCCACAGATGTTAAAATATATTCGACTAACTTTTGAAGAACTTTTGCTTTATTCGCGTACACATGATAGTAGATGAAAAATGACGAGTCTTGGAAGAAATCTACATTCAGCGGTGGAGAGACCACATTGTCAGTGCACATTGCACATGTATAATACTCGTACATTGTCTTGTGCACGAGGTATGTATGGCCTCAAAGCGCCAACATTATATCTTTCCTGTCCTCAAGTTGGCTGGGAGGCAATGCCATGTAGCATTATACCCGCCGATTGTACTATGTGTAATAAAGTGTTACAAATAAACAATTAAACATGAAACATGCATATATTTATACACGCACGCACGCACACATGTATACATACTAGACATGTTTCGAATATTCGTAAGCCTTTTGGCGAATATTCGCCAACTTTCTAGTATTCGTAATTCGTCATTTTCTAAACGAATATTAATGGAATAGTAGGTACCATAAAAGCCGAATATAAATAGTAGATAAAATAGGTTTTCCACAAAAGAGTAAACCTTTAAGAGTAAACATTCATTTGACAATCAGTTACATCGGTTAAATTTAAAGTTAAGTGGGTATTTCACTTTAGATTAAATCAAAAAGGTACCTATTAGGTATTTAATATAATATATTTTATATGTATTTACTGTCACTGGCTGCATGGACTGAATATTTACAAAAAATAAATAATTGTCAACTGTTAAACTCCGCATAGTCACTTCATTTGCTTCTTTCGTGCGTAAGCGCCTTGTGATCATTTACCGGGTTTTTACTTGTTATTTTAACGACTTGTATTAATGTATAATATTTACTGGACGAAAGTTTTCAATCAATACGTCCTGCACGTAATGACTTATGATGCCGAAACGTGGTCTCTGACGGCAGGCCTGGTTCACAAGTTGGTCAGCGAGCGATGGAAAGAGATGTACCTACTGGAGTTTCTTTGCTGGACAAAATTCGTAATTACGAAATTCGACGAGGAACTAAAGTTACCGACATAGCTCAAAGTATCAGCACGCTGAAGTGACTGTGGGGGGGCCATATATGCCGCTGGAGCGATAACCGATAGGTGAGACGAGTCCTCGAGTGGAAACCCTAAAATGTTATGTGTTGCGTATACCGAGGATGGTGAGTGTACTGGCGACGGGTAGTGAAATGAAACTCGAGTAGGGTCGCGGTTAAAACTACGCCCGAGGAGCTTGCCCGTAGTGACGGTACACTAACATACAGTCGGATGTCTCTGAGGTGCTGATCAAGATGTGTAGAAGCAGGCGTTGAGACACTATTCTTGAGAGCGCGGTGTTACTAGTGAGAGCTGCAGTGATTTACTGTTCAATGTTCAGTTCAGTTCAGTTGCTAAATTGCCAAGTTGAATTCCCAGTTGCCAGTGATCGCACCTTTTTTTTTTTTTTTTTTATGTTAGGAGAGACAATCAGGAAAAATCCTGGATGGGACACCTGGTACCATCTAGTCTGGCTGGGCCAGCCTAGGTGGTACCAGGTAGTGTCGGACTCCTACCGACTAAAAAACCTGATTGCCTCAACATCGTGTAAGTATGTATAGTTCTTGTGGCCCTAGTGGCCTTTCAAGAGTCACCGGTCGCGTTGATGTAGGGCGAGCGCAGAAGGCGTTCAGCCAGGAGAAAAGTGTGCGTTGCAGCCTAAGGGCTCCCCCGCCGGTAAACCGGCGGAAGGAACGGACCTCGGCTTAGGGCGTTGCATTGGGGGGATACCGCGGGATCGCGTGTCGGCGAGAAGCGCCCAGGCATGTGTCGATGCCTAGTGAAAGTGTTGGCTGAGGGCCGGTGTGTGTTAACGGTGTAACGAGGGGGACGTCCACGTCTCGGCCGGCGGGGACGGTGTCTGTGTACTGTGGTTTGAGTGAGAACCGCATTGGCAGCGGTGATCGGGTCGTCGGGATCGTCCAGGATGTGCCGCGGGCGACGATAGCGCGGAGGGGCACTCTTGTCCGGTATGTAGGTGAGGGAAGAGACAATCAGGGGGTTGGGATGGTTTGGGATAGCGTCATAGTAGCGTCGGGCAGTGTCTGTTATGTATTTGACGATGGAGGGAAGCTCCAAGTCCTTGTGGAGGTCAACGTTGCGCAAGTACCATGGTGCGGCCACGGCCTTGCGCATGAATCTATTTTGCAATCTTTGGAGGATTGCAATGATGGAGGGAGCTGCGTGTGCGAACACAACGCTAGCATAGGTCATAATGGGACGGATGAGAGTTTTGTATAATGTCAACTTATTTCTAAGCGACATTTTACTTCTCCCGCCTATGAGGGGGTTGAGACGACCGAGCACAAAGGCGGCTCGGTTTCGGACGGTTTTGATGTGTTCTCGGAAGGTCAGTCTGTGGTCTAGAGTGACTCCGAGATACTTGGTCTTCCTGACGAGAGGAATTGTTTGACCGAAAAGGGTTATCGGGAGAGGGGACAGCTTAGGCCTACGAGCGTTAGCCGTGGGAAAAGGGAAGCACATGGCTGCACTTTTCGTCGGGTTTATCTCTATCCTCCACCTCGCAAACCACTCACCTAGGGCGGTGACTGCGCGCTGGAGGCGTAGAGATACCATACGTAGGTTCCTATCTGAGGCGTAGAGGGCGGTGTCATCCGCGAAAAGGGCGAGCTCTATTCCTGGGGTGTGGGGGATGTCGTTAGTGTAGAGGGAATAGAGCGTGGGTGCTAGAACGGAGCCTTGTGGGACTCCAGCTCTGATTGGGCGGGGGCTAGACAGAGTGCCCAGTGATCGCACTCAAACCGGGGCCTACTTATATTTCGGATCTAAGTGCCTCAACTAGCTTCTACGGTAGCGAGAGGATTTGTGTATCGTCCGACTGGGGTCGCCTCAGGCTATCTTTATTCAATACATACGTGGGAGCGAGATAGCACATGATAAGGACAGACAATTTTTAGACAAGGACAACAATAATAATATTGACGCTTACAGTTTGAGTTCTACAACTCGCGTCTTTCTTTGGGGTTACTTTTAATTTCCGTTGTTGTCTTTATTCATAAAACACATACTACACAAATACCTATACATAAATTCTTAATAACAATAGGGCATTAAAACACTCTGTAAATGTACAATCAAATATCACAAAATACAAATGTAAATCACAAATATAAATATACAAATACATCTTACGTTACTAACTTGAGGCGTCATCGTTAACAGTTATGTATTGTGAAAGTGTATTAAAAATCTGTCAGCCTCATTGAAGTTTGATAATTTGAACACGTAATTATAATAATATCCGATCATTGGCCATTTCAGCCAAAATTACCACGGCTTTCTGGCATTCTCCTTTATAGTCGTTTAAAAACTAATTTAGAATTTGCGACTAATTATTTCTTGAAAAGACTTTGCATCCGGAAAACCATTCGTTTAAACACCCAGCATTAACAGGCCATCCAAATTCATCACACATTTTTTGCCTCAAAAGCACGTAAGTGCTGCAATTATGTGGTACATGACAGTGTATGACAAAGAACCTAAGGAGTTTGTGTATGACTGCCGTACAAGGGCAACAAACTCGACGTAATTATGCTAAATAACACTAAATTATGTAGACATTGTTTTCAGAGTGTGGGAACAAGGTAGCCTGAAGGCTTTGACTATTTGAGTATAGCGTAGCAAAGAAAATTAAAAAATGTTTCTATATTTTTTCATATGTATAGAGAAATATAACGCAAGCTGTCCATCGCTGTTTTTTTTTTTTATGGACGAAGGTGGCAGACGAACATACAGTCCAGCTGATGGTAAGTGGATACTATAGCCCATAGACATCCGTGATACATGCCAACATTAGTCTAAAATGACAAACGTTGGCACGCCCCCGGATGCGCTGCCTACCTTTGGATATAGGAATGGATTTGGAGAAAGGGTTGGGGAAATGGGGAGGGATAGGATGGGAATGGGCTCTGGCACATCCCACTGGCACTGTTGCGTGCTCGATGTTCGCACTAAGCTACCACTTGTCAAGTTGCTTGTTCCGTCTATTGCGACCAGTGTAGCTAACAAGTTTACTAAAAACAAAAATACTTAATTGCTCTCTTAGTCAAGTGTAAAATTTCGTCAAAAGTGGTGAACCGAGTTACGAGAGATGGCTAAATCCAGCTGATACCACACGGATGCATACTTCCACAAATATAGTAGGAAATAAAATCTTTGTACAATACATTTTTACATTGCTCTAAATCAGAAACACGTTACCATTAAAAATAAGTACACACTTGGTCGAGTTATTCGGCGGTTTGCTCGAAATCCACTTGTATGTGAATAAACAAACTTATATTGTCACCTATCGTAGACCTTAGTACAATGGAGTAGAGTTGTTATTTATTTATCGCGCGTGAATGTTCAAGATGGCGGCGTGCGGGTGACAGCTGTCAAAGCGAGTGTCATGGACGCTAACGATGCGTAGATTTGGCGGGATTCTGTTGGCTCGTAAGAGTGAAGTGTGGGGTGAAATAATTGTGTAGATACGTACATACCTCTTTGGTAATAAATTCTTTTAGTAAACTTTCTTTGGGGGATAAAGTCCTAAATGAAAATAATCGACAAAGGACCAAATTCTTGTAGCAATTAATGTGGCAATTGTTATTAGTAGATGAGTCCTCTAATGGAGATCACGTACCTTGAAGCGCAGTGCGGGACACTCTCCGGTCAGGTGGAGAGACAACTTGAAGAAGTTCGTCAGTGGTAGCTCGATGAGAAGAGCCGAAGATCTCAAGTGGTAGCGAGCCTTGGGAGAGGTCTATTTATGTCCAGCAGTGGAAAGACATATGCTGATGGTATGACATGGTTGCTATAGTAAACACATTAACACACTCTTTAATCATGGTATTAATTCAAGGACGTCTGATCCACTGGGTATCGATCCTGCAGCTGTTATCACCTGCCCATTGCCATTTCAGCTTCAGATTGAGCTATATCGGTGACTTTCGATCTATGGCGAATCCCTTAGTTTCAGGTCTTATATCCGCAAACACACTGATACATTGTACTCAATAGCTCGCTGAGCGAACTTATCAATCAGGCCTACGACTAGAGACTGTCAAAGTTATTAGGTAGTAATTATTAAGTCATCTAGAAATTTTCCGTGAAGTATCAGCCGGTTTTAAAATAGCATCACCTATAAAAAATTGGACTCGCAACGTGCTGGACTAGTCTGGCGTTTTAAAGCCACACATCCTTGCAATAGATACTAAAAGGTTTACATTAATAATAATAATAAATAACGCCACAATCAATGGCCGTGTCGTGAGTCCAGAGACACATACATAGATATACACAAACACACATTAGTGTGTATTAATTGTACAAAGGAACTAACAATCCTTCAACAATAATGTTTCGATCCAAACACGTCCTCAGGAAGCGTCCAATAACTGAATTAGTATAAGACGTGGTATTCAGTGTGTTCGCATTTGACCGATTGACCCGCGGTCGCCATGGTTACAGATAGATGAGTGTAATAACGGATAATAACCGCCATGTTGATGTGGCTCTGACTCACCAAGTCACACCTTTTAAATTAAGTGAATTTGGAGACTATTTTCTCGCAAACAATACTACTGTCGTTGCCACGTTGCTGGGTTTGCCAACCAAGCAGTGGTTTAATATGCTATTTCATTTTTAATAAACTATAGTACTGTCAGCTAGTTTGATTGTGAGCGATAAATGTAAGTCAGATTATATCGATTATTTTTTAATGCGGCATCTTAAAACAAAAGAAATAATTAAATGAGCAGCGAGATGAAATAATACCGAATGAGCGGCAAATTGAAACCAGGGTTAAGTTAGGTGACAATCTATACCTACATATAATAAAACTGTAGAACCAGCGTGTCTGTACATTGAATATATTTACCAAAAACTGATTGGGGGCAATGAAGGAAGAGAATCAGAATACAAAAAGACGATTTTGAAAATTTTTGTCCGTCTGTCTGTTTGTCTGTTCGAACACGCTAATCTCCAAAACTACGGAACGGATTTTCATGGGGTTTCCACAGGTTAATTAAGCTTAGCCTGGCGCTTCGAATAGGCTCTGTTTTATCGAAATCGGCTGACGGGAAGAAAATATATACCAAGTTAGAGTTCAAAAACTAAAATTGCACGCGTACGAAGTAAAGTACTTTTTCGAGTAAATAAGAGTACTTTTTCGATTTAGTGATGACCAGAATGTGATGGCATTCTTGCAATGCAATAAAACCAGCCCTTACAGTATCCACTGTTGGACTTGAGGCTCCTCAAGAACATTGTCTTGGCCATGAGGAACTAAAAGGGTACGCTGGCCACGCGGGTTGGCGAGTCCACTCCTTTATAGGTGGTGTGGTTCCTCAAGGGTTGTGGTAGCCGCTTTGTTAACCCTCAGTCGCCACGACACGACACCCACAGGAATAGATGGGGGTTTTAAACCCCCGTTACAAGCCTGTTAACAATTTTACTACAATAGTAACCGCATCGGCTGATTTAATAGACAGATCGATTACATATCGACATCAGTCAGTACTGACAAACTTTGGCGCGACTGCAGATGCGCTGCCTACTTAAAAACCATTACTATCTTATGACATTTTCAATACAAAGTTATTATTGGCATCAGCAGTGAACCGCAAAATACAATTTTAACAAAACCCTTGACTTATCTACTCCATTGACAAAAGGAAATGGATCAGAAAAATATTGATTGAGAACCTTGTCGATTTTTTTAAAATACTTTTTTCAATATATTCGCATAGTGCGGATAAAGTAGGGCACTGTGCTTGCGGCGAAGATAAAAACTGGACGAAAAAATGTTACGGGTATTTGAACTTAGGTATTAATCGTGAGTATAATATAGTCTTATCGTTCACTGTTGGACATGGTCCAGCTATAATATGCTACAATATGAACAATATGGCCATGCATATTGTCTTATGCACGAGGGATGTATAGTCTTAAAACGCCACGCTGGCTAAGCGCGTTGGCGAGTCCACTTTCAGAGGTGGTGTAGTTCTTCAATGCTTGTGGTAGCGGCTTTTTATCCCTTAGTTGCCACGACACGATACCCACGGGAAGATGGGGTGGTGCTATTTTAAAGCCACCCGACACCACACGGCAATATGTATCACTACTCTTTAATCTCTCAGTAAATAAACGGCAAAACAATTCACAATTTATATCGGACACACCTTTTTTAGATTCATTATGGCGGCTACACGAAAAACTCAATCTTTTATACATGTCCTTTCATCACTCAACAGGCCTCCAAAAAAAAAACACATATATAAACCAAAAAGTATACAAAACCATTAATCTCTGCGAAACAACAGGGGAAAAAACAAGCCACAGAGAACAGCTACAATGCCAATACGTGTGATTGGTTGGCGTAACAGTGCTGTAACAAATTTATTTTACATTTATAAAAAACTAAATACGAGCCACGTTGAACCTTAACACGTTGTGAGAAAGATGTTATATTTTGTGCCCAGAGTGATGTGGTGTTGGCACCAATGTTGAACGGTTGAAAATCTAGCAAGCGTTGGGAGCACAAACTTATAATAAACAGATTGTCAAAATCAAACAGTGTGGTGTATAAAAATATATATTTAGCATTTTTTTTAATAGAAAAAAAGAAGGCGGAATGGAAATGGGCTCTGGCATATCTCACTCACTACCGAAACGCGTACGTACATTGGGGAAATACGATAAAATAGGAAATGCAGTACATTTCAAGGTAGTGAGAGAGGGGTAATGTGGCCAGTCGAGTGCGCCCAGCGGATGTAGGAATGCAGCGTGCACTCTCCCCCTACAAAATGCCCTAGTATATGTGATTTGTTTAAATGTTTCATTTAGTAATGGCTATGACTATGAAAAAAACAAACTGTGTTTAATGACAGATTGGGAGGTACTACCTAACGAGGACTACCTAACATAATATTGTATATCTGGGTTGAGACTAAATAAATGTCTAGTGTTTTTCCATGATTATAGTGTCTACAAAAACATAACATCTCGGACTAGTTCTGTCTCATTCTTGCTTATGGTGAATACACTACGTTATCAATTCTCATTCACGCTCTTTGTTGATCCCCACAGCTACCGAAAAAAATTATACGTCTATGGTAGACAGCGTACGTTTTACGAGCTGTCGATTAAATGTGATTCAATTTTTTCTAGAATTTTCTAGTGAAGAAACAGGATTTTCAATTTTCACTATTTGCGTACATCTCATTGGAGTGTCAGACGTATACAGGTGTCACCGAAATAACGCAATACCTTAGACACGTAAACTAATTTAAAATACCATAAAACTGTTCCAGTGAAAAACTTATTAATGTTAGTGATTCAATCAAAAGTTTTTGTTGATTGTGGAATATTCCAGCTACTAAAACAAAAATGGCCCAAAGATCATTTTCATTTCTCGGTCCATTTGTTTACTGCACCGTAAATAAGTTCCTTTTTTTATATACGAAGGCGGCAGACGAGCATACAGTCCACCTGATGGTAAGTGGATACTGTCGCCCATAGACATCCGCGATACATGCCAACATCAGTCCATAATGACAAACGTTGGCACGCCCCCGGATGCGCTGCCTACCTTTGGAGATATGAGAATGGATTTGGAGAAAGGGTTGGGAAAATGGCCTCTGGCACATCTCACTCACTACCGAACCACGTACGTACATTAGGGAAATAAGACTGGGAAATGCAGTACATTTCAAGGTACTCTTCTGTGCGAGAGGGGTAACGTGGCCAGTTGAGCGCGCCCAGCGGCTATTGGATTGCAGCGTGCACTCTCCCCCTCAAAAAAACTACTTAATTCAAAAAAAAATCAAAACTTCTCCCTCAACTCTACTTAATAGTATTATATCAACTAGGAGAATTGTAAGATCCAAATTAAAAAAAAGCCACGGAAGGATGGGAAGGTACTCACACAGGCACACGCCCACACTGCATGAACACGAGAGCGCTCACTCATGCATACACATAAATATCAAATACGCACACATGCATACGTAAACATATATACATATTCACACATACATATATTTCAATGCATATTGATTCAGGTACTACGCCTAAGTTTAAGAAGGGTCTGGACCCCCGACACAGAATCCTACTGTCCAGGACACTCAGTAAATTGTTCCATATATTAATAATGTTAATGTGTCAATATTGATTGATGATTAATTGATGTCAGTTTGCACTATTCCAAAATTGTTCATATATGGTTTAAAACCTAGTTTCAGAATTCACTGCAGGACACGGCATTCCTCATGCACATTGTTTCGCGCATGAGGAATGTATGGCCTTAATCGCCATAACGCTGGTCAAATTGGTTGGCGAGTCCAATCTTTCAGAGGTGGTGTAGTTCCTCAGCGCTTGTCGTAGCGGCTTTGTCAGCCCTTAGTCGCCTCTGATAGGGGTGGTGCATCGATTTAAGAATACATACTACATATGTTATACAAGCACTCTATGGTCTAATAGTGTGTGTTCTATGTTCACTAGCTCTCGAATTCATTAATTCATATGTGTTTTGAAAATGGAACATTTTTATTACGTAGGTAGCCATTTAAAATTTAACATTTTAATTAACCAATCCTCATCTGCTTCACCGCCTCTAGAAGTTGTCAATCAGGTTTCTTTGATGAGAACGTATGACGTGTCATCAAGTCTGTTGCCATATCGATTGGGTGGTGGGATGCGGCCGGCTATGGCCCACAACACACGGCACGTACACACCGTCCTCGCCGGCGGAGACGAGAACGTCTCCCTCACTACACCGGCTGGCCTTCAGCCAACACTTTTACCAGGTATCGGCACGTGCCTGGGCGCTTTATACCGACTAGCGATCCCGCGGTACCCTCCCAAAGCAACGCCCTAGGCCGAGATCCGTTCCTTCCCCCGGTCTACCGGCTCGTTGCTGCACACACTTTTTGCTCCTGGCTGAGCTTTTGCCAGGGTGATTCTTGAAAGGCAATTAGGGTCACAAGAATTTCCTATTAAGCAAATAAATAATATTTTTGAAGACATTAATAAGTAATCTGTTATAATTACGACGTTGGACTTAATTACATTACAACTCATTTAAGAGATAACGCATAACATTAAAAGTGATAAACAACAACTTTCATACACACACACACACACTGTGTTTTATCGTGTCTTATTTTCTACTATAAAATGTACACGGTGTTGTAAGCTGGAAAACTGGTAGTATGACGTCACAAGTAGAGCCGGTACCTCCTCGGTGGTAAATCACCTCATATCTACTATCCGTTTCCCAGATCTCGCTTCATTTCTCGCAGGACCCTAGCCCTGTGTGTTACACTTGCGGACAAAGTTAAATGTACCGTTTAGAGTTTAGACAAAGTTAACGGGATAAATATAAAAGGCTTATATTTAAACAGGCAGCAAAACGGTACTAAATGGACAGTAAATCACGATCAACAAAACAACTTATTTTTAGTAACTGAAATAATAATTATAAATTACTAAGAATGTTATGATCCCGAAGACGGAAGGACTCCTGTTTCTTTGTTGTCAACAGTGAAGCTAAACCTCTTTAAATTTGTTTAAAAAATACCTGTAAGCTCTTACCACTGTATTTTTAACACTGAAAAGTAACATTTTTTTCCTATGACTTAATTATTCAACATCTTTTTGTCACACAAACTTGACACTAGGAAATAATGATTTAATCAAAGTAGTATAGAAAGTAAGTACTTTAAAGATAAAACTATTGAAATTATGTTTTACTATTTGCTTTCAAATACATTTTCCAGATATTTATATTTGTGTTATCTTAATTTCTTTAAATAAAAAGATCTAAAAAAATTTTCCAGGGCTTCTTGAACGTATGACTTTAGCATACTATGATTTCTGGCAACACTAATCACTGATATACGTTTGACAGCTGATTTTTTGTAATGCTGGCAAACTGAAATTACAAGTTAAAAATTTTATATTTTCATATTTTTGAACAATTTTAAAATAGAAGTTAATAAATAGAAAATTAGATATGTTTTACATTTTTTTTGGAAAGGCTGTGATTGCTTCTAGTGCTCGAAAAAAGAATTGCGGTGTTTAGAGAGAAGATGCTTTATTTAACACTACTGCAAAAACACGGTTCAGTCGATTCAGGTCTGGTAATATTAATGTGAATGATGTTCCTCGTTGTGGTCGTCCAATTAAGGTAAATGTTGATCATTAAAATCAGTGAAAAAATGAAGCAGATCGACACATAAGCAGTCATCAAATTGCGGAAGAACTGAGCATTCACCACTCAACTGTTTTGGATCACCTGAATAAACTGAATTTTGTAAAAAGCTAGATGTTTGGGTGCCGCATGATTTAAATGACAGACTCTTGGTGAATAGAATTTCCATATGCGCTAAAACGAAATGAAATCGATCCATTTCTGAAGAGATTTGTAACAAGCGATGAGAAGTGGATCACCTAAGCCCTACGATAACAATGTTCGAAAACGATCTTGGTCTAAGCGAGGAGAGGCATCACAAATAGTCCCAAAATCAAGCCTCACTCCGAACAAAGTCATGTTTTGTGTATGGTGGAACTGGAAAGGCATTGTGTAGTACGAGCTTTTGCCACTTGGCTAAACGATTAATTCTGATGTCTACTGTTAGCAATTAGTAAAATTAAAACAATCACTTGAAGAAATCCGCCCAGTATTAGTGAATAGAAAAGATGTAGCTTTCCATCACGACAATGCTCGTTCACATACACCTCTGATGACTAAACAAAAATTAATGGACCTTGGCTCGGAGATTTTAATGCATCCCGCATACAGCACCAGCACAGACATAGCACCTTCGGATTATCATTTATTACGCTCTTTACAAAATTCTCTAAATGGAGTAAAATTACATTCAACAGAAGCCTGTATAAACTATTTAAATCAGTTTTTCGCCTCAGAAACCCCAAAAATTTCATAGCGATGGGATAATGGCTCTACCAGAAAAATGGCGAATTAAATGCATAATATTCCGTTGAATAAATATTTATATACTACAAAAAAGGTGTTTATTATTTTTACTATAAAAATGCCGCGAACTTATCCGACTACCTAAATATGCTGAGAGGAACAAGAAAACAAGAAGCAGAATAAAAAACAAAAATAGAAATATTGAATTCAGAAATAGAATCAAAATTCTAAAAGTACTTCAGCCTGATGGTTTCCCGCAAAGATGAAGTGCTACAACTTGTTTTACAAACAACTATTTTACAAACACGTTTCCACACATTCCTGTTAAGTTAACTAATTTATTAAACAAATACTCAAACCTGAATCATCATATTCAGATAGTATTTCAAAAATATTTTAACCTGCTAAACAATGTTGTATTTAAGTTTGTTTATTATGAATAACCATCTGAATTTCAGGATCATTTAGCAGTGGGCAGGCCCTATAAGCTGCAGGACTGATAACCGATGGGGGAAACTCGAATGGAGACCGCGTACCGCGATAAGTAGTGTGGGACGTCCTTCGGTGAGGTGGATTGACGGCTTGAAGAAAATCGCCGGTAGTGGCTGGGTGAGAAGAGCTGAAGACTGTGTGTGGTGGCGGTCCGCGGGAGAGGCCTATATCCAGCTGTGGAGAGACACAGGTATGGTATGGTATACATATAAATTTTACCATATCATCTCGATCGAGTCTTTCTCGAAACTCTCATTGAGGCGTTAAGCTCACCTTTTGATGTGTAATTAAATAAATAAATGTAAGACATTTATTTTGTCCCCAAATGTATCCGCCAAGCGAACGCTGTGTTGGCCATTTCGTTTAATGCATTGTGCAAAACTGTAGCGTGTGCTCTCTCTTCATTATTTGAATGCTTTGAGTTGTTATTGTATAAAACATTATTATACAGTGCTGAGTAATTACTGGATTTGTGTCTTGTGTCAAAATTTAAGAATTATTATAAATATATACATTTGTATATAAGTATTCCGCCTACTTTAGATGAAACTATTACTTTAGATAGTGTATGGAACGAGAGCAGGTGAGCGTTACACTGAGAGATCAAAAACAGTATTTGTCTTCGAGAAAAGTCTCGGATGTCGTGCAAAGAGTAGCTACTGTAGATAATGGGAATGGGTGCGACATGTACCCTCCGGGCTACACTGACTCGTTACGCAGAAGAGTGCTAGACTAGGCCATGGGACAAGAAAAGACCTATAGGGAGACCGCAAATAAGATGGAAGGACGATATTAAAAGAGTGGCGGGCAGCAAGTGGGTCTTAACTGCCCAAATCAGGATTAAGTGGAGAAAGTTGAAGTACGCCTACACCAGGCAACTGGTCGAAGAAAGCAAAGAAGCAGAAACTTATACCACAAGCCGCGTGGTGTCTTGTGGCTTTAAAATAGCACCAGCATATAAAGCCGATACCACAAGCCCCGAAGAACTAAATAACGTCTAAAAGAGCGGATTCACCAACCCGCTTGACCAGCGCGGTGTTTTATGGCCGTACCAGCCTCGAGTCCAAATTTTCACCTTATTTCTAAGTTTTGAAGTGTCACACGCTTTTACGTTAATTATTCAGATGACCAACTATGGTCGTAACTTCCCTGTAAAGGCATCGTTTGCACATTCAGGTTTCGGGCCACAATCCCAAGCGACTTCAATTCAAATATAGAATCGCCAAATTTTTTCCATTCCCGGCCACGCTCCCAAAATCGATGCACATACGCTTTGTGAACTCGTCGTGAGTGTGTATGTGTGTGGGCAATAAATTAAACAAGCATCGCGCTGGACGGGCATAATTGGAATCCTCTTCATTTCGTTTCACAAAGGAATATTAAAAGCATAAATTTGGACAGCATTTGCAATTTTTAAATGTTATGTCAGATTGTTTAAAACTGCTATACGTGGTTTTGACCAATCAAAAGTCAATCTATTCATTTCAGTTATTTATTTTATTAAAGGGGAAAATCAGGTATACAGGTAAGAAAGGTATAGAACTAGTAAATAGTACATTAGATTCAATCTACGTTTGTTTAAAGACAGGTTTGTTTGTGTCTCTGGGACCCACGACACAGGGAATTGAGTTTTTGGGACATTGAGTGTGGTGTTATTACTATTATCTCCTTGAGCATGTTTCACTGAGAAGTATATACATCTGATAGATTATCATTTATAAATTACGAATAATAAAGTACGTGAAAATGTTAGGTATCAGAAATTTTAATCTTCTTCTTCTTCTTCTTTTCAGCCCTTGGACGTCCACTGCTGGACATAGGCCTCCCCCATTGTCCGCCATTTAGACCTATCGGCAGCGACCTGCATCCAGCGGGTGCCCGCAACCTTTATGACGTCGTCTGTCCATCTAGCAGATGGACGTCCTCGGCTTCGTCCGCCGGTACGTGGTCTCCATTCGAGAACCCTTTTGCCCCATCGGCCATCGGTTCTTCGAGCTATGTGCCCTGCCCACTGCCACTTCAGCTTGCTAACCCGAGAGGCTATGTCGGTGACTTTAGTTCGTCTACGGATCTCCTCATTCCTGATTCGATCACGTAGGGAAACCCCGAGCATAGCCCTCTCCATAGCTCGCTGTGCGACAGTGAGCTTATTTATGAGGCCCATAGTCAGAGACCACGTCTCGGTGCCGTAGGTCATCACTGGCAACACACACTGGTCGAAGACCTTCGTCTTCAAGCACTGAGGTATTTTGGACGAGAAGACGCTGCGTAGCTTCCCGAACGCTGCCCAGCCGAGTTGGATTCGTCGATTTACCTCTTTCTCGAAGTTGGACCTACCTAGTTGGACCGTTTGGCCTAGGTAGACGTACTCGTCAACAACTTCGAGAATCGAGCTCCCAACTGAAACTGGGGTGGGCACGACATGGACATTCGACATGATTTTCGTCTTGTCCATATTCATTTTAAGGCCCACCTGTTGGGAAACTCGATTGAGGTCTCCGAGCATTGTGCTAAGATCCTCCAGCGATTCTGCCATGACCACGATATCGTCGGCAAATCGAAGGTGAGTGATGCATTCGCCATCAACGTTGATGCCGAGTCCTTTCCATTCCAGGAGCTTGAAAACGTCTTCCATCGCATTGGTGAAGAGCTTCGGAGAGATGACATCTCCTTGTCTCACACCCCTCTGCAATGGAATCGGCTCAGTGCTCCCTTCCTGTACTCGGACTGACATGGTGGCGTTGTTATACAAACACTTCAACACTTCGATATACCGATAGTCAATATGGCACCGCTGGAGGGACTGTAGCACTGCCCAAGTCTCGATCGAATCAAAGGCTTTCTCATAGTCCACAAACGCTAAGCATAATGGCAAGTTATACTCCTCGGTCTTCTGTATAACTTGCCGCAGCGTATGGATGTGGTCTATGGTACTATAGCCTTTTCGGAAACCGGCTTGTTCGGGAGGCTGGAAATCATCAAACCTGCGCTCGAGACGATTCGTGATAACCCTCGAAAACAGCTTATAAACATGGCTCAGAAGCGAGATGGGCCTATAGTTCTTCAACAAGGTCTTGTCGCCTTTCTTGAAGAAGAGCACCACCACGCTTCCGTTCCATGCCTCCGGCGTGATACCCTCGAGCAAGACGGAATTAAAGAGCTTCTGAAGGACTTTCAGTACCGGTGTTCCACCCGCTTTCAGAAGCTCTGAAGTGATTCCGTCCTCACCCGGCGCCTTGTTGTTTCTAAGCTGTTTGAGGGCCATCCTAATCTCGTACAGGCTGATGTCCGGGATGTCTTCGGTATAGTGTCGGGTCAACTTGGCTCTTGGGTCTTTGGCCAAGTTGCCAACAGGTTTAGCGACCGAGGTATACAACTGTCCATAGAACTTCTCGATCTTCCTCAGTACCTCTTGTTTGTCGGAAGTGACACTGCCGTCCTCCCTCTTCAGCTTCGTCAACTGGCTCTGCCCAATAGATAAGTCTCTTGCGAACACTTTGGAGCCTTTATTTCGCTCTATCGTCTCCTTAATACGATTAGTATTAAAGAGACGGATGTCGTGTCGCAAGGACTGGTGAATCCGTCTATTGAGCTGCCGATATGATTCTGCGTCATCAGGAGTCTGCAGTGTCATCGAACGTCGTTCCGCCAAGAGTTCGAGGGTGTGGTCGGTGAACTTTTGGGGTCCATCTCTTCGACGATGTCTGAAGAATTTAGACCCCACCGTATGGACAGTTTCTACCAACCTGTTGTTGATATCGTCCACTGCAACGCAATCCTCTAAGCAATCGAAGCGATTTGACAGTTCAAGCTGAAAGCTTTCGGGATTCTGTATGTGGGCAGCAGTAGGTCGGAGCGTAGACTTCATCAGGCGGGACCTTTCCAACTTGACGTTTGTATTCAATGTGCCTCTAACCATTCGGTGATCACTACCGGTTTTCACCCTGTGGATCACGGAGACATCATTGAATATTTGTCTCTTTGTGGCCATAATGAAGTCTATCTCATTTTTAACGGAACCGTCGGGGCTCATCCAGGTCCACTTCATATGAGGCGGCTTCTTGAAGAAAGAGTTCATCATAAAGAGTCCCTCTTTCTCAAGAAAGTCGGCCAGCCTCTGGCCTCTCTGGTTCCGGTGCCCACATCCAAATTGCCCCACTCTCAACTCATCGTCGCCTCTTTTGCCCAGTTTCGCGTTGAAATCCCCCATAACAATATTGTAGTGTGTTTTCGAAGCATGTATGGCTCTACTAATGTCCTCATACATTGCTTCCACTTCGTTATCCGGGTGTGCCGAGGTCGGTGCGTAGACCTGTATGACCTTCAACGAATATCTCTTGGATATTCTGAGTATAAGGTACGCGACCCTGCTCGACACACTCGTGATGGCTACAACATTATTTACGAGGGACTTGTGGACGATAAACCCGACACCACCTTGGGACTGCTGGTCGCCCTCCCGGTAATAGAACAAGTTGCCGGACTTCAGGGCTATCGTGTCCTCCCCCTCTCTTCGGATTTCTGATAACCCCAAGATATCCCAGTGCAACTTGCCTATCTCCTCTTCCAGCTCAGCGATCTTCTCGTCTGTCCTCAAAGTGCGCGTGTTGTAAGTCACCAGTGACAACCCACATTTTTAATCATTACCACATAATTAGCCTGTGTTTCCACACTGCTACATATAGGCATTTGGAATATAGGCATTGACCTACATACAGTGACCTTTTAGCGTCCACGTCTGGAGTCCTCTCCTAGGTATTCGCATGCGCATGCTCTCGCGCACGAGGGACGTATCGCCTTAAAATGGCACGCTGACCAGGTGGGCTAAAGAGTCCACTCTTTTAGAGGTGGAGCATTTCCTAAGCGCTTGTGGTAGCGGCCGTAGTCGCGATAGATAAAACTGTTTATTTCACAGAAAATCAAAATAAGACAGTAACAGACATTGTAACATATGAATTGTACAAAAGGCGGTCTTATCGCTATTAGCGACCTCTACCAGATAACCTTCGGGCATCCCGATCTTTTTCACCACGGAAAGAAATGGGGTGGTGATAATCCAAAGTCACTACTGCTGAAGACTAAAAACTAACCATGCCATGGCTGAAGGGTAGATGAGACCCTAAACATTATTATCTATATAGTAATATATAAAGAGGTAAAATTGTGTGTTTGTATGTTGGGGATAATCTCTGGAACTAATGAACCGATTTCAAAAATTCTTTCACAAATAGGAAGCTACATTATCCGTGTCTAATATAGGCTATACTTTATTTTGAAATTTTGAAAAAAAAACTTATATATTGAAGCGAAGCGAGGGCGGGTCGCTAGCTTATTATAAAAAAATGACGTAAAATAAACCATCTATATATTCAGTATAAAAAACAATTTGCGGACGAAACACAAACACCATTGTGGTGTTTAAAGAACCGCGGTGTAATAACAGAGTCTTGCAAAAACATTTTCTTTTGACCTTTTTGACCGACCTATATTAGGGAAAATTTGTTTTTAAATTATCATTCTTTTAACATAGAGGAAGATCGGCGTAGACTGGCCTGTAATAAGTCATTCGAATGAACACTCTGTATGTATAAAAATAAGTTGTCAATGCGAGTGTTTATAATAAAAATTAAATACCACATTAAAAATCCGCACTACAGTAAAGATTCAAAAACAACATGGCGGGCAATTACGCTATTCACAAATTACATTATTTTAAAATATTTTTGTTCATTTATTGTTATTATTATTTTGATATAGTATGCCTATATCTTGTACTGGTGTATATGTTACATTATTTATGTATATTGACTAAATTGTGTAGATAATTTGATAAATTAATTACTTTATCTAGATATTAGGTATTCATAATAGCTAGTTGGAGTTGGTTAAAGTAATAAACACGGTGCCACTCGCTTCCCTTCCCTCTCATGGCCTGGGAGCATGGGATTCTAAACCAACTGTACGTAAGGAACCAGTTCACTGTCTGCAAAGAAACAATAAATATTTTATTGTTGTAATTAAGTTACGTTTAGTTTACAAACGCCTTATATGCAAAGGTAACTTGAGATATAAATTTATATCCAAACTACTTAACTTTTATTATGTACTTCATGTACCCCTGCTATATAAAATAAACTAAAATTTATTGTGTTTTTTTTAATTTATCCAAGTCTCACTAGATATTTTGTAAAATAGCTGGATTATTTAATTAATTCTGCCCCAATAATCATTTTGTCTAAATTGGGTAGATATTATATATAATGGCTGAAGAGTATAAATATCCAGATTAATTACTTTGGCTGTAACGCAGGCATTGCTGCGACATCCATTTGTTTAGTCTTGATTTGAAAATCCCCACCGTCAAGGAATCCACCACTTGTGGCAATTTATTCCAAGTCTGTTTACAACTCTGTTGTTCTGCGAGTTAAATGTGATTTTTAATGAGGTCAGAGACCTTTCCAATTGTTTGTTATTGCAGTATCTGTTTCTGTAGTCTGTCCTGAGCTTGAAGATCGACGGCAGGTCTGGGCAGTCATATTTGATAATTAAATTTGTATATGTCTCTATGAAATCGCATACGACGCTGACTTAAGAACTGCAGCTTAAGAATTTCTAACATTTCGCTATATATCTTTTTGTTTACAATGACGGGAATTTTCGTAATTAGCAAATTTGGAACGCATACTCTGGTAGTAATTTGGTTCATTTTTTATAAAAATAAGGTAAGTAGATATTGTCGCCCGTGGACATTTGCGATACATTCCACCCACTTTTGGGGAGCTAGGAATGGATTTGGAGAAAGGGTGGGGAAAATGAGAAGGGATAGGATGGGATGGGAATGGGCTATGACATATCTCACTCACTACCGTGTACGTACATTGGGAGAATAGGATAAAGTGGGAAATGCAGTACATTTAGAGTAACTTGTCTATCGGAGAGAGTCTAGCGGCTGTGACTATTAGTTAAAGAGGAGAACATTTGCAAGTAATTCTAACCAACGACTGAAGTACGGAAATACAAGGACTGAGTCTGAGATGTTACAAGATTAGATTAGATGTTACAAGTTACAAAAGCATGTTACTTCAATCAGTAATGACGAAATTCATTCGTCAACAGGGTTGACAGTAAACAGCATCAACAGGGTTTCATTCGTCCAGTCTTAGTCTTTAAGAAAGGTAGACGTGGCGATTATGGGGACTATCGGCCTATTTCGCTCTTGTCTTCTATAGACAAAATTGTAGAAAAATTTATATGTGAGCAGATTCACTCATTTTATAATAAATTCAATATTATTAATGACCAACAATTCGGTTTTCAATCTGGGAAATCAACAACATTTGTATTGCCACAATTCACTGACGAAGTCAACTCCTACCTCAATAATAGAAAACATGTCCTAACATTATTTATTGACTTTTCTCGTGCGTTTGACACGCTCAATCACTCAAAACTCGTCGAGAAACTCAAAAGCTGTGGGGTCAGAGGACCGTTAATTAGAATTTAAATAGGTAGGTTGGTAGGTTATAATGTCTCGACTACTGATTTCCACAGTACTTGTATCTTAGACAAATCTGTACGGTTTATTAGATACAATTATGTTAGCTTTATACTTATTCTTTGTAAATTTGTTAATATTAATAAAAAAACAGTCAAAGTGATATGTTGTTATAGTAGAAAAATCTGCTGTGCACGGTCTCATCGTTATGCCCATTCTATTTATTTATTCTCTGTGCTCCTGATACGTTATTAAGATCCAGAATGCCGTCCCTAATGTAAAAGCAATGAAGTTAACATAATTATTTCCTTATTGTGACAGTATGGCGGCAGATTAATGTTGTCTCTCTTACTCTCTATCAATTGGAGTGGGAGAGAACATCTGCCCGTGGAAATCGACAGATCAATATATACGCATAAAAGTATCCTAGATATATACATAGATTTAGAATTTCTTTTGCTAATCGCAAAGATCAGCGCATTGTGTGAGTTGGAAATCAAAACGTATTAAATGTTTAATTTTATCATATGTTTATTTATCACTGTAATCTAATATTCATTTTCGGATATATTTATATTATTATTTAGATTTATCTGTTACATTCTTTCCTTATTACAAGTTTAGGCAAGGTTTGTTGTAAAAAAGGCACATTCTCTGTTGTTGGCAGTCCGTGGACACCGGTGCGGCTCTAACTGTAAATCATCGTCGCAATTCACGCTGCGACATATGCGGAGTTGGATTGGCATAACAGAATTTATTATTCGTTTTGTTTTTTTTTTAAATCGTCATTTCATAAAATGTTGGTTTTATTTTATAGTAAGAAAGGCGGCATATGAGCCCATGGACACCCACGATACATGCCAACATCAGTTTAGAATGACAAACGCTGGCTAGCCGCCGGATGTGCAGCCTACCGTTTGAGATGTAAGAATTGATTTGGAGAAAGGGTAGGGAAAATGGGGGGGGGGGGGATAGGATGGGATCGGAATGGGCTCTGGCATATCTCACTCGCTAGTAAAACACGTACGTACTCTGGGGAATTGGATATAGTGGGAAATGCAGTACATTTCAAGGCAGTCTTCTGTTAGCGAGGGGCAACGTGGCCAGTCGAGTGCTAGCGGCTGTTGGATTGCAGCGTGCACCCTCCAAAATCAATTAAATTATTTTCATTCTTTCAATACGTTAACCATAAGAGGAAAGAGATAGATACAGTTGTGAAATCGCAAGAGTTTTCATCGCGATAGTACTGATTTTGTTTCGGAATGGCTAAATTCTTGTGGCGTTTCAAGTCAACGGACATGTATAGTGTAGGGCGAGCGCAGAAGGCGCTCACCCAGGAGCAAAAAGTGTGTGCAACAACGATCCTAAGGGCTCCCCCGCCGGTAAACCGGTGGAAGGAACGGACCTTAGGGCGTTGATTTTCTCTTTCATTTAAAATATTTAAGTCCACACACGTAAATCCAATAGCAGAAGCTAGTTTCTACAAAAGTATTTATCGAAAAAAAGGCCATTAGTATAAAGTGCATTAACAGCGATCCAGTTGATAAACTGTCCCAGGGCGGTCGTTTGGGCGATCTCACGACGGGGAGAAATCTCCCCGAAATCAGGGTAATTACGCTTACGCTGAGTTGGAACTCTATTAATTATGTATATGTATGGATGTGTCTAATAGAATGGAATGAAAAGAAATGTTGAGGTGGAAGTGGATTAAGCAGGAAATTAATTGCAGAATAATTTCTTTAAGTATATGAGAAAAATCGGTACAATTTAATAATTATTTTTGATATGATACAATACTATCGGATACAGAATAGCACCACCCACCTCTTCACTGGGTGTCGCTCAGGATCTACACCATCCCTAAAAAACTGGACCTGCCAACCCGCTTGGCCAGTCTGGTGTTTTAAGGTCATACTGTGCATGGGGAGGCTCATGTCCAGCAGTGGATATCGAAAGGACTGGTTGCATTGCATGTCTCACTCACTCTCAATTGGCCAATCGAGCATTCGCACAAATACAAACTCGTTTACAGCTCATTATCGACCTATTTACTAAGCGGTTAGGTAGCGCCAACCGCAAATATAATCTTGTAGAACAAACATATTCATTCGGTTACAACGACGAAAATAAACTCTAATCGAAGTGAGTAGAGAATCAGAAAAATCTTCTAGTGAATCAGTGAACCTCTTAAATATGACACCTTTCATGGCACCATGGTATGACGTTATACATCACACAAATCATAAAATTAATATTATAATGGCATTTAGTAGAACTTCTTAAGAACATAGTGCTTGTGAATCATGCAAATCACAACAGCATATTTAAATTATGATTCATCTGCTAATTCTACTGTCATTTGTGCAAATATATCGGTTAACATCTTTGAATAACTATTTATTGATGATTCACTAACATGCGTAAGGTCATGAGTTCAAAGCATAGTTTGCAGTGTAGATTTTTTACTTTTTATTAAGCAAAATGTAAACAGAAGTTTAAAAGTTATTGTTTAATTAGCTTTATTATCACGTGAGGTATGATTTTATTAATGTTTACGTAAGCAAAATCCGTGAACACACACTAAATGTGCAACGTTTGTGCTCATAGCAACCACCAACATTGCGCTAATATAAATATAAATTTATAATTATTATTTTTATTTCAATTTTTAATAAAAACAAGGAATGTATACCTGCATTCCTTGATTTCCTTATATTTTGTATGCATTCCTTGCATTTTTTAATGCCTATATGGTAGTTTTAATTAGGTACCTATATTTTTAAATCAGGTGTGCCTCTTGATTTTGATAAGTGTGCGTCAAGTGAGAAAATGTTACGGAGCACTGATATAGCGGGATAGATAACGAAAGCTGTCTATCCGTCGCAGTGTCTCGAAGTTGGTGCAAACGCACCTACCTACTTCACGCGCTGCTCGTTGATGTTGCAAAACACCAAAAGGCTTCTGAAACTTTTCATTTAACATTATTTAATATTTTTTATCAAAGAGTCTTTATTAGGGTAGCTTAATAAGAAATGTTTCAAATTCTTGTCAGTTGCAGTATCATTTTATATCTATATTTAATTGATATTAACATTAGAAATAAATGAATAAAAAAATTGTGGGTATCCATAGTAACAAATATATGACACCATGATTTTTATTTTCTCATTATTTTTATTATTCTTATTAATGAATTTATACATATATTTAAAATTGACTTGACTTTAAATAGACGTGTTATTATTTGATATTATTAATTTATTATTATTAATGATAATTATTGATTTTGTAAAATACGTATGCCTGTAGGGTTGGAAATGAACTGAATATATGAAGATGAAGCTGAAGTCGTCAAAATGTTAGATCTACGAATTCATGTTACATAACTGAAAGGCGGTGTGCTAATCCTAGAAGTTACAGTTGAAAGATAATTCTAATTAATTAAATCAATCAATCAAGAAATCAGTAATTCCAAAGTGATATTTATTCTGTAAGTATCAAAAAGTGTCACAATTAACTATAGTCATTTTATATTATAGGTATTCTTAGATGTCTTTTATAACGCCTATCCATAATTTTCAAAAGTCGATTAATACTACACATTGTCAATTAATCAGAGAGGTTCCGGGATAGCGATAAATCTACCGTAGCAACAACGTATTTTTAGTTCACTTTTTAAAAATAATTGCACTGTTTTTGACGTAACGGTGTTGTCAATGTAAAAAAATATATAAACATAGACGTACAATGTCAGCTGTCACCGCGATACCAAAAATCTAATATTCTGGAGTGGTTCATGTAGGGATGGGGTACATGAATGAAATATCCGATATGCTTCGATATCGATAAATGACATTGGCATTAGATAGAAAAAATAAAACTAACTATTTATTTGTCATACATTTAAATTGAATAAATTATGTGAAAATTAAAATTTGTCTAGAACCATAATAATTTTCTTTTATGTTCACTCGGCGGATAAAATGAAATAAAGTTTAAGCCGTTCAGAAATACTTATTTCGTTCGTATATAGTCGGAGAGTAAATTAATATATTTTATAGAAAAATAAATTTCAAAAGCAAAACACAAATTATAAATTAAAAAAGGTTTCCATTATAATTTAATAAGTATTTAGTAATAATTAAAATTAGATACCTACATGCATTGGATAATTAATAGAATGCTCTGTAAACTACAAGATTTGTCACAAATTAAAATTTCTTCATTACAATTTGTTTAATATAATAAGAATAGGTATTTAACTATAATTTTGAACTTAAATTATTTAATTATTATTTAATTTGTTTAAAAATATTCAAATTTTATGTTTCTAGATTCAGCGGTTTCGGCTCAGCGATGGTGAGTCAGTCAGGATAAAAACAGCACTGTGTCATTTTTCACGCAATACTGGATTAGTTGGAAATCTAAAACAAGTAATAACAATTCTTGGTTGACGGTAAAAATTAATGATTATTGATTACATAATGTATAACTTTCCAGATCAAGTTTAATGCTCACGCATGCACATTCCGGATTAATAGAACATGTAGAATTTAAGAAATTGATTTCCTGTAAATTACGAATAAAAGAGAACGCTTCCATAAATTAATGTACTGGCATAAAATGAAAAAAAAAAGACGCTAAATCCTGTTCAAAAATCTCCTATTCTATGAAACGTTGAAAACGGATATTCATTATGTAAATGTATTATCATGTAATCATTATTCCAATTAAATATCAAAAACAGGAATTAATACTCGAAAATACATTCAGAGTGTATTTACTCCAATTATACACCGAGACATTTTTATCGATAAATTTTATCGACATAAATATTAACATGCACTTGTGTAAACAAAGCGTAATTTTCACTATATTTATAAAACAGTTGTAAACCAATATTTCAAATTATAAAGAACTATAGATGTAGAAATGTAGAAAGAACTATAGATATTCTTTAATAGCAATTGCTTTGATTGGCAAAATGTAACTAAATTAATGAGAAATATGATTGAAAAATTTTGAAGTGTCCTATTTTGTATTTACTTACCTGTGAAAACTGCATTTATTTGGATTGTTACATCTTGTAACTTTGCAATTGTAAACAGCACAAGATGCTATGATTGTAAACTGTGTTATTTCCCTGTACACTAAGAATGAGCACAAAATATTGATAATAATTGGATCACTTCGTTTGACAGATCGTTGACCTTTTAAAGTCACAGAAATCGCGTGTCATTTGACAATTCCTGTCGACTCTTCCTCGCTAATGGTGAACGTGCTTTGGTTTATATTCTCTCTCACATGCTCTGTGTATCTAGCTGTAGCAGAAATATTAGATCTGTGTATAGCAATACATAATTGAAAAATAATACTTTTTATAAACCGAAACAATATTAATAATGCAATGTTTCGCCGTTATGAAATTAATTTTAAGTAAGTAAATAAATAAAGAAAGGAATAATGTAATTATAACAGTACGTTTTTCTAATAGTATTACTAGTTTATTTATGTAACAATCTTTGTATTTATAATTTCCTATTTTGCGCCTGTAAATCTGAATAGGCGCGGCGCATTCGTGCGTGTTATTGCTATTAAATTTCTACAGCAGTTCGGAAAAACTGCGATATGAATTTATGCCTAATATTTTATATATTTTACCTTTTTTTATATGCTTAACGACACTGAGCTATACTTCGACAGTCCTCAGGGAAATTTAAGATACAACCTTAAAGGTCGCCTGTCATGCGAACATTATGTGTTTTATTTTTATTTGAAATATGGTAAAAGCTTTTAGCGCCGTTGAAATACACCTGTAGCTGATACGCATTGAAATATTTTATGTATTTTTCTCGGATTGAAACCCTAAATTAGTTGAAATGTCATTATAATAATGTTTCTGATTTATAGCCCCTAGTCAGGTCAGTTTTTTCATTGAGTTTTTTTACACAATTTTATTATACTTACATAGTTGCAAAGGAGTTGCCAAGATTATTATTTGTAATGTAACAGATTTTTTTTTTTATTACCTACTCAAGAGAAAGGTGCGATGTTAGCCTGGGGCAGCGATTTGAGAGTACATACTAGATATGTCATACAAGCATTCTAGATTCTTTAATACATATTATTATGTGTTTTGAAAATGGAACATTCTTAATACGTAGCACCTACTTGAGTTTCAAATTTGACTTTTTAATGAACACCTTGAGAACAATCTAGGGGATTAAAGCAGATGAGGCTGCTTCAATCCCCTAGAAGTTACCAACCAGCTTACTTTGATAAGAACGTATGATGTGGCATCTAGTCTATTCCCACAACGATGGCCGGGTATCTATCCGCGACTTACATATATAAAGTCGGAAGCTCGAAACCAGGTATATGCTAGTTTCTACATAAATACGCAAGCAACGTCGGATCCTTCAAACTTTGCGAGCGGTTCTCACACTGAACAGCGGGATATAGTTGCACCGAGGAAACGAGCTTACCCGGGAGATTATTACAGCGAAGAATTTCAAGCATTTCCTGCGGAAATCAAGGAGTTGCTTACGACTTGGCAAAACGAACAAGTTCTCAATATAGCCTTACAGCAGAATATAGCCGAAGTTAAATCACAAAACAATACCACTGTAAAAAAGTAATGAAGAAATTAAGCAATCTAAGAAATTCTTATCTATAAATTGCTAAAAACTGAAAGGAAGGGTTGGAAATCTAGACAAGGAACTGTGAACGCGACAGCTAAGCAATATATTCGTACGCTAATCCACGTGCGGATCCATAGGTTTTATTGCTGATAAAAATATCCAAATAGAAAGCCTGACCTTATATGTCGAGAATAGCTGTCTTCCGACCAAGCTTACGGTTGCCCTGTGTTCTTCCCAGCCTGGTAGCGCTTCTTCTCGGCTTCTTCTTGACTTTCCACTCGGTTTGAGCGGCCTTCGGTACTAAGCAGCGATGCGGCTTAGAGCAGATATACTAGCGGTATAGAAAGGGCACAGCGTGTGCCAATTCCGGGGTCCAGGAGACCACCCAAATACGCGGGTCTCACAATCGACCGGCGACGGGAGGGGTCGATCGCTAGACTGGCGGGCACGCACAAGGTGCAGCGATATAAAAGGATCGGTGGAAGTGATTATTTAAAAATGTGGGTAATAAAATATAATCTTACCCTACAAAATAAAATAACGCAATGTTATTGGCGCGAACAGGAACGGAAACATCATTATATCTATATGGCTGAACTTAAATCATGAGAGTGAGAGCAAATGGAAATAACAAGATTTATATACGAAATATTCCTATGAAGTCAGATGAAAACTTGAGAATTTATATTCGAGAAACGGTATGTCTACATTAGTGGGGCTGAATCATGATTCGTCTAATCTACATGGCATTTGATGATTACTGAGTTCAACACTATCGGAAATAGATGTATTTCTGTCATCACGGAAAAGGCTAGGCCTTTTCTGGGTCTGGGAATCAATGGGTATGGTCCTATATTCTTGTCAGAATTTCTTGCTTCCAAGCAGCTTCCAATCGCTTATATAGCAGCACTGGCCGGTAATGTCGGTCGCCTTATTTATATTTTTAAACGTATTCGAAATGTTGCGTCAAAAATTTGTTCTAAGATCGTTGTACTACGCGTTTTTTGGTCATTGTATTATAACGTATTGTATCACAGCTTGGGGTATGTCAAAATTGGAGAGGGCTCATCGTGGTTTACTTAAAGCTATCTAGCGAAAGCCTAATTGTTATTCAACTCAATTGTTAAATTACAAAAAAATCAGCTGTCAAACGATATGTCACTTTCCCGTCAGTGATCAGTGTTGCCAGAAATATAGCACGCTCAAGTCACACGTTCGAAAAGGCCACGAACTTTTCCGAGTACCTACTCGTATTATTTATACATATAATAAGACTGTAGAACCAGCGTGTCTGTACATTGAATATATTTACCAAAAACTGATTGGGCTAGATGAAGATAATACGAAAAGACGATTTTGAAAATTTCTCTGTCTGTCTGTTTGTCTATTTGTCTGTTTGAACAGGCTTATCTCCAAAACTACTAAACGGATTTTCATGGTATTTCGACATGTTAATTAAGCATAGCTTAACGCTTCGAATAGGCTTTGTTTCATCGAAATCGGCTGACGGGAAGAAAAGATATCCCAATTTAGATTTTATACGAAGTCGCGGCACAGCTAGTTATCGTATAAAAATCAAGCATAATACCTTCAGGCATTGTCTACTAGCGTGCTACCATCTAACCAAAGGGCTCTTATTTTATCTTATGAGGAGTGATCATCCAATCGGATTTCCAATCACTTTGACCCAATGATGAGTTTTCCCTAAGCATATCTTATACTCTCGCTTTCCGAATATTATATCCATATACTTCAGGATATCCGGCAGAAGCCTGTCGCCTCTGGCTCGGGATTAGGGTTGCCTAGAAGACGCCTGCAGCTCGCCAGAAAGTCACATTCGCAGAAAAATGCGTCATGGACTCTTCCTCTTCGATGCAGGCTCTGTAGATGTTATCATCTGCTAAATTCATTGCAGAGGAGGCTTTTGTACTGTAGTAGCCCGAGGATAATCCAGTCAGTCGGTAAAAAAATGTATCTCTCTGTTTAACTTTAGGATTAAACAGTGATATGCATTTTAATATCGTTGTGTATAACGTGTTACATGTCGGTCCGCACCTAGTCCTCATTCAGCTCAACTAGACAGTTCCAATTTTGTATTTTCAAAAAGTTCCAGTTTCCATTCACTTTAATGAAGGCAGCCACGTGAATGGAAGTTTGAACGAATTAAAAAAGTTTCGTAATCAGTTTTATGAATTCATTCGTTCTGCGGTGGCTTTATGGATTTTATAATAGAGTATACACAATGTACTAAAGGGTTCAAGGTATATATTTCGTTAGAAATCGGACGTACTTTTTTTCTTAGATTGACCTAGTGATGTAAGAGCGAGCCAATGCGCTTGAGCGCTAATGAACTTTTAAGACTCAAATGTTAAGGGCAGTTGAGCGTTGTAGTCTAAGTTTTTAATGTTTGATGGTCTAAAACCCTTGTAGCTCGTGTCTAAAACAGTTCAACAGCACCAACATAGCGCGCCAACGCCCGAGGGCTGAAGCGTTCAGCGCTCTTTTTCATAACACTACATTAACCAGTCAAACGTGACTAAATCGGAAAGGGCCACTAATACAAAAGATAACAATTGGAGGTAATAGGTCATATGTGACGTTATTTGAACTAAGGAACCCCATTGTCGATATGGACTTTGGTTAAGAATGTCTAAATTAATTGAATCTTCCGAGCTACTTGGTCGAGGTCTTCTGGAATCTTTTCTCTTTCTTCCAAACGTTTCGTCAACAACTGCGGTTGACATCTTCAGCGACTGCGTTCACTTTCGGAGACACTTCGATGACTCGACGACTGTGGCGCACCGGTATTTATAGTGGGCGAGGGTAGTTGTGATTGTGTGGTCAATCACAACTACCCTCGCCGGTGCGCCACAATCGTCGAGTCATTTGCGCTCGAGAAGCCGAAGAGATAACATCTCTCCGAAAGTGAACGCAGTCGCTGAAGGTGTCAACTGCAGCTGTTAACGAAACGTTTGGAAGAAAGAGAAAAGATTCCAGAAGACCTCGGCCAAGTAGCCCGGAAGATTCAATTAATATGGACTCCGGCCGAGAAAGCCTACACTCCACTATAAGAATGTCTTTAAAATGTACTTGTTTCAAGATTCTGATAAATAGAAACGTGTTTGTTACATTTGATTATATCTAACATTGAACTCTAACATCTGATTTCTATTTTGAAACAACATAATTTTGAATTAGATAGTCTTAAGCAAAGTCATTAAACCCATATCGCCAATAGGGTCTATTTGCTCAAATAAACTCACATATATCTGTCACCTGTCACTATGTATCTATGGCCACGTGGTGTCCGGCCGGCTTTAGAATAGCACCACTCCATCTCTTCACGTGGGTGTTGTGAAAGGCGATCAAGGGATAGCAAAGCCGCTACAACAAGCCCTGGGGAACTACACCACCTCTAAATGAGTGGACTCGCCAATCCGCTTGGTCAACGTAGCGTTGTAAAGGGCCATCCATAAATTACGTCACACGATTTCATGATTTTTGGAGTCCGCCCCCCCCCCCCCCCCCGTCCTCGTCACAGGTGGTCACATTTGTGTGACCCCCCCCCCATCTGGTGTGACGTCACATATTTTGCAATTTTAAATTTAGAAATTATTAAATTAAAACAACCTTATAATAATATTGATAGAGTTGGTAGTATTTTAAAGTTTTTCGTTAGAGTTGAAGTTTAGTTTTTATACTTTAGATTTATACATTTAACGTCACGAAGCTTATGACTGGTCCCCTCCCTTAACGTGTGACTTAATTTATGGATGACCCCTAAGGCCATACATACATACCACGAGATAATGTGCATTGGGAGGCTCGTGGTCACCAGTGGGCGAAAGACTGGTTACAGTTTTATATCTATCTGTATAATATATTTTACATAAATCTTAGTGCCGATACTATATTTATACTGAAAGGAAAATCATTGTAAAATAAATTGAAAATACTTAAATATAAACCATTTCGACTTTAAATTCCATCTAGAACGGCACAAAACGTTTAGAAACGGTGAGGCCATTCCAAAAGTAATTATCCACTAACGAGTTATTTGAAGCCACAATCAAAATGGCGGTTTTAACATCCTATTTGCCAGCCAAAAGGATTTGTTGACGCAAAGTATTGATCAAAGCTTTACAAAATGCGAATGAATTTTGTAAACGATATATAGTACTTTAAATTTAAGCGGGTTTCCGGTTTTATTTAGATACTCGTACTAGCAGCGGTGCCAGCGGCTTCTTTCATGTGAACTTATGTGTGATTCCCGCGGGAACTCTTAAAAGTATCTGGATATGTAGTAGGTAGGTACCCTAACAGACTAACTGATAGACTAAAACTCCAAAAAAATATATTTTTGATTCGGTATCATTCCTAGGTTACATGACAATGACTTTATTCAAAAAACTATTTCATATACAGACATAGCTCTGTTACAGTTTTATTATACGAGTATGTACTAGCTGCGCCGGCGACTTCGTACGCATTTTAGTTTTTAAAATCTAAATTGGGATATCTTTTCTTCCCGTCAGCCGATTTCGATGAAACAAAGCCTATCCGAAGCGCCAAGCTAAGCTTAATCAACCCGTGGAAACCCGATAGATAGCGTGTTAGAACAGACAAACAGACAGACAGAGAAATTTTCAAAATCGTATTTTCGTATTATGATACTCCTTCATCCAGCCCAATCAGTTTTTGATAAATATGTCAAATGTACACGCTGGTTCTACAGTTTTATATATGTATTAGGTGATGCTTAAAAGACCCAAAAATATTTTTTGTTTCCTTTCTCTTGGGTCACCCTCCCATTTTGTTCTACCTAATAAGAGAAACTTTAAATAATTTTTTGAGATTTGTTGAGAAAAATTTAAAGGTCGCTACTAAAGATTTAAAAAATCTAACATTTTCCCAAAAAGTGATTATTTAAAAAATTTTGTATTTATTATAAAATTATATTTTTTTACATAATAAAAACTAAAATGAGGTTTTAAGGTCCAGATATGTTACCCAAAGCTAATTTTGTATCATATATGTGTTACAATTTACTTTCGGGATGTGAACAAACAAGAGGAAAATTAGACAAAAAACACAGATTTTTACAAAATTTCTTTAGTTGTCACAATTTTTAAAAAATTTATTACAGAATGAATATAAGCTTATATTAGTTGTTTAGAGTCCTCAAAAAGATTTTGATGCACAATTAACACGTCAAAAACTCATTATGCAGACAGCAAAGTTGCTTTTTTGTAGTTCGGGAACTTTTGTCTGAAGGACTTCACAAGAAGCAAAATATATTGCTTCTGGTCTTCATCTAGGGTCAGTATTTTGTTGTACTCTTGGACTAAGGACACCCCTCTCTCTGCTGTATCATTGACTACCTTAAATTTTGTTACTATCTCCTTACTTTGAATATATTCCTTGTCTTTGATCCAGTCTTCAACTTTTTTCTTGAGGAAATCGGAGCTTAATCCAGTAATAGAAAAGAATCGTTTGGTGTTACTAGTGACAAAATCTTCTAGATTTTTATTACCAATGTTTTCAATGTCTACATTAATTCTTTTCGGGCAAAAATCAGCTCCTTTCTTTAGAGCTTCCACCATTTTCTTCTTAGTTTCATTCCCCACTTTGTCGTCAAAAAATGATAAGGCGATAAGTTCCTCTCAGACATACCATAAATGGCCACATACTTTATTTATTGCTTTTCTAGCTATGTCAGGGTTTACATCCTCATACTTCTTTAAATCTTTGAGGAGTTCTAAGTCGTTTCTTGGGGCTGAACAAGCGGATGGAGCTTGGAACCAATACTTAATGTAGATTAAGACTGTAAAAATACAGATTTCTTGCAAACCTTTTTCCTCATGTTTTGTCAATCTGAATTGTTCTCGAAACAAGAATATTTTCAGAGAGTAGATAGACTTTGCCATCCAACGTGCTCGGTGAAGACCTGCAGGCTTTTTAAATGACACGCCATTTTCTAGTTCTCCTCCCAAAAATACAATGCTTAGTTGCAAGAGTTCCTTGTAATCATCTCTGGGCTGATATTCTGTCAATTGTTTCTTAGCAAAATTGATTATTTCATCTTTCACATCTTGGAGCTTTTCAATAGATTCTTCATCAGTTTCTAACGTCGTATACTCTTCTTTATTGATTAATTGCCAGTTTTTCTGAAATCTTTTGAATAATAAATTATCTGGTCCAGACGAAGGCCCAATTTCATTTTGAACAACTGATTCCAGCATAATTTCCATAATATGATGCCTACATGCTAGCCAGAGCATTTCCTTATCCATTTTCTGCTCAAGTAGAATACAAGCCTCTTTTCGAGAACCGGTATTAGATGCGGTTGTGTCGAAACTCATACTCTTTACTTTATTGAGTAAACCCCATGAAAGGAGGGATTCATAAACTGCTGATGCAATTTTTTCACCTTCAACAGACTCAACTTTTGGAATGCAGAGAAGCTGATCCACCCCTTTACCAGAAACTAAAACAGGAAGTCGGTCAACAACTTCATGGCCTGTGATATCTTCTAACATCTTTCCGTCCCAGTGCACAGTTAATGGAACATCAGTGTCAAAATCTTTTTTTATATTTTCAGCTATTTTTTGTCTACACTCAAGTCGCTGACGGCGTATGGGAGAAAAGTTTAAATTATATTCAGCAGGATCACAGCCAAGGCGATTCAAAGTGGATGTGAGAACAAGAGCTGCTTTGCGATCGCTTATTTTTGCAACATCCAGGCTCGTAGTTAGTTTTTCACTAAGTAGTTTTTTTCTACCTCTTTTCTTCACACCTTCATTTTGTTTTTCACCTGCTGATGACGTTGAAGGGCCATAAAAATCATTGTCTTCGCCATGAAGGGATTCATCGTCGGATGATGAGCTAAACATATTTGATTTAGAAGTGATTGAATTGATAGATTCATTTTCTTTTGCCTTAAACAATTCGATTCTAGCTCTTTTAAGTTCTTTTTCTTCCTCCTTTTTTGACAGTTTTTTGTCAACACTACCCATTTTACCTGGACGTCCTTTTTCACGCTGTGCCAGCAAAAAATCCCTATCTTCTTGAATGCGAATCATTTCTAGAGCATTTGCATGTGCTACATCAAATAAATCATCTAGGTTATTATTCCATGTTTCTTCTTTCAGCCTTAACCCATCTGACCTTTTAGATTTATTTTCTTTATTTTTCTTTAGATTCTGCCACAATTTAAAAAGCTTTTCAATCTTATCCACAACATGAATTTTTTGTTGTGTTGGAATTCTAGCTTTATTCCAAATTTCCAATACATCTTTGGAAGTCGAATGAGCAGCTTCACGGATTGTTTGCTTTTCCTGTTCTTTGTAATAAAAAAATACAGAAAGAGTTTCACGTTTAGAAGGTAGTTTGGTTTGATTTAATGTTTGAGAAATTTGACCTACTAGCCATATTTCCGTCTGTTTTCTTGTAGAAACTACAGGCACTTTACAATTTGCCATAAATAACAGTAATAAAATTATGAAAACAAAAATTGAGAGTCCTAGGCCTAAATACATTAATCTGAAGTCTGTTAAAAACAGCCAAAACAAGTAATATAACCTTCCAGTCTATTCAAATTTATTTATTCATTATATAGTTTATTGTTTATAATTCCCACAAATAAAAACTCTTACTTACGAAACTTATTAGATTCACTGTAAAAAAAACACAGAAAATAAATCACTCTTTATAATATAAGCGAAATACACTGTTTTGAAGGTTAGACTAACTGCACACACCTGCACTGATCATAGACAGCCTCTACACTGACAAGCAGTGACAGGCTCCTCAAGTTGGTGGGAGAGGGTGGGGGGGGGGGGAGTTGGTCTAGAGTGAAGGGAGGGGTTGTGTGGTTAGATTGGAGTCTTCCTAGCATAAAAATAAAGTGTTAAGTGAGATAAGGTTTTTTTATAATCTTAAAAATTACTAATGATAATTATATTGAATTTTAACATTTTTTATGAAATTTAAAGCCTGGTAGCGACCCCTAAAACTTAATGAAATCCAACAAAATTTTAGTTAACTCCATTTTACATATGACAGATCAAAATGGGAGGGTGAACCGTTGAATTTTTTAACTTTCATTTTTAAGCATCACCCTAATATGTATAGATAGATTTTTGACATATTTTGTTCAACAGCTTGGTAACTTATACTCCATAGATGTTTTTTTGTAGAACAATGGGGTGAGTCATCCACTTGTACACTTGTCACTAAATGGATACTTTCGATTGGCCAAGTCATCTTTCTTTCACAAATATTACAGTAGAATGTACTGCATTTCCCATTTTACCATCTCTCCAATATATGTACTACGTACGTGTTTCGGTAACGAGCGACCCAACTAGCAAAAAGTAGTCTTGTAATCATCTCAGGACCACAATTTTGTCGCTTTTGGATTTTGGAAAAGTTAAATTTAAAGTTTAAGTTGAGTTAAGGTTATAAACATGTTTCTGTTTCATAAGTAATACTTTATACATAAATAACAATACATTATAGTTTGCAAATTTTTTAGGCTATCCATATTAGTACTGACCTTGTATAAATTCACTCGATTGTACCAAGGGGTGAACACATTAAAATATTTTTTGATTGTTTACAATCAGTTGTACCACGGGGAACGGCTCGTCCATATTACTGGGGCTTTCGATAACGTTCGTTCATTATTGGAGCTTGCAGCCATTTGTGTTATGTTTTGACGCACAAAGAATTTTCATACAAATATAAATTGTAGGTTGTTAGGTTTTTATTAAAGTCTAGAACTTTCGTCTATACTATCGTCCGACCTACGAAGGTCGTCGGCGAGCACAGAGATAGATAAAATAGAAGAGTTAACTGCATTTAATCATTCTATTCTGCCTTCCTATCAAGAAAAGGCCCTAGTAACATTTTTAAGGTGATTGCGTTCTTAACGAGAATATACTATAATTGTAAAATAATTGCAAGCTAAATTTCGTGTAATACAAGCTATTAGGGCGATTCAACGCTGTTTTATTTCATACATGTCGTTAGTGCAATTAGCACATTCTGTCGGTGTCAAATGTTCTTTGTAATTAAAGGCAAAACAATTTAAAACATATATAGTAAATATAAAGATAAGGTGATAGTAAATATACCGAGCACAGAGTTGGATTCCTTGGAAGCACATGCTGTTTCATGCTTTTATTTGATTATCCCAAACACTAGGTACTTTGAAGTTTAACAAACTATCACTATTAATTCACAGGACCCACAATATATAATTTATACATTAATCAAACAAAAATCTAGCCCTCACTTCTCGAGTTCCCGCCAAAAAGTCCTTCTACTCTGTTTACATCCATGGCCAATGATCCCCAGATCAGATAGGGAGTGATTTATTCGAGGAGTTGGACGTGGGGATGTATGGTGATCGTTCCACCCCGGAGATTGGGCGAACTTGAATTGTAGTGCGTGAATTGGCTGTTATTGATCGGTGATATATTTATTTCAAAAGTGGTATGCGATAACTCGAGGAATAAGTTTAGTCCTCTTTGAATTATTTCAAAGAAAGAAAGAAAGGAAGTGTGTTATTTGACGAAGACCAAACACACAGACATAAAATCAACAATTACGAGTAGGTATGTACATTAGATATACATTCTCATGTGAATAAAGGGAAAAAATTCAATGTATTCACGATTTTAAAGTAATGAAAAAATAAATAATAAAAATGAAAAAGAGACACTGTTTTTTTTTTCCTTCTTTTAGTTGCTGGCTATATCAGTAGTCAATGTTACATTGAAGTAATTACAATACTTTTTTTATGGACGAAAGCGACAGACGAGCATACAGTCCACCTGATGGTAAGTGGATACTGTCGTACATAGACATCCGCGATACAGACCAACATCAGTCCAGAATGACAAACGTTGGATCGCCCCCGGATGCGCTGCCTACCTTTGGAGATATAGGAATGGATTTGGAGAAAGGATTGGGAAAATGTGGAGGGATAGAATAGGATGGAATGGGAATGGGCTCTGGCACATCTCACTCACTACCGAAACACGCACATACATTAGGGAAAGAGATATAGGTTTACTGAGGTTTACGCCTTGCACGAAGCAGTCTTTTCTTTTGTTTGATTATCACAAACATACAAACGTACAAAAGGCATTTTGAAGTCTAATAAACTGTCACTATTAATTATTAAGATTATTATTTGGAATTTATTTCATGATTTGTTTGAACGTAGTATGTATATTACAACATATTTAATTATGATTTGTGCACTATCTACCTATTATTCCTATGTTCGTATACATCTCCTCCCGCCAAAATGTTGGCTGGAACAGATCCCTTTAGCGATAAGGCCTCCCTTTTGTATACCTAATGTTTTAAACTTTTGTATTACTCTCCCTGTATTCTTTAACGTGCAATAAAGTGTATTTACTTACTTACTATTAAACTACAAAACTCACAATTTTTATAATAATAAAATGAAACCCGACTTCACTCCTCGAGATACCGCCAGAAAACCCATCTTGCGTGTTGTCATTTAAGTTCCTGGTTTACATACTGTACTCCTCATGTATCCCGTGGCGGCCCCTGTGCCCGATATCACTTGTCGTTGGGGATTTTGCGGGATCCGACCAGATTACCCCGTGATGTTTTGTTAGGTACCTTTTGGCGGGAAATCGAGTCACGCCGGATTATAACTTCTGACTGCTTATGTTTTATATTTATTTCATTCACTTTGTTTCGGAGGCTTTTTGGGAGTTTCACGAGGTTATTTTTGCTAAAATCGCTATGGATTTAGGTGTTGTTCGGCATTATAAAACCGTGCTAATGATGCCCTCCTAAGAGAATAGGTATTAGTAACGTTTTTTAACGAAAGCACAAGTAACATTATATATGGAAATTAAAATGAACAATTAATTTCATTTTATTTATTTGCAGTGTGCGTTACAAATGGTGGTAAATAGTCAGACCGACACATGTGCCAATAATGGCGTGCAAAATTACATAGAGCTAACATAAAAATACATAAATTACATACAGCTAACATAAATGCTTACAAAAAACACAATGAACAAGACACTTAAAACCATATCTAGTATAAATACAGGTTATTTTCTTTGTTATAGCCAAAATTCGAGCTTAATTTAAATTAATTAATCATAATTTGCCGTGTTTCTTTTTTTATAGAAAAAGACGGCAGACGAGCATACAGCCCACCTGATGGTAAGTGGATACTGTCGTCCATGGACATCCGCGATACATACCAACATCAGTCCAGAATGACAAACGTTGGCACGCGCCCGGACACGCTGCCTACCTTTGGAGATTAAGGAATGGAGTGAGAAAATAGGGAGGGATAGGATGGGATGGGAATGGGCTTTGGCATATCTCACTCACTACCGAAACACGTACGTGCATTGGGGAAATACGATAAAGTAGGAAATGCAGTAAATTTTGAGGTAGTTCTGTGTAGTCGAGTGGCCAGTGCACCCAGCGGCTGCGGGAATGTAGCATGCGCTCTCCCCCTACAAAATCGTGTGTTGTTGGTCGGCTTTAGAACAGCATAGCTTTAGAATTTCCCGTGAGTGTCGTAATAGGCGATTTAGGGTTAACAAAGCGGCTACTACAAGCCCTGCGGAACTACACCAGCTCCAAAAGACTGGACTCACTAAACCGCTTGGCCAGCGTTCCTCATGCACAAGACAATGTGCATTTGGAGGCCCGTGTCCAGCTGTGGACGATAAAAAAGGGATAGATACGTTTTTTTTTTTATAGAGAAGAGGGCGGACGAGCTAGCGGTCCCACGTGATGGTAAGTGTTACCGCCGCCCATGGACACCTGCAACACCAGGGGGTATGCGGGCGCGCCGCCGACATTGCAAAATCCTATTCACAGCTCTCTTGAAGAACCCCATGTCGTAGTTATTATGTGGTTATTATTTTATTTTGTTTAAGACGTACAATAAATAGTTTTATCTATTTTATCTATCTATAAACACCATTTGATAGCTATTCGATTCAAGTATAAGCGAAGTATGGCCAGCCATATACTACCCTCAATTCGAAAAATGTTTTTCAGTCGCCAGTTTAAAGTTAACTCTTGTGCGAATTCTCTGCAGTACAAATTGTTTCTTAGTTGTTGCGTCGAATGGGCACGGACAAACACACAATGGGGCCAACTTGAAACCGGAAGTGGAGCCTGACTCCATATTATACAGCCGGAAGTTGAGCAAAGTTGGACGGCGGTTAGCACTGGAAGTTAATGCCGATTTTCTTAATTTTATTTTCCGCGGTTGCGGCGTGTGGTCCTCGATATTGGATTTATGATAAAAACGCGAGTGTATCTTATTCTGGAGTTTTCTCCTTCGGTAAAATGCTTGGAAGACATTTACAGTGCTTGCAGCATTTTTTATAGCGACACTATCGGTAGGGCTGCCACCTTCAGGATACTCTAGACTCGGAGATTAAAAAAAATGTTCTTCAACTAATATGTTGTCATGTACCGTGGATGTACATGGGCGACGGTATCCATTTACCATCAGGTGGACTGTGTACTCATCTGCCACCTTTTACCTATAAAAAAATGGTGCCATTGGAACAGGATACTCGACCAGGCTATAGCACACCCGAGGCTGGAGAGCCGTAAAGAGATAGATATGCATACATAGATAGGATACTTTTTTATCACCATATTTCTTCACGTGGGTGTTGTAAAAAGCGACTAAGGGAAAACAAAACCGCTATCACAAACCCAGAGGATCTACAGTACCACAAAAAATAATGGACTGACCAACCGATTTGGCCAGAGTGGCGTTTTAAGGCTATACATCCCTTTTGGACAAGGTAATGTGCACGAGGTAGCTCGTGTTACGGTACTGTTTCATCTTCATACTGTGTAGTTAGCTTTGATTCCGGCGCAAGCCTTCTCTACCCTTTATAATTGAATTACATTGGAGGTAGTTTTATTATTCACGTAAACATACAATACGACCCGTTTTGAGGTCTCGATTATCGGATTGAGTGGTGTGTGCGTTTGATTATGGTTTTGTGGTCTGAATTTTGTATTTGGGCTATATTTAATAATAATAGTTTATAAACATGATATTGTATTTATTGTGTTGTATGTTGTATGTGATGTTGTGTTTAATTATTAATAGTTTTGTCTCTGTCATAGAAACATCTTTGTGTTGTTGGTACAGACTAAAGATGCCAACTTTAAAAATCTGTATTTCGGAATTAAACAACATGTTATCGAATATGGTAGCGACTTACCATCACGTGGACCGCATGTCAACGAATTTAAAATACACATATAACGCTATTATAGCGAAAAATAAAAATATTTTAAGGAATAAATCACACACTTGTAAGATTTTGTTGTGCTGTCTAAAACGTTCGTAGCGCTCATTACTAAACTGCGACGCGCGTAGAATAAATGATCTACTAGAAATGTACTATAAATCATTAAATAAAAACCAATGAGTTCAATTTATTTTCATCTTTTGCGTTATTTCATTGACACGTATATGAAAGTAACACTAGATAATTATAATTTAAGACTTGTGTGTGAACAGTAGTCATTGGGTATATGGCAGGGTGTGGGAGCACGCTGCAATTCCACAGTTGCTGGGAGCACTCGACCGGCCAAGTTACCAGTTACCTCGCACTCACGGAACACTATCGTAAAATTTTATGCATTTCACGATTACTTACCGAGTAACAATTTAGATCTTATTTATAGTTTAGTGAGTGAACGACTTAAATCTTTGTTAACAACTTGATAAGTGATATATAAGTACAAAAACTTACTGTGAACGCGACAGCTAAGCAATATAGCCGTACGCTAATCCACGTGCGGATCCATAGGTTTTATACTGATGAAAATATCCAAATAGAAAGCCTGACCTTATATGCCGAGAATAGCTGCCTTCCGACCAAGCTTATGGTTGCCTTGTGTTCTTCGCAGCCTGGTAGCGCTTCTTCTCGGCTTCTTCTTGGCTTTCCACTTGGTTTAAGCGTCCTTCGGTAGTAAGCAGCGATGCAGCTTAGACCAGATACACTCACGGTATAGAAAAGAGGCACAGCGTGTGCCAATTCCGGGGTCCAGGAGACCACGCAAATATGTATCACAATCGACCGGCGACGGGAGGGGTCGATCGCTCGACTGGCGGGTATGCACAAGGTGCAGCGATATAAAAGTGGAAGTGATTATTTAAAAATGTGGGTAATAAAATATAATATTACCCTACAAAATAAAATCACCAATGTTATTGGCGCGAACACATACTATTTCTTGCATCTAAATCAAGAATAGATTTACCCGTTGTGAAGGGCATTGAAATAATCGTTCAGTTCTGTTAAATGATTTCCCAAATTTAATTCATAGGAACAGCAATCGGATGTATTTCAAAATAGCGTTAAATTTAACTGTTTTTCTTAAACCAAGATAGTTTTAACTCGGTCTCTTAACAGAGATAAGTTTACCATTACACAATTACAAAAGCTCTCACTGTTCGGACGTTGTACATTTCTCCTACAAACACAGATGTAATATACACTAGAATGGGACATTGGTTTCGGTAAATCGCTTCATTTGGCAGTTGCTAATAAGTGTCTTCAAACTTTAGGATAATTAACATAACTATTAAGTGTTAGCGATTAAAACTTAAATTTAAACTTCATAACTTCAAAAGATTGTGAATGAAGCGGTGAAATTCGGTTGTATTCTCCATTTTTAATAAAAAACATTGAATAATAATAATAATAAAAACATTTAGTTAGCCTTTTAACGTACCATTGCAGGGCACAGGCCTCTCCAAGGAAATCACTAGGGGTTATCAGACGCCATGATCCACCACACGGGTTCAGTGCAGATTGGTTCGGTCCAGTCTTAATTTCTGAAGATTATATTTTTTTAAATAATATCAATACCTACGTCTGCGTAGTGGTTCCGGCCCAGGATTTGAACTCTCGACTTCACTAATGAGAGTCAAGATTGGATACCGATACGTCTAGGCTATCCGAGCTCTAAATGGTCTAAATGGTCTAGGTCTAAATGGCGGACAATGGGGGAGGCCTATGTCCAGCAGTGGACGTCCAAGGGCTGAAATGATGATGATGATGATGATGATGATCCGAGCTCAATTAAAAACATTATTTATTTTTAAATTGGGTTTTGGTGAACTGTATTGAGGAATTGTGGATGCATTGTACTTTAGTGGCGACACAATCTATTCCATGTTATTTACATCTATGGTAACACTTCGTGTCTTTTTAAACCACAGAAATCCACTACACATAAAAACGAACTCTATATCAACATGTTAAAGAATATTCTCCTTTTATTTCCCTAGTTCTGAACTAACAACCAACTCTCCTTGAAACGTCGTAACACAAATATTATTGATACCTGAAATTAGAACTTATCGTCAAGAAAATTAAGTGCATTTCGCAGTGGTATGTTAAGGATATATAGAGGTGCTGTATGTAGAATTCAGTAAGAATAAAGTTGCAGAAGCGTCGCTGAAAAGTCACGACCAAAAATAAAGGAGAAGCACCACAATAGAAGTATTTACGAACGGTAAGTCAACACGGTAACGGTAAGTAATGGTCAACACATTTTTATAGTAATGTGATAACAAAGGCCTAAGAAACTACACTGCCTCTGAAGGAGTGGTCTCGCCAACCCGCTTGACCAGGGTGCCGTTTTAAGGTCAAACATTCCTCATACATGACAAGGAGCCGTGTTCATCGGTAGATACTATAAAGGGCTGGTTACGGGAAGTCAACATAGACTTGACGTTGGTCTGATTCGTAAGTCTACAGTCACTCAGCGAGCAATGCAGAGACCAATCTCAGATTATCTTTTACGGATGAGATTCGAAACGAACAAATTTCTTCGAAGAACTAAAATCACCGAGAAAATTTGAAGAATTGGCAAGTTGAAATGGCAATGGGCAGACTATATCTGTTGCAGGATCGATAGGGCAGACGAATCCTTGAATGGAGACCACGTACTAGGAAGCATGCCGTAAGGGGAGAGTTCAGGCTGCATTCCCACAGCCGCTGGTCGGACTGGACCAATGTACACACGTGTTTCGGTAGTGAATGAGATATGCCAGAGTCCATTCCCATCCCATACTATCCCTCTCCATTTTCCCAATCCATTCCTAAATCTGCCACGGTAGGCAGCGTATCCGAGGGCGATCCATCGTTTGTCATTCTGACGTTGGCATGTATGGCGGAAGTCTATGGACGACTGGAGACTGTATGCTCATCTGTCGCAATTTTTATTTAAAAAAAACTTAAGTTTCTAACTTGACTCTTTAACGAACCCCTTCTCAGCTGTTTCATCCCCCTATAATTTGCCAACCTGGTATCTTTGATAAGAACGTATGATGTGTCATCTAGTCTACTCCCATATCGATGGACAGGACGTATATAGTGAGGCGACTTCTCTGCATCTGTACCTACAGGCGCATATCTATATTTCTAATTCGCTCACTAGTATCGAGATATGTTACCGTCTCATCACGATTGTGTGGTAAAAAATACACTTCGTTGCAGCTAGGATAGTTCTGATCACAGTTTTTAAATGGAATTTTGGAACTTTGACACGTTTCGAAAACTTTGTTCGACTGGCTTAGAGGTTTCTCTTGTTTCTTAACATAGTTTTTTAGTACAACTTTTTACTAGTTGTAGTAAGTAAACTAATAATAATTAAAAGCAAAATGTGCTTTTATCTTGTATGGTAGTGTCATATTTTATTACCCACATGTCATATAGTAATTTCTTCCCATTCATTTTTATATCGCTGCGTTTTGCATACGCCAGTCTATGGCTCGACCTCGTCGCAGCTGGGTCCATTCCCACACGCGAGGAAACCAAGTGGTCGTGGGCCCTGTCCACGACTGTAATTCCACTGATTGGAGTCTTTGGCTCAACCTCGTCGTGGTGGCAGTCATAATCTGCAAAGTCTAACGATCGACCCCTCCCGTCGCCGGTTGTCGATTGTGAAGTTCACATTCTGATGGTCTCCTGCACTCTGGAATTGGCGCACGCTGTGCCTTCACATACCGCGAGTGTATCTGTTATAAGCTGCATTGTAGCTTAATATCAAAGGACGCTTAAACCAAGTAGAAAGTCGAAGCCGAGAGGAAGTGCTACCAGGCTGGGAAAAACACTAGGCGATCGTAACCTGTGTCAAAGTATAGCTACTCTCCGGATATAAAGTCAGGCTCTCAATTTGGTGATCTTTATTAGTATATAAATGATCTATAGGTATATGATATATAGGTGATCTTTATTAGCATGAAGGATTTTATAACACTAGACACGGCAGCTGTTATTCTGGAGAGACGGAAATTAAAGGAGAATGGTCTTGTTACACAAGAAGATCACCACCGATATGCCGAATTGAGCGCAGATGTACAACGACGTTGTCGGAAGGACAGGGCTCTCTGTTTCTTTGACTACACCAAAGCTTTTGATTGCGTAGTATGGAGCAGACTATGGGCGGTTTTGGAGGAAATGGGAGTGCCAAAACATCTTATCGGTCTTATCCGTAACCTCTACTGCAGCAACCGATCCTTTGTGAAGATTGACACCGACTGTTCGGATGTGTTTGCTACAAGCAAAGGCGTACGTTAGGGTTGCATTCTTTCTCCAATGCTTTTTAACATATACGGAGAATATATAATCCGCAAAGCTTTGGACAGTTGGGATGGAGGTTTCCCTTTAGGTGGAAAACGGATATGCAACCTAAGGTATGCAGACGATACTGTTATTGTTGCTACTTCGCTGGAAGACATGCAGGAACTTTTGCGAAGACTGGAAGCAGAGAGTTTGGAGTTGGGCTTGACTATAAACAAAAGCAAGACCAAGCTCATGATAGTTGACCGTGCTGAAAAACTCGCAGAATCCTGCACTATTCCATCTATAGAAGTTGTGGAGGAATATACCTATCTAGGCTCACGAATATGCAGTAATGGGAGCTGTGTTCCAGAAGTTAGGAGACGCATTGCAACGGCGAAAAGCGCCATGGCACGTCTGAATGGAATATGGAGGAATCGGGGTATAAGCAACACCACCAAGAGTCGTCTGGTCCGTGCTTTAATTTTTCCAATATTCATGTACGGAGTGGAGACATGGACCATAAAGGCGAGAGAAAGGCAAAGGATAGACGCGTTCGAGATGTGGTGCTGGAGGCGCATGTTAAGGATTCCTTGGACAGCCAAGCGCACAAACGCGTCTATCCTGTCACAGCTAGGGGTAAAAACGCGACTATCCTCCATATGTTACCAACGCCTGCTCTCTTACTTCGGTCACATAATACGACGGGGGAATGACAGCTTAGAAAAGCTTATAGTGACGGGCAACACTGAGGGCAAAAGATCGAGAGGCCGCTCACCAACCAGATGGTCAGACCAGCTGAGGGACTCCAAGTTCAAATTTCACACCATTGCAAGACTGGCCTCCGATAGAACCCAATGGAAGAATTTAATCCGCACAAGGTTGCAAAATCACCAGGACCACGATCTTCAGCAATGAAGGAACGACTGGAGAGAGAGAGAGAGATTAGTATATAACCTATGGATCGTCTCGTGGATTAGCGTACGGCTATATTGCTTAGCTGTCGCGTTCACAGGCATAATTATAGATATGGTTATATCTTAACAATTCTGATATAGACAAAGCATATTGTAGATACACACAGTACGCAAAATGTAAATATACACATGTAGCTCTACTGTGGTATGGAATGCCTACTACTACACAATATCTCATGAATGTGTAGCCCTCTCGACAATCATTAACCACACAATAGGGTGCCGATATAGCCCCGGTGTCGTGTGGTTACTTTTTTGGACGAGTCAATCAGTCTGTGTCATGTTTGAAAGCGTTTGAAAGAGACATTTTTAGTTCCACACATGTACACTACATTGAATAAAAAAATTGAACTTTTGTTATCTTTCACATAATGAATGTTAAATATCTTGAATATAGTAGATACAATAAATTAAATATGCTCATACAAACCTACACATACACGTACTCTCACATACCCATATACTTATAGTACAGGGGTGGCCAACTTGTTTACAATAGTGTTCTACTTAAAAGAATCTGGCCTCTTGCGATCGACACAATTGTGCTTTACTGTGATAAATAAAACAATAATTAGACAGCTTTTATGAATGATCAATAATATGATAGTAAAATTAATATCGATAGATAACAAAAAAAAGAATGAGAAGTTTGTGCTTTCATTTCTTCTGTCAAATTAACAAAATCAGTAGTATAATTTGATAATGTCAAATTTAACAAAAATTCTGATACCGGCCAAAAATTTTAATTTCGTTTCGCGATCGACCGGTCTGTCTTTGGCGATCGACCGGTCGATCGCGATCGACTTGTTGGCCACCCCTGATATAGTATAACATAAATATATAGGTATCTATCTACATAAATCATAAATGCATGATTGAGTGAAAAGATCTATTTAATTTTCATTTTATAAATATACATAATGTCAAATTTGGAGTAGAATGAACTGGTCCTCACTCCTCACGACACAGGGAATTCTAGTGTGAGGGCTAGCGCTTACTTTGTTTTTGTAAAACTGTGCCTTATTGAATGTTTAAAACTTTATTCTTCTCATCTTCTCTCATCTTCTTTTCTTATCTTATTTAAACAAATTTTGTCACAGTTACAATTAAGTACTTAATGTTTATAGCATTTAACAACTAGTCAGGTACTTGTACATATTTTTAATGTGCAAAAAAGAGAAAAAACTGTAAGTGTGATGTATATAAATATAATAAGTGAATGTGTGCGGTGTGTGTGTGTGTGATTAAATGTATGTTACGTGGGAGAAATGTGTTAGTGTTTGGGAAATTAGTTTTATTAAATTTGTTGTGACTAAATAATTTAGTTTCTTTAACCAAAACTTTAGTTTCTTTAACTCTGTTATGTCTTGTACTTTGACAAGAAATAAATATTAATGTTGATTCCAAATTTTGTTGGACAGTTATATAAAAGTGTGTTAGTTCTGTGTTTAGCAACACCGAAAACTGAATTATATATGTTACTATGTTATATGTGTTATGTTATATATATATATATATATATATTGTTGTATAAACGGATTGTTTTATTTTCAATAGCCTGTAATCTCTTTCTAAATGACACAATTATCTTCCGTAATATACAATAAACATTGTCAATATGATTCTCGGCATACATTTGGGATGCGCTGCAGGAAGGTCTCCTATACTGTAAGCTAGTACTAAGTTAAAGCCGAAATATTTATAATTTTTCTCGTTTTTTATAGAAAGATGATGGCAGGCAGACTACGTCCATGGCCATCTTCGATACATACCAACATCAATCCGGAAGGACATACGTTAAAACGCACCCGGACGCACTTTCAAAATTGAAGAATGGATTTTTAAAATACATTGGCATAATGGGGAGGGATAGGATAGGAGATAGGATGGGAATAAGCACTGCCATATCTCACTCACTACTCACACTTAAATATCTCAATACGCACCTTAATTGGGGAATGGGATAACAGGGAAATGTAGTACATTTTACGGCAGTCTTTTGGTAGCGATCGGTTTATTTTCCGCAGAGTTAGTAACAAACAAATCAGCATTAGCAATTGTAATGTTAAATTAACATTATAATTGCCATTTCATACCAGTGAAGTCACCGACAAAAGCTAGCTATGCAATAAGCTAGCATGCAGGACATATGTTCTTCTAACTACAGATACTGGGGTCAGAGATATGTCAGAAGCAAGCCAACGTTCTGTTCCAACAGTTAGTTCTGGTGCCCTCTCAAGTATTTTATTAGTGCGGAACATAGAGATAGATTGATTAGAATGGTCTTTAATACTTTTTTTGTCTTGTGAAATATATAATAAATAGATAGATGGCGACGCTGTTGATAAATTACTAGGGTAGACGTACTCGACAGTGGCTACTACCGACACTGCACAACGAGCTGCCCGTAGACCTTACTATGAACTGTGATTCCGTTAGATTCACTAAGATTCAGTTAAAGAAAAATATATAAATATTTATATATTGTTGAATCGTGAAATATCAGAGTAGATAATCATACATTAATATATTCATAATTTCTGCACAATATACTATATATTTATATAACATATATAAATAAATAAATGTAAATTTAAAATATACAAATAAATGTTATAGTAACCGCCTCCGCTACTCTGTTACTGGCATTGTCCGCCGAAAAACTGCTGTGCAGTTTGGCGGAATAATAATCAATGTACAAATGATTAGTGTGTTTAAATAAATAAAATCAAAAATATAATAGATGGGTTGTTAATTGTTTCGACTCTGATGTGTTTGGTTCTGAAAGGCTAATTTTTTTTTTTACTATCCAAAGATTTTTTTTACTTTCATCTACTATGATAGATTGAAACGAACAAAAATATTCCGGATCAAACATTGTAAAAATGCTACAATCATAAGACAGTTGATTTTAGTGTATTATTACAACAATACACACATTGACTTAACCAAATTGTAGTATATTATTACAACAATGCACACATTGACTTAACCAAATTGTAGTGTATTATTACAACAATGGACACATTTACTTAACCAACTTGTAGTGTATTATTACAACAATACACACATTGATTTAACCAAATTGTAGTGTATTATTACAACAATACACACATTGACTTAACCAAATTAATAACTCAGTAATTCGTACTTTATCAGTTATTAAACACTATTATATTACCTTGAATCTATCATTAAATATTATTATTTATTTTGTATTAAATTAATTTGACAAGGAAATGTAAAAGAATATCCGCTTTTCGTTATTCGTTATTGGCCATTCTACCTAGTTATACATCTGTGGCCCCTGCCGTATGTCTCGGCCACGTCGCGCACGTCCGCGGAGTTTGATAAAGAAACTTTATTACGAAACTTAGTTTGTTTGCCGCCTCTATGATGTGCCAACTATAATTCACTTTTTACCTATCTGAAAATATATAGTTCTCTTTGTTACCCACCACACGATATTCGTTAATAATACATTGTAGGCCTTTATTTGCAAAAAAGTAGTGTCGGCCTGACTATCACCCCATTTCCGTCCTGTGGATGTCGGGAGACCCGTGTCCATATGAATATGAAACATAAATATGAATGACAATGTGTTTGTAACGATCTACGATCAATCGTTATGTTCAATTGTAACTGCTAAAGCCACGATAATTAATTAAACGAAATATGAAAAAAAATTGTAATGTCTGATAAGATAAGAATCTGTATATCTTTAGATAACTGGTTTATATCACGGTTCGTCCACAGTTTTGACATAAACCACCTCAACGTTAAAAGATTTATGAACATGTTGATTTTTTGAGACCTTTTTATCCATTGGCCTTTTGAAAGTCCTAGGGTCTTTCTCACCACCTTCTGATAATGTAACGGTTAACAATCTGATCGATAAATTATCTGCCAATTATTTGCCTATCTAGTCTAGTGAGAAAGACCCTTAATCTTTTAAATACTTATAGTTTTCTTTCAATTATAATTGAAATATTTAATAAAGAAAATTCTCTAGACAACAAAAAATAGGTCGGTAATTATTATAATTATATCAAAAACGAAAACATGCCAATGAAAGTAAAGCCATTGCATTCTAGTCTTTATGTCTAGACAAATAAGGTCCAAGGATATTTTTGAGCAAGAAAAACTAATATAGCAATTAGCTTTAATCAAAAAATACTCGGCGGCGTTCCAATGTTAAACAAGGACGGACACAACGTGAGTGAAAAGGACAGATATAATATCAATGGAGCCTTTGTGTTCCGAACTTGTGTAACCATGTGTTTTGTGAAAACAAAGACAATAATATAATAAAATTATTTTCTTTACAAAAAATTTTCTACAGCTTAATCAAAGTCGCTGATAGTTGGACGAGCTTTGGGAGAAGCATGTATTCAGCAGTGGAGAGACATACTCTGATATTATGGTATGGATATGCCGCTGACAATTAAAAACAGGGTAACCGAATGGACATTGATAATTTACACAAACTGCAGGGCGCATTTGTTAACAGATTGAATTTAAATTTGATAGTAAACTAGTATAGGTTTATATCTCGGTTAGGTTAGACGATGAGCTAAATTTCTTTTCAAAATTATGCCATACTAAACTTTTGAAAAGTCCCCAAAAAAAATTTCGACTACCATACAACTCTATCTAGCGACATATAGTATAATAATATTTATTTATTTTTAATTTAATTCATGACAAAGTTCATTACATTAGAACAATGTTACTAAGTTTTAGGCCAATTACGAACTAGTATTATAAAAAAAAAAAACAATTAATACAGATTAATTATGTTATGATTATGTGTGGTGTGTGTGTGGTCGTATGTGTTGTTTGAGTAATGTGTAGCGTTAGTGGTTATGCGTATACGTGTGTGGTTAATTACGGGCTTAAAGTCTGTTGTGTGTGTACTAAATTTATTGTGATTGCAGTTAGAGAGAAATAATTACTTGTTATTTAAAAGACGCCTTTCTAAGATAAAAGGGATCTGCGTCGGAGAATTGTTTATTATAAGTACGTTGTAAGCGGCGAGCGACGGAGTTCTGTGTGTATTTTGTGCCAGCAATAGACTCATCAAAGAGAACAATATGCTGAGTGCGATATTTGGGCGCAATTAAACACAGAATGGATGTGACAATGTCAGAGCAGTCGAGACTACCATTACAGAATCATGCAGCATTATCATGTCGAGCAATGTGCGTCGGTCTTCAAGGTCTTCAATACTCATTAGGTTTATTAAGTTACATAGTTCATTGAATAGTATACATAAACTATATGTCGTTTGATACAGTTATCAAATTATACAATTTTTGTGTATGGAAAGTAGCGAGTTCTCTGTTTCGACTGTGCCGTCGCTGCCATCGGATTTATGTTCAATTTCTTCAAAATTTCGTCAACGTAATCGATTCATCATTTACTAGGTCTGCTTCTTGGTCTTTTTTGCTGCGGAGTCAGGGCGATGGAATATCAGAAGAAATGGACACTGGGTCATAACCGCTCACTAATTAAAATATTATGTAATACGAAATTATTTTATTCCATAGTTTCTTAAAATTACAGTCACCGGAGTGCGGCGCGTCGTCCAATCAGTTCCTTTTTTACGAATTTTCCGTTAAATTTAACTTGCTGAAAACAGACTCTAATGGTTAATTGCCCTCAAAAAAATAGAGAAAACTTCGCCAGAGAAATACCCTAATTACTTAAAAGAAAGTATCTTTCTGAAAATAATTTGTCTTCATGAATATTTATTAGATTACATTTTTTTCGAGTGAGTTGTGAAGTTGAAACAGGAGTTAATTGTGTTTTTGAGGTCAGACTTTGGTAAAATTATACTTTGTATTTACTTAAAAAATATGATGTTTTAATTTTCAAAGAAAACGGTAAACAAGAATTATTTGATTCAATGTGAATTAGCGAACTTAATTATCACAAATAATTTCTATCAGAAAATTGACCTTTGACCTTTTTTTTTCTTTTGTTTAAACTGTCACCGGGTGGCCCTCCGCCGCCGTATAAGATATTATAAAAATTCTGACTAAACCGACATAGGAAAATAATAATTTTTAATGAAGAATGATTGGCGAGGTGGTTATTAAATTTGTATAAAGAAATGTCTATTGCGCTGCCGTTAACTATTTATAAAAAAAATGTATACTTTTAAATTCTTTTAAAAAAATGACCTTAAGTGTATTTAAACGACAGCTGTCTCAACGGGTACTAGATCTACGCAACTAGACATTATCTTGCATGTTGACATAAAAATATATATATTTTCTTTTTTATAATAATTAGAACGACAATTCTCTTAGCGCCACGACAATTATAAATTAAATAAATAACGCCCAGACACACAAACACACACCCAGATCCGAAAATATATTTGTCTTTTTTTAAACGAATGTATGTTCTACCGGGAATCGAACCCGGAACCTTTTGCACAGCAAGCAGGGTCACTACCAACTGCGCCAATCGGTCGGTCGAATTATTAAAGTCGACTTGAACATCTATATTTTATTTCACATTTTCTTATTATTTTGACATTTTAATTATATTTTGACAAGTAGCATAATATTATTATTATTTACATTGACATATTTATCGAATGTTGTTGACATTTTTAGAAATTGATTATGACAAGTGTTTTACAATTATATATTTACAATTAATTCTAGCACGCCCGTTGGGGCAGAGCATATTGGGTCATGTTTGTAATTAACACCACGTTTGTTACCTATTGTTTTAGCCAAATAAAGTTTGTTTTCGCATGGGAACTAAAAGAACACTAATGTTTTATGCGATCAGATGTAATCGATACGATATTAACCTATTAGAGCATCGCAGAATATTGCTGGTAATGGCTAATCTTCATAAAATTGTACATGAGGAACTAAAAGCTGAACCATAGTCGGATTTTTTATTCGAGTCAGGGATATGACATGTGGAACTGTCAAACAGAGTGAAATTTGTACGGAGGTGACACTTTATCCAATTTACTCCAAATCCAACTTTACTCAATAATATATATTTTCATGTCCCAAAGCGAGAGCCAAGGCACCGTGAATAGTTTTTGTTGCTCCCACACCGCACTAGGCAAACATTTAACGAACCAATTAGCTTCCCAACATCAGGAACTGGAGTTATTCGGAGACGGTTTGCTGGCTTTCAAACACGCAGAGCGTCACAATTAGGTCTCCCTTTATTTATATTATTATAAATAGTTATTATTATTATATTATTTATTATTTATATATATTATTATTATAATAGTCAGTTTAATTTCTTTTCCTATTTTTTTTTAATCAATTTTAATCATCGGCTTATTTACAATTAAATTTATTGCTGAGACGTCAATCGTGTTGCCGTCACATTATTGAGATGTCAATTATATTTAACACATGTTTACACACTATATTAAATTGTGCTTTGATATGTTAATACCTCGCTTTGTGATTAAAAATAAAGGTAAAATAGTACTTTTCATAGAAATAATATGGAAGACAGGCAAATACTTTGCTCTACGGTACATTCCTAGATCATTTGATTTCCTACATCTGATTTAGAAGTCTGCATTTGAGAAAATACTTTGTAAGGATGGGAAATAAACAGTACGGATGGGTTGGTACCACGTGCCGTGTGGCTGACTTTGGAAAAGTACCACCCCATCCCTTCCCGCGGGTAGCTACCCACACATTTTAAGGCCATATATATGTATGTACGCCACGTTGGTTAAGGCGAGTGTCCACTCTTTCAAAGATGGTGTAGTTCCTCAGAACTTGCGGTAGCGACTTTGTCATCCTTAGTCGCCTTTTAGACTTAGTCGCCCCTGGGGTGGTGCTATTCTAAGTCGGCCAACACCACACGGCTAGTGACTACTTCTACACTTCAACTCTTTGTGCCGCAGTCAACGTCGTCAATCCATCTTGATAGGTTTGCTATGCCCTCTAAATTCTAAGAAAATCCGGCGTTTACTTTACAAGATTTTCACAAAATCCAGTTTTCTTCGACACTGAGTGTGTGCCGGGCGACGCGTGTTGTTGATGAGCAGCGTGACAGTTGTGAAGTGCACCCTTTTTGAGTGTCTGCGTGGTCATAGTGGCAGCGGAAAAGCGAGCGATTTTCGGCTAAAACTGCAGTCCCGATCTCGTAGCGATCATTGCAGTTGCAGCGACCGCTAAGAGGTTTTAATCTGGCATTAAACTGCTAATTTTACAGAAGGGAGATTGACGAATCTGCGCCACACATAATACTAGTGGTCAGCGTCGTCTATTGTCATTGAATCAAAGGAATTGACGTTACGTGAATACTATCGACCATGGACATTAGCGATACATGCCAACAACAGTCCAGAATGACGGCAGAACACGCTGCCGGTTAGGTTGCCGACCTATGCAGATTTAGAAATTGATTAGTAAAACGGATTGGGACAACAGACAACTTAACGGGACGAGGGGTTTTCTCTCATCCCATTCCATGTCCTAATTCTCCTTGGAGGAGATGGAAGTAGGGTGGGTAGTCAAGTGATACAATTATCACTTGACTACCTACTTATCATTCAAAAATAAGGAGTTACTTTTATTAGATTTTATTCTCCAATCGATGGGTTAGGAAGGGAATAGGATGAGATGGAATGGGAATGGGTTCTGTGGCATATCATTCAGTACCGAAATTCATTTGTACGGTCAATCAACTGGGAACGTAAGCCAGCTTTTTCACCTTACCTTTTCACAGTAAGTCAGTTTTTTCAAATGTAATCGATTTTGCTCGATACCCGGAAACAATGTGACAAGTTATAATTGTGACAAGATTCTAGAATGCCTACATTTCGAATTGGTTGACTGTACATTGGGGGTAGAGGGTAGGGTGGCAAATATAGTACATTTACGTTAGTTTTCTGTGAGAGGGATTGTGCGCCCAGCGGTTGTGGTCTTGCATCTTAAAGATCGGAACGATGAATATAAACTGTCGTCGACGTGGAATCCAGTGATTAACTTTAAAGCGTGCAAATTATTCCGTGGGCATTGTTAGTGTAGTGTGTCGCAATCTTTCCAAATGTAAAGATCAGATGTGTGTAGTTGATAAAACTGCTCGTAGCTCCCATCCTGGACTACCCGCCTCTTCAGTCAACTCGTGACCACGGCCGGTGTAACTCGTGTCGAAACGTCGAGTAGAAATAAAAGGTATACAAAAATCTCTAATATTTTACGCGTCCAGATCCGATTGACAATATAAAATGTACTGCAGCTGTGTCAATATCAGTGTTTAATCATAATTAACTCTGCGAATCATAATACTATAGAATCATAGCAGCGTTTCACATCTCGCTATAAATGGGGCCATACCACGACCTGTCATAGGCAGACCTCTTACTGAACCTTCGTAAAATATCGCGCGAACTTATGAATTTAGGGAAAAATCCTGCGTTTTATGGCCATCTTATACCGTTAGTATTTCTTCACTAAATATAGTTAGTGATATTTCAGTCAAAAATGGGATTGTCAAAAAAACATGAGACTGGATATAGGCCCTTTGCTAGGCTGCCACCACACACGATTTTAACTTGTTCTCATCCAGCCACTACAGGCTAGTTTCTTGAAGTTATCCACACTGTACCCATGGTATCGGTGTTCCGATTATTAAATGATCGGTTGACTAAACCACAGCGAGGAACATCATTCACATTGAAATTACCACATCTGAATAAACCGAACCATTTTTGTGCATTAGTTTTCGATAGAGCGAGAAAACACTGGAAAACACCACAAATCTCTTTTCCAGCACTAGAAGTAATCATACCCTTGTCGAAAAAAAATTTGTAAAACCTAATTTTCATCCTATTTAACTTCCATTCTGAAATTGTTAAAATATATGACAAGATAAATTTTTAAATTGTAATTTCAATTTGCCGCCACTACAAAAAAGTCAGCTGTCAAACGGTATATCACTTTCCCGCCATCGACCAGTGTTGCCATAAACATAGCACACTACAGTCATACATACAAAAAGGCAGCGAACTTTTACCTATTATTTAGAATATTATATTAGTAATAAGTACTTTGTAATGAAATAAATGATTAAATTATAAATGTGAAAAAAAACTGGACAACTGAGCCCTTCAAACAGAAAAAGAAAGAAATAATAACTATGTATTTATCACAAAACACAAGAAATACTTCTTATAACAAGAAAACAATTGAACGTACACAAACAGTAAAACCGTTACTACTAGATATAAAACAAACAACACCAGGGTCGGACTTAGTATTAAATAAATAAACCGCTTTTCCAAAGTTTAGTAATCGCTTTGACAACGACCACTTCACGAAAGCTATGGAGAGGACATCACAGTGCCAGTCTGCAATACGTACTAACAGACACCTTTTTGATAGGCTTTTATCATTACACAGAATTCATTGCGTCTTTAATTCACAGGAGTATTTAAAAGTCTCCCATTGAAGCAGAAATGGATAACCAGAAAAAAGTTATAGTGGATAATATGTATGAATGAAAGATTGTTTAGTAGCAGGTATAATAGAAGTTAAGTGTGTGATGACGAGTGGACCCATTTTTTGTTTAGGCCCAAAACTTTTTGTCCGGGCCAAAAACAGTGTGTGGATGTCGTTGTCAGTTACTTGTGGGACAAAACAAGCGCTGTTTGTTATGTAGTCGACGGTCTCTCTTGCCTTTTTCTCGTGTCCTTTTTTCTCCGAAACCTTGGGAGAAATGAAGCGTAATTTTTTCTTATGTTCACCACTATTTTGGATTCCAGATAGATACGAGTACCAGAGGGAACATTTGAATGGAATCTAAGAGTTATAATACGTTTTGGCATCAAACATATCCTAAACAAAGTATTTATTGTAGACTAACAGATTGTATTGTTAGTCACAAGCTATCCCACCATATCACACCCCGTTCCATCCCGTTCCACTGCATACGCCAGTCCCACCCCATACCGTACAGCGTACCGTTTCTTGTAGAGCCACACGATGTATGATGAGATGTCTTTAGATCCGTGGAAAATGAGCCGGCCACTGGTGTGAGATATCACCAGTGTCGATACACTTGTTCCGTCCCACCTTCATGTAACCTGCGTGAAGGATAGGGCAGCGGCAGAAAGTGCAGTAAGGCGGAAGACTCTTAAATACAGGAGTATCGCCAGCGAATACATATTTGTTCCTTTCGGTGTCGAAACTCTTTGTCCATGGTGTCCTAGTGTTCCTTCATATCTAAGGATCGATCAAGGCGTCATTTAACACCACGTGCTACCTCAAGACCAGCCAGGACAACGTATTAGTGTGACCATTCAGCTAGGTAATGCCGCCAGTTTAGTAGGTACCTTGCCGCAAAGACCAAATTTGTTCAGCTTTTTCAGTATGTAGGAATTTTTAACTTACCGAAAATGTCGTATGTTTTCTTAGGTTTTCGCAATTACTATACATATCAATTAAACAACTTTGAACGGTTTAAATCGCGTATGTTAAATATACGCGATTTAAACCGTTCAAAGTTGTTTAATTGCTATGTCGTATGTTTTGTTTTATTTTGAGCAGTAGGTAAATGTTATTCTTGTAGGTATCTATACATTTTAGAGATAGATTAATTCTATGCCCACAGTTTACAGTTAACCCACTCCATAAAAGCACAAATATATATAATAATAATAATAGTTTGGTTGGTTCAGAGCGGTTGTTGGTTTGTTTAACTAAATCTCCAATATAATCCAATTTACGCTCCCGTTCGTAAGTAAATACAAGTTTAATTAATTGTTCAAATACAAACTAACAGGCTTGTTCACTAGTTTTATTATACAGCTTTACTTGTGTGAGAATACAACAATGGAACAAGTTTGATGTAGGAACTTCTAGTTAACCAGCCCTTTTATCGTACACTTCTGGACGTGAGCATGAGGCCTTGTTATTCCTCAGGATTTTCTTAATCTACTGAGTTAAATTCAATTTTAATGTTCACGTTTAATCACTCGATATATATCAGTACTTAACCTTCCTCTAGAGAACAAATTATTCGAAAAATGCATTTATGTACAGAGCTTGTCTTGTCCATAAATGTTGTGACTTAGACATGTTCCATCATTCTTCCTCCAGATATAGAATTAGACTTCTAGAATTGCTCTAGCAGAACTAATGTGAGTACGTGTTCAGTTGTTTAGTGTAGATTAAATATTTTTTTCACTCATAAGTATCAATTTTATCTAAGTATCATAAGTATCAATTATGGTTTTTTCAATTGTTTATTAAATTTACAATTTCTGCAATTTACATTTACTGTGATACTCACAGCAGGCAGGGGTCTGTTACGTGATGGTATCTATACGATTAAACAGACAGTGGTGGCCCACACAGCACTTTAAACAAATATGCGTACAGCGGCGGGCCACTGCGCAGGGGTTTATTTCAATCGGTTGCCGCGAGCTCCTTGTAAAGCACTCGCAAATAAAAGCGTTTAAAAACTACTATCACATTGTGTAAGTAGATAGGTATGCTTTTTATATTATTTTAAATGAAATTTAAAATTGTGTTTTCAAACTACTAACTACTACAAAACTACTATAATTAGTTAAGTTATAATTATGGGTGATAATCCTTGCGATTCATGCACGAAGTGTCATTGTGACCTTCAGCGGTTCAGTGTAATATCGACCTTTCTACGATGCGCGTAGGATTGAATTTGGCTCGCGCTGAACAAAATTTAATTATATAGGTATGTTTTCGTAATTTTCTAAAGTGTGTCTAAAGGGAATGAGTCTTCTGTACTTGTAGTTATAGCTGAATTAGGAATATATAAATAAATACAAAAATAATAGAAGAAAATTACAATATCACACGGGTAACGTGTACCTACTCGATAGCTGTGTGTGTGTGTGTTTTTGGTTAAGCCAGCCATCGTCAGTAGTTCTTCGATTTCATTGTACATATACTATATGTAACGGTAACAATAACGACCTGACATTAATCGTAACATATATACAACCCGCGTTTATACCTATTCCACGCCATGCATAAATTTGAGGATACATACTAGTTATGTTATACCTCAGATTAAAAGAAAAAGGCAGATACCGTGCACGTAACCGATGTGGTGAGGCTTGTATTCAGCTCTGTGCGTGTCGCGATGTAAAAACGATTATGTATGTGTGTGTAAGATTGCCAGGATAATGAAAAAATCCCATTGTTGGTTGATACTAAATTTATTAAACATTAATGAATTTTAACAGAAATTAACATATGAATTAAAAATATATGTAGGTTCTACATAAGTTCTACATAAGCCAAAAGTTCTACTATGAAAATTAACATAAATTAAACAGTGCAGCGAATCGTCGTGTGTCGAACATGGTGTCGCTGCAGTTATTTTATTTGATAAATAAAAACTACAATATGTAAAGGAAGTTAAAGAAACAAGTTTTTTATTATTCGCCCCTTCACACAAGAATATTTCCCAAACATTTTTCAGTACGAAGTCCCAAAGTTACGATGTCTACCAAATGATCATTTAAGAACAAAGGATTGCATAACGCCATTCCTTATTCAAGTATTACATTTATTACTTCCCAATCGCCCCGTGGCCATTATGCAACAAAGATAAAGCAGTTCTTACAATATCTGCTGAAACATAAGACAAATCTGTACTTGTCTAAATCGGTTAAGCGGTGAGAGAGAGATCAAGAGTGGATTTTTTAAATATATATGCTTACAAACACATACCTACAAACACGACAGACCCGCGAAAACATTCCACTTCGGCTAATAAATACTAACTAACATACACAAATACATTTTATCAAACGGATATTTTTTTAGATGGATTCATTTAGTTTGTAATTTATCCTGGTACCAAAAATCGAGTTTGGTTGAGGTTTTGTGTTCCCATTCATGAGTAAATATTAAAAACTAAATATACATATGTATATTAAAAATAGTAAAGTATCAATACTCACGTACGAATGGAAACTTTGCCTTCCTTTTTCTGATTTTGGGAACTGTTTTTACAGTGTTTAACAACACAAGATGGCATTTTTTAAAATATTAGAGTTTGGTTGAGGTTTTGCGTTCCTATTCATGAGTAAATATTAAAAACTAAATATACATATATTAAAAATAGTAAAGTATCAATACTCACGTACCTACGAATGGAAACTTTGCCTTCCTTTTTCTGATTCTGGGAACTGTTTTTACAGTGTTTAACAACACAAGATGGCATTTTAAAAATATTACGTAACACACACGTGACGCAATATCTGTACGACGCTTTGTTTCATACTGATTCGAATTTGTATTTGCTTTTGAATTTGTATTCGCTTTGTTGGCCGCACTCCTGTGTACCGAGCGTTGTATCTGACTTTTTCTGCTGACCTGAGTCTTGTACAAGCACTCAAAGGCAGGCACGTTAGATTCTAATAGTGTTCTATGTTCAGTAGCTCTCCAACTATTTAATCGATGTGTTTTGAAAATGGAATCGTCGATAAGAACGTATGATGTGTCATCTAGTCTACTCCCATATCGACGATGCCATAAAATGGTTGCACATGCCACTGCATAACCACTGTTTTGTGGTTGTGAGAGACTTATGAAGTGATTCGTAAATGGTGTATCAAGTTGAGCCTAATAAAAGTAAGTGCCATCAAAAATATTGCGTATTGTCACGGGAGGTATCCATTACTGCTTGTCAATAGGTTTAGTTTTACTCACGCTCAGATAAAATATCCTCAAAGGAGACATAGTTAGTGTGGCCACGAAGTAAGCGGATTGGCTCGTTGAGTATAAAAACCCATGAAAATAAAAAAATATATGAATATTTCAAATGAAATAAAATAAAACAAAATCATATATTGCATGACTATTATAGGTAAAATATAAGGTGTTCACGAAATAAAAATTATGATCTACCTGATAAAGTGCACAATACTTCATAATTAAAACCGTGAATTACTATATAAATTAGATATTTTGTTTACATATTATATATATACATATTTGTGTGATGTACATGTGTATGTCAAGCAAAGTACATGTGTATGTCGTTCGTTCATTCAGTCATTCATAAATAATAATTAAAATCTGTAATTAGTGAAATATTATTCTACTGTCAACATTTAAGGCAATATTCACGGCATGTCAAGGGATCACGTCAGTATTGGTACGCTCATAAATAATGTACTGACACCGAAGGCTTTTGCTAAGTGCAGAAGGTACGTTCTGATCAATTTATCGTTTGATCCATGAGAAAGTGCCATCTGCACTCCGTCAAATGGGAATTTTCTTTTGCGGAGCGACCGATGAGTACAAAAACCACGTGCACTGTGAGTTGTATGAGCGAGAGCTGGTGGAATGTTGAACAGCGTAGTTAGTATAGGCTTTATTATTGCGACTCATGTGTTGCGTGAAATGTATTTATTATTTAAAATAACAAACCAGCAACGTATATTCATATTTTAGTAATTAAGTTTATATGCGAATGTACAGTGGCTGCATAAACCTTGTAGGTTTAAAGGCACAAACATAAATGTATTTATTCTTTGGTATATTTAAATAAACAAAAATAAAGCGGAGACGGTTTACTGTGCCGACTTGATAGCATCGGACGCGAACTTCGCACGGCTATTAGAATCCTGAAATCAAAAGAGATGGCTGTTAAAACTGCCCAGTAATGAACCTGTATTATGTGACTGACGTCCATACCTCAGAGAAGAGAGATGTGTTAGATGGAGAGAAATTCATAGGGAGTCAAGAAAGTGCGTGCCGAAAAGAGCCCACGCAAGTTAAACGCGCACCTCCCACGATTTGGTCTTATAACCGTAAGATTGACGCATGGGTGGTAAAGAGCTGCCACCGGGTGAACTGTCTCAACGTCTACCCTCTTTCTTTAAAAAATCTATTTGACGGTAAACATTTTTTCAAAACAAATCGAATCCGTCATTTGTGAACGCTTATTTTATAGACCCACATCGTACCTACAATAGGGGACTATTCGTAAACTTCTTTTTGTTTGGAACAAAGCGTTATTTTCCCAAAATGAGTTTTCTAACAGTTATTGTATTGAACTACAATAATAGTACAATATATTAACAGTATAATTTGTTACAAGATTTTCTTACAGGTTATACTTATATCTGTATTACTGGTATATTTAAGTACGGTCAGTAGCCGGTGGAGTGGTGTCCAAGGGTGTCTAAAAGAACAACCGCCTCGTTCGCTAAAAGCAAGGATGATTTCGTTATTTTCCGAAAGCTTTAAAAATATAAAACTTTAGATATAAGTTGTAGAGCTTTATAAGCAAGCTCACTACAACTATGTATTATTTATATTGTAGGGACACATTGTGGTGCCTTAAACACGTGTAGCTTGCGTCGCCGGGGCAAGAGTTGGTCAATCTAGCCACTACACGTCACGCGTCGAGTTAATCCGCCACTAATAATCATTGTACTTGTAAATAAATCGGGTTTCGATATCTAAAAGCACACTCACTGGCCGCCCAGAAAGCTTGCGGATAGGTATGCATAAGTGTTTATATGTATATGCCATATATAATATGTATGTACGTACATACACGTATATTATGATTATCATCGTAATATGAGTATATTTTAATAAAATTTGTCTGTCCGTGACACGGATCTGTCAGAATATCACCACTGCAGTGTATGCTGCAGCATCACGCTGAGTCAGCTTCTCATTTCCTGTTACAGTTACAAATTTTCTTCGCTATTCATGATTTGTTTTTTTTTGGTTGTCATCACTGTTACTGTTCACTGATACGGAATAAATAATTTTACTTTCCTTCTTTAAAATAACTCTGTTATTCCACAACTTCCACAACAGCGTAGTGAAAGCTGAAAAATGTTGTCGCGACCAGATTCAGCGGCAGAATAGGCAGGTTTTAAACAGAAAAAAATCTCTTTGCTACCATCCTTTTTTAATACACTACGTAGCACGTTTTAATTCAACAAATAATTGTGACAACCAACCACTAGCTTAATATAAATAGACTTTATTAAACAGTGAAAACCGTTGGCTTATTTTCATAATACATGGCCGCTTTTTCACGACACGATTTTTCATAATACATGACCGCTTGTTCGTGACACTGTTTTTCATAATACATGGCCGCTTGTTCACGACACGGTTTTTCATAATACATGGCCGCTTGTTCGTGGCACTGTTTTTCATAATACATGGTCGCTTGTTCACGACACGGTTTTTCATAATACATGGCCGCTTGTTCACGACACGGTTTTTCATAATACATGGCCGCTTGTTCACGATACGGTTTTTCGTCAAACCTACGGTCGTCAGTGTTGCATGGGCCAATATGGGAGCTTGTTAATAGATACAGCGATGGTACTGCGCGGCAGAAAACCGTGGAAACTGACGGCGAGATATCGAGCAGCGTTGTATGACAGTCTATGGATGGGAGTTTGTTTAACGTCACCGGACGTTTTCGCGGTTTCGTGCCTGCTTCACTGTGCTGATTCGAGTTTTTTGTTTTTAGTTATTTTTTATTAGATTATCACTCAAAAAAATAATAATATAATACTAATTTTCTCTTTACTTTTCAAAATTTATCATTTGTAAATTTTCGATTTTTGGTTTGACACGGAAAGTCCGCACCTAAAATACGCTAGAAAGACCGTGTCGTGAATATACGGTTTCTCTAAGGCGCAGTGAATTCGCCGTACCGTAGGATTTTTTTTTTATAGCGAAGTAGAGCAAGCAGTCCCACGTGATGGTATGTGTTACCGCCGCCCATGGACACCTGCAACATCAGGGGGTATGCGGGTGCGCGCCGACCTTGCAAACTCCTATTCATAGCTTTCTCGTAGCGTCCTATGACGTTAACAGTGTCGGTAAGAAAGGGGCTGAGTACTTACACTGAGGGTTTCGGAAGTGCAGATTTACTCTGTATAAACCTCTAGATACGCTCTTGACTTCTGATCAGTTTGACTAGTTGGAGCGAAGATTTAGAAATATATCAATTAAACGATAGGACGGTTAGCGTCGTGTGCAAGATTATCCACCTTATAGCTTTGTAATAAAGCTCAAATTTCTTTGAAATCAATTACAACGGTACAGTGTATAGGCCGTGAATCTTTTTTTGGATTTCCGGAAAAGTTTACGCCGTCGTAATTTTGGCTCATCTTACAACTGAACCGAGATAAAGATGAAGAGATAAAACTCGTTGTATTTATCTCCGAAATTCCATTTTAATCTATTATGAAATTTGGACCACATAGATAGATTTCTTAGAAATATTCCTAATAGATTTTTTAGAGCCAAGAATCAAATAAGTTTTCAGCACATGTATAGCATGTTGCTGTCTGTACTGTAAACCAGAAAGTATCGTAATTATTACAGACAATTTAAAAAAAAAAACACAGATCTCGTCTACTTGTTTGGCGAGTGAAGTATGCACTTTTTAGGGGAATAAATCAGCCAAATCCACTGTCCTTCCTCTTACCCCCACCTGCCCCTCTTGCCCCGTTGGCGGCGTGCCAGACTAGAATGCACGGAGATTGTGAGAATAAACGTAATTAACAATTAGGCTTGAAGTTTTAAACTTAATTTGAAACAAAAATATTTTAAGCTTGCATTTGGAGAAGCGAAGATATTTTTAGTTGGATTTTGTTTTATTTATATGTAGTAAGTATATGTATTTTCATTTATAGGTATGCATGTAGGTATCTATCTGTATATGTATTTTCATTTATCTAGACATGAAAAGAGTCACGTTTAACACCTTTCAAGAGAATAGAGCCGTCCAAAGTGGGTACCTAGTAGTAATTGGGTAACTAGAAGTAGTAATTGGGTAACTAGTAGTAGTAATTGGGTAACGAGTGGTAGTAATTGGGTAACTAGTAGTAGTAATTGGGTAACTAGTAGTAATTGGGTAACTAGAAGTAGTAATTGGGTAACTAGTAGTAGTAATTGGGTAACGAGTGGTAGTAATTGGGTAACTAGTTGTAGTAATTGGGTAACTAGACCAAATGTGCTAGGATTCCCTATTTATAAATTGAATTAAATGGACTAAATTGAAAATTTCTATACTACGCGGTTCCACTTCAAATAATTATGTGTCTCTTTATTTGATTTCAGTTATGACTTATCGCCCGTGAAAGATTAAAATCTAACACCTACGAAAGCACCGAAAATCACGGATGAAAATCCAATTAGTAGTTTTGGGTAATTCTAATAAAAGTATTTTTTTTGTTTTCCTCTCTAACTCAACTTCCTTGTGTCATATGAAGATGACACATTAGGCGTGGGTATTCACGACTCCTCGGAGTGTTTCGGCTCAGTTAATCCGGCTTCGTTCGCGGATCCGACTCCTCTTAACGATTCCTTGACTCCTTTGATTCACCTACATACATTTTATATGAGCCTGAGAGCGACTCATTCGCTTTGCATCATGTACGTTCATGTAACTCAGCAATCCGAAAATGAAAGGAATAAATAACTCCTCGGAGTCGGTAACAGTTAGCCGGAATCATTAAGAGTTTCGGCTGCTCTCGCGGTTATGGATCTTTCGATTCATTGAATCCGGAGTTACCCATCGCTATAACACATATACCAGTTTACCATCTGGATACTTAGCTGTACATTAGTGAAAACCGGATCAAAGTCCTTTCAGTAGTTTTTACGTGATGCTCAAACAAACAGACATACAGACAAGCATACAGACAAAATTAAAAAAAAAACTACTGTTTTGGGTTCTGTAGCTTCAAAGTGACCCCCATTTTTTTAAAAATTAAGTCAATGTACAGACAACACTTTTATTCATTTATTATATGTATAGATATTGCAATGATAATTTCATCATCATCATCATCATCTCAGCCCTTGGACGTCCACTGCTGGACATAGGCCTCCCCCATTGTCCGCCATTTAGACCTATCGGCAGCGACCTGCATCCAGCGGGTGCCCGCAACCTTTATGAGGTCGTCTGTCCATCTAGCAGATGGACGTCCTCGGCTTCGTCCGCCGGTACGTGGTCTCCATTCGAGAACCCCTCTGCCCCATCGGCCATCGGTTCTTCGAGCTATGTGCCCTGCCCACTGCCACTTCAGCTTGCTAACCCGAGAGGCTATGTCGGTGACTTTAGTTCGTCTACGGATCTTCTAATTCCTGATTCGATCACGTAGGGAAACCCCAAGCATAGCATAGCATGATAATTTATATAACATTATTACCTTACTGCACCTCTGCCTCTATTTCGTCCACTGACTTCTCTTGACCACCCAAAGGTTGCCTGCATGAAATCGCTTTAACGATGAGGCCGCCGGTTGTACTTCTAATCATTTGTACTTTGTACTCTGTATGTTTTGGTGTACCATAAAGTGCTTTTACCTATCTATCTATTCATTATGGTAAAAGCTCGAACAATGGTATTTTTGATACGAGAGTAGGCGGGCGATCATGCCGCTCCTACGTGACGGTAAGTGGTTACCGCCGCTTATCGACACCTGCAACACCAGGAGGTATGCGGGTGCGCCGCCTGCCTTGCAAAATCCTATTCATAGCTTTCTTGAATAATCTGTTTACAATCTAAATATAAAGCAACTGTTAACAATCTGATAGATTGTGATAAAGTAAAACTGACTTTCTACTACCTTCTGATACCATGAAAAGATGGTGAGAAAGGTACTCCTAAGTCTTGTTTAATAAAAATATAAATCCGTGTGTAAAAGTTTTAACGAGATGCATGTTTCTTAACGATTCTAAAACTAAACTTAACTGAAAAGGCGACACAGTTTTATTCAATTTACATGTTAAATAGATTTGAATTTGAATAAATTTTTAATTGGAAAAGCCTTCTGAGTACTAATGACTCGTTTTTAAATATTCCAAGAGCAAATGCAGAAGAGGAGCTTTTTATTATTATTTTTATTATTATTTACTTATTATTGAATCGAATTATTAAACTATTGTCTCTCTAATCTGGCCCACTTTTTATTCATTTAAAACAAGCAGGCCCCGAGATTTCGCGCGCTTAGGGGAACAGCTTGATTCCCCTTGACAGGGAATGCTCTGAAGAATTGTTTAATATAATTCCCACCTCGGGTCTCTACAACCGCACCTCCCGTCACAGAAGTGCGGTCCATCCGCATTTCCTCGATACAGTGTCGCACACTGTTCGGTCCAAAAAAATATTTTATACCGCGAACCCGTAGGCTGTGGAACGAACTTCTTCAAGAGGTCTTTCCATTAAGCTACGATATGGGGTTCTTCAAGAGATCTGTGAATAGGATTTTGCAGCCCGCACACCCCCTGGTGTTGCAGGTGTTCATGAGCGGCGGTAACACTTATCATCACGTGGGACCGCTTACTCTTCCGCCCACTAGTCTATAAAAAAAAAACTCTATAATGAATCTGAATAAAAAGTAACCCAAAGTTAACCCGACAAATGAGTTACAAAAAAACTGGAGTCGACTTGAAGTTGCTCTAAAGCTCAATCAGCAAACTGCCAGCACTGGGAATGGTCACTAACCTTTAGGTCTTGCGTCAGTTGAATTTTGTAAGGGTGTAGACCCCAAGACTTCTCGCAAAATTCGCCAAGTCGAAGTCTGAGATAGGCCGACTTGTTAAGAACGTCGTGGAATTGATAAATTCGGGGTTTCTGTTACGCTTTCAGCTACCGCTTTAATATTCCCGGTATTTCATACGTTTCGACGTCGCGTAGAAGTTGGGTGATCTATTACCGAGCTAGTGGTTTAAATTTTTTGTGACGAATAATGTCTTCTTTAGGACGATTATGTTGACCATAGTTTTCGCAACGCACGGAACGTCAGACGAATTGAACTACCGTTTTGATAATACAATTTAAACCATGTCAACGCGCTGCTCAATTGTATAACGACTCATCTTTACAAATGACTCATTTGTCAAAAAATCGCGCTAAACGGTAAACTAACATGGCGGCCATTTCAGAGATACCTTGTCGCTATTGAAAAACCCTTTATGTCCTACCATAACTATAAAGACAATAACTTATGACCGAGTCATCTAAGAAAAAAAGTGTACTCTCTAAACCGCTTGGCCAGCATGGAGTTTCAAGGCCAAACATTCCACATGCACAAGACATCATCAAAAGAAAGTGGCATGAGTTAATGACAATGTTACTGCCACTCTTAGTCGAGATGTACTGAATTGTTACCACAACCGAAACATAAATTTCGATTCTACCTTAAAATGGCATACTTACAGTGTCAGAATATCTGGAGCAATATTAATATGCTGCAGTGCAAAGGTTATCAAAACAAATGAGTTAACCTACTTTCGTGATACCGCCACGAGAGCTGTTTAAAGTTAATGCTACGCCGTAGCACCGTAGCACGCAGACTCGTAGCAGTATCGTAGCAGTTTAATATTCAATTCGGTGAAAAGAGAAATGCACTTTAAAATCGTTAGGTTAAAATATATTTTAATTTTTCCGTAAAAATGTTGAGGTGAGTGCTACGCTTTCTTATATTATTATTATTGTATTTATTCTTTTAATATATCATAGTTAGGTTCTCTTTGTGCTATGAGCCTATGTGTTCTGCTGCGGGAAGTATTTCTTAAACGCATTTAACTATGGCCGTCTGCAGCCTTCTTTCTATAAAAAAAAAATGCGAAGCGTATTAATAAAAATAGTGTTGCTACAGTTCGTACATCTCAAGAAGACAGGTCACTCTTTGTAGTGATTGCGCTTGTACACGTACATTGTATTGGTGTGTGCCGCTGCATCGGGAACCCAACTGAGCGTTCTCATGTTCACGCACACTAAAACAATGTACTCGTATGTGTACGAACACAACCACCACTAAACGTAACCCGCATTCGTGAAATGAACTATATCTGTTTATGAGAAAAAAAAAAGTGTGATTTAATTGTTAAAAATGTCGTATCGTAATTTATAAATAACCAAGATTTGTAAAGGCTTGTATTAAATTTATATAACTTTTATTAATTTCTATACACTTTTACGTCCCTGTTTGAACGCCCGATAAATGAATTATTGCTTTAAGTTTCTCAATTTGAATTAAAATATTATATTTGTAAGAAGAAATAAGTCCGTTATTGAGACAGTACGATTGAAAACATACTGTCTAATAATATTTTTTTAGGTTTTCGCGATTACTATACATAGCAATTAAACAACTTTGAACGGTTTAAATCGCGTATATTTGACATTATTTATATCCCGACGTTATCGAACACTTTGCAGTGGACGTGGTCACGGGGTGACTAATTGATTTTATTTGTCACTTGAGTTATTAAGAAATTATTTGGACTACCGTCTGAAATTAAGTACTATTAAGTCTGAAATTAAGGACTCTCGTCTTAAGACGAGCTTCAATTAAAACTTACTTCAAGCCGCACAAGAAGATTAGCCAATTTTTAAGACCGGTCAAGAGCAATATCCCCCTACAAGATGCAGGTGTTTACAAGCTTGATTGTGAATGCGGGTTATCATACATTGGGCAAATAAAGAGGAGCATCGGTATCCGGATAAAAGAACACATAGCTGACATGAAGAACAGACGCTCGACCAAGTCTGAAGTTTGTGAACATGCTCTGGACAAACCCAACCATTACATTCGATTTGATAATCCACAAATCCTCGCTAGAGAGACCCGATTCATGCCAAGAATGTTACGCGAGGCTATTGAAATCAAGAAACACCCAAATTTCAATAGAGAAGATGGTTGGCAAGTACCACCGGCTTGGGATCCAGTCATTAAATCCCAAGGCCAACGCAATACTGCAAGACCTCTGGACACCGTGAGTGAATACTGCGTGCATAGGGAATGTTATGATTAAAAAATCCAGACGGTAGTTCAAAAAATTTCAGACGGTAGTCCAAATAATTTCTTAATAACTCAAGTGACAAATAAAATCAATTAGTCACCCCGTGACCACGTCCACTGCAAAGTGTTCGAAACGTCGGGATATAAATAATGTCAAATATACGCGATTTAAACCGTTCAAAGTTGTTTAATTGCTATACTGTCTAATATTTTATAAATATTTAGTAAGTGCTGTGTGATTTTGTTTATATTAAAATAAAAATAATAATAATTAGCCGTGATTCGTGATCAAGATAACAAACTATTATTGAACAACCGAATAAATTTTGTCAGTTACTTAACTAACATGGCGGCGTTGGAATTTTTGCATCCCGCAAACAAAAAAGGTCAAAGGTCAAAGGTCATACTTTGATTGGTTAATAATATGTATGACAATATTAGATATTAGGTAATGTGACGATCAAATGTACTAATAACACCTCTTGTAAGCATACTGTGAAAGAAAATCAATTTGTATAAATAATTTGAAATTACTAAGAATGGCAATGCAAGAACGACGGATTCCTATTTCTTAATGTACTTATTACTTATTGTACTTTATTTCAAGCCTTTTGTGTATTTCATGTGCTACGATGTCTGTTACTGTTTTGTTATATCTATTTAAACATAACAGAAGGCACATTACAGTTATAGAAACCAATGCGTACATTCTTTATAACGATTTCTCTCAGAGTTTCACAGAATACCTGCTCAGGACCCGCTCATTTGAGAAGAAAACATCTATGTCACTACGCCTCGCAAACATTTTATTAATGCAACGTATAGCACGTGACACTGGTGCATTGAGTTGGAGGTCAGTAAGAGATGGAACCTTAATTAAGGCCCCATATGGATTGCTCTCATCTCTGGGCCGGCGCACCGAAATACCAATTGGACCCATTTGACTCCATCCAACGACGTGCTGTTCGTATTGTCGACGATCCCACTCTCACGGGCGGTTTAGAATCCCTCAGCGTTCGGAGAGACGTTGGGTCTCTCTGTGTGTTCTACCGCCTGTACAATGGGGAATGCGCTGAAGAATTGTTTAATATAATTTCCACCTCGGGTTTCTACAACCGCACCTCCCGTCACAGAAGTGCGGTCCATCCGCATTTCCTCGATACGGAGGTGTCGCGCACTGTTCGGTCCAAAAATTATTTTATACCGCGAACCCGTAGGCTGTGCAACGAACTGCTTCAAGAGGTCTCTCCATTAAGCTACGATATGGGGTTCTTCAAGAGAGCTGTGAATAGGATTTTGCAAGGTCGGCGGCGCGCCCGCATACCCCCTGGTGTAGCAGGTGTCCATGGGCGGCGGTAATACTTACCATCACGTGAGGCCGCTTGGTCGTCCGCCCACTAGTCTATATAAAAAAAAAAAATATATGAATCCTTAGGAATCTCTTAGTTATTTGCATAACAAAATTTTTGTTATAAAAATCCCTACCAATTAAGCTTCAACATCAACTTAACTAGTTGGATAGATGGTTTTGAAAAGGCCACTAAATAAATTCCTTTTATAAAGAAAATATACCTAAACTGGTTGGTAACTGATTGGTGACACATCCATGATAATATTTGCCATCTAAAAACTCCCACCTAATTGTTATTACCGAGAACTAAAGTTGCTTTTCGAGTAATTTTTCTCCTGACTAAATTTGCAAGCCTCTAGACATTTTTAGTTTTTGTTACTATCGGGAAATTACAACGTAACTCTTATTGCAAAAGGCTACAGTTGAAATTGGTGTGGAATTCTTTTTCATAGCTACATATCGATCAGCAGAGCTCCCCAACATTTTCACCGTTTATCGTTAGGGAATCCATTCGGCTCTTTGAAAAATATAATTTTCTTTGAATTGCTTTATAAAGAGAATTGGAAGACAATTTGCGATTCAACGCGATAATTATGTCGTTTGCAATCCGTGGAAAAAGAGCTCATTTGTAAAATATATTCAGGAGTAGAAGGAAGTTTGGAAATATTTGCAGACATATTTATATCACATGCTCTCATCCTATAGATATATACAATAGATATAATAGTCTATATATGTATAATAAAATACGTATAATAAAACAGTAAAGGCGTTGAATCTGTACATTGACTTAATTTAAAATATATTGGGGACTTTTTAAAAGCTACAGAACCCAGAACAGAAGGTTTTTTAAATTTGTGCCTGTATGTTTGTCTGTTTGTTTGACACGTAAAAACTACTGAACGGATTTTGATTGGGTTTTCACTAATGTATAACTAAGTATCCAGAAGGAAAACTGGTATATGTGCCATCTTCATATGAAATAAGAAAGTTGAGTTATAGAGGACAAAAAAAACATACTTTAAAAATTACTCGAACCACGGGATGGAGCTGTTACAGGTGTTAAAAATCTTATACAGCTGCGTCGACGCTAGCGAAGCCGCAGGCAGAAGCTAGTATTACTATAAAACCGTAACAAAACATTTCATGAGACATCAAAATTTTGTTAATCAGTGAAATTGCAATTTTTTATGTAAATTGTACATATCTCCGGACGTAAGAAATTGTTTAAATAATCTCTGGGTGTATTCTAAATAAATAGATGAATAACTAGCAGAAGTATTTAGGCGATAAACAAATTATATTCTGAAAAACAAAATTCTGTCATCTATTCCGTAAAAATACTAACAACCAGTAAACGCGGAAGGTAAATATTTGTTTAAGCGCCTTTCCTATATAAATAGCAATTTGTCAAACAAGCGCAGACAAGTTAAAAGCTTTACAGGATGGGGGAAAGTGAAAATTGTGTAAATTCACTACTGAAGGCCAGTGCGGTCTTGTAAGGCTCAATTCACAAGCGGGTAGCGATATTTTATCGCTGCTTTATATAATAATTATTAGAATCTCTTCACTATCTTCCTCCAAATCACAATTTCTGAATTTCGAAATATAAGCAGACATTCGTCAATACATATTGACTGATGTTGGCATGTATTAAAAAAGCCTGTTGTCTGTCTAAATATAATAATTATTAACCAATAAGTATTAAAATTAGAAATATAAAATAGAATATTGTTAATGTTCATATTTTTTGTAGCGTTTAAAAAATGTATACACAAAATGTGAAGAGTTTTACAGGCCCTATTCAACAAAACAACTAAATATTTGTACAAAAAAAAAATATCTTTAAGAATTCAACTTTTGACAACTTTGACAACAAATAGGACAACTTTTGTATTATTTTTTTAAAGTTTGAACCATTGTAATTTTGAACTGATTTGACCTATCTACGTACTTAACCGAGATATGGACCCAAAGTATTTTTAATTTTGATTTTTTTATTTGGAAACCACATGCCAGGAAGCGCAGTGTGGGACGCTCTACGATGAGGTGGATCGACAACTTGAAGATGATCGCCGATAGTCTAAAAGGAGCGGTAGATTGTGTGTGGTGGCGAGCTTTGGTAGAGATCTATATCCAGTAGTGGAGAGACATAGGCTGATGGTATGTTGTTTTTTTTTTATGGACGAAGACGAGGGTACAGCGTTCAGTCACTTGAGGGTAAGTGGATACTGCAGCTCATAGACATCCGTGATATATGTCAACATTAGTCCAAAATGACAAACGTTGGCACACCCCCGGATGCGCTGCCTACCTTTGGATATAGGAATGGATTTGGAGAAAGGGTTGGGAAAATGGGGAGGGATAGGATGTGAACGGGCTCTGGCACATCTCACTCACTACCGAAACACGTACGTACATTAGGGTAATAAAATAAAGTGGGAAATGCAGTACATTTCAAGGTAGTCTTCTGTGAGAGAGGGGTAACGTGGCCAATCGAGTGCGCCCAGCGGCTGTTGGATTGCAGCGTGCACTATCCCCCTCATCGATGTTAAAAAAACAAGTGATTTTTCTCATCAGGGGGATTAATTATAGTTTTACTGAACCTTGCACTTATCATTGCACAGCCCACTCTGACTGGGAGATAATGCTTCTAAGTATTATGTCACTTTGTGCAATAAATAATTTATGCGACTCGTATGTTTCCTGTCACTTGCACCACATCCTGTCGTTGAGTAGATCACTTTGATCCGCGGATCGTGACGTCTTTTGATCATGCTTAAATAAAAGTGCGGGTATTTTTATAATTGGAGGCTGAATAAACTTTATTATGCCTTAAAAACTTGAAAATGGCTTTTCGTACATTTGTACATCAATGCCTATATGGCCGCAGCTTAATTTATAAGGTACTAGCTGTGCCAGCGACTTCATACGCGTGGAATTTTAATTTTTAAATTCTAAATTGGTTTATATTTTCTTCCCGTCAGCCGATTTCGATGAAACAAACCCTATTCGAAGCGCCAAGCTAAGCTTAATTAACCCGTGGAAACCCCATAAAAATCCGTTTAGTAGTTTTGGAGATTAGCGTGTTCGAACAGACAAATAGACAGACAGACAAAAATTTTCAAAATGGTCTTTTGTATTCTGATATTCTTCCTTCATCGCCCCCACTCAGTTTTTGGTAAATATATCCAATGTACAGACACGCTGGTTCTACAGTTTTATTATACACATTTCTATATATTTTTTTCTTCTTTGTAATATCAGTTTACAAGTGTAGTAATACAACAAGTTATAACAAGTTGGCAGGTGCTCATAAATAAAACACTCGATTGCTTATAAATCCAATATATGAGCGCGTCGAAAAGAGATATGAGATAAATATAAAATAAGCGGACGTGGCTTCAGTTTTACACCAGTATTTGCTTTGCTTAGTTTTAAAATGCGACAAAGGGGCAAGCTCTTTTGATGGTGAAAAGTTACCGTTGTCCATTGATATTATAAGTTTTATTTTAAATAATTCACTGTACAGAGGGACATATTAGAGATTTAGGAAGATTAGAGGGGGGACGAGTGCACGCTGACACTCCACTCAACGCACAATTCATTGGGCGCACTCAACTGGCCAATTTTCCTCTCAAGACTATTTTAAATTGTACTGAATTTCCCATTTTATCTTATTTCTCCAATGTATGTGCGTATTTAAGTAGCTAGTAAGATAAGCCGGATCCCATTCCCATTTAATCCCATTCTATCTTTTCAACCATTCGTAAAAAGAAGTGCTCAATTAAAAGTCATAAAACAAAAGTTTTCAGTGTTCACGGAGAGAGTGCTCAAGAAGTGCTCACGGAAAAAGTTATATGAAAATGAAAATGTTATGAGAGTGCAGGTAATTGTTATTTGACCCTGTATAAGTCATTACCACCTCATCTCTTCCGCGGGTATCCTAAAGGCGACTATCAAAGTCGCTACCACAAACTCCGAGGAACTGCACCATTTATAAAAGAGTGGATCTCGCCAAGATCCTAGCAGTGGTCTACCTGGACATTGAAGGGGCCTTCGATAATGCCTGGTAGTCAGAACAGCTTCGCATTAAACCCGGTCTTTTTGAACTCATAGCTAGCCTCGTTTCTGACAGAATAATTAATCTGACATATCTTATTACGAAAATTTCAAGAGCTTCGTACAAAGGATGTAACCAGGGGTCAATCTGGGGCCCTATGAGGTGGAATATTCTAATAGTCTCCCTATTATAAGAGATCAAAATCAAAACAAACGTACACATGTAAGCGTTTGCTGTTGACGTCTTAATAATTGCAAGTGAAATCAGTATACTGAATCTGGAGGGAAAAATTAACAAAGCTTTATATATGATAATGGAACGGGGGAAAGAAATAAACTTTGCTTGGCTCCACATAAAAAGCTTATGCTGGACTTTGCACATAGATGTTCATTAACAGCAAATAAAAGCAATGGCTCAAAAAGCTCGTCTAACTAAATACAATAGAAAAGATGCTTCTACTATACCATATATAGTATAAGCAATAGATATTGTATAAATAATATATTAGAGGGACAATATAGGGATGTAGATAGTTATAAAAGAAAAATGTATGTAAATTAGTCTGAAAAATGTCATTTTCAGACAAAAATGGCATTTTAAACAAATGTTCGTCAGCAACACGCTGATGTACCCGATGGAGGGGTATGCACTACCTTGTTGCTGAGTGTACTGATAATAAACTAATGATAAAACTATTTATAATTTATGTACTAAAATATAAATAGCTAAACTGGGTGAGTGTATTATCCGATGCAGGTGTATAGGGAATAATAATAATAATTGAATACACGATAATGACCTCTATTAGTACCTATATTATAAGCAAAATGGAACGGAAACAACCATATTAATCAGATTGTGATTTATTGTAAGCAATAAACACCGCATAGTAAATAGTAGCGAGAAATGTAAAGAAAAAAGAAATCCGCTTTGTCAGGGTGGTATTCCAAGGCCATACATCCCTCATGCACAAGGGAATGTGCATGAGAAGGTCGTTCGTGTGGTACGGTGATCCAAAAAATATATTTTATCTTACTGTGATAAGAAATAAGTATATATATGTAAATGAAGATCTTTGTACTTCATTCCTAATTGACTATAGTGGTGGCTCTGTGGAGTTTGAGCCAGTCGATGGTTACTCTATGGTTGAGCCAATGGAGGTTTGACAGAAGGGCTTGTCATTTTTTATATCAAAGAATGTTATATCGAGGTTTTACAATTGTGTCTAATGACAAAATATAATAAGATATTGAGAATTAAATTAGAGAATCAATAGCATTAAATGTTGTTTCTCTTTTCAGGTAAGATTTGTACAGATTGTAACATGTTGTTTTGATGTCAATTGTATATTGCCACATTTGGTTTAATAAAAACAATCTCTTTTCAGAGCAACGCAATTTGTTTTGATTTCGAGATTTATCTCTAGTGCTTGATAAAGCACATTATAAAACAACATTTTTACAGCTGTTGAGCAGCAATGGAAAAATTAAGGTTTGAATTTGTAGTGAAACCGGCTGAAGATCCAAAAACGAACGTAATCTGCATAACCTCAATTACGGATACCGATAAACAAACTTTTGTAATCCCGGAACAACTACAACCGGTAAAACTACACGATACACTTATAAGAACTCAAACTTTCCAAAAAGTAAAAGCTACCCTACAAAAGAGACACGAAAAAAGAAAAGTATGGATTTCGGTAACACCAGAGATGAATAATGTTTATGTAGATGAAGATGGAAATATGCAGTTCAAGGGATATTTACTGGAAGAGATTACACCAGAAACACGGCAAGAGGCTGATACAGCTAAAATTTCAGAAGAAACCTTGACAAGAATCCTGGAGAATTTTGCTGTAATGAAGAAGGACACACCTAAACCTCATAAAATAAGAAATTTAACAGAGAAATTTGTAATAGAAAAATTCACTAGAAAAACATCAAATGGATCTCAATGGATGAATATTTTTGAAGCAGAATGTACTCGTTTAGGAATAGATGAAGATACTAAGAGAATTGAAGTTCTTAGGCTATTTTTAGAAGACTCGTGTCTTGACTGGTACAGTTCCATGCTCATAAAATATACAGTAAACTCAGAATGGTCAATATGGAAAAAAAACTTTTATGAAACTTATGCGGACAAAGGTTGGTCACCAGTCAGGTATGCAATTTTATTCAAATACAGACAGGGCTCATTACTTGATTATGCACTAAAAAAGAAAGACTTTTATTGGAGATAAATAAATCAATGGATAAACCCACTCTAATTGATCTAATCGCTACGGGGCTACCAAATTTTATGGCAGATAAAATTGATAGAAATAACTTAAAAGATACTGAGAATTTATTTAATAACATCAGAGGTTTAGAACATTTGGTGAATAAAAAGATTTTGGAAAAAAAGATGGTAGGTTTTGAAAATAAAATTAAAGAAAACAATGGAAGAGACCGACCATGCAGAATCTGTGAAAAAGAAAATAAAGGAAACCGGTATCATCCTGAATCCTTATGTTGGTTTAAAAACAAAAATAATGACCAACCTAAAAGAGGTCAAATTAGAAGCGTCAACAATTCGGAGTTAGAAATGCAATTAAATGAAATAGATCCAAAAAACTAACAACTTCACCATTAATCAAAATTAAATTAACAATAAATAATACCTTAGAAATTTTGGGAATTTATGATTCAGGGTCGAATGTGTCTTTAATAAACTCAAGATTATTGTCCTTGAAAAGTAACCCAATTAATAATAATAATGGAAATGCAAACTTAAAAACGATTAATGGTGTAAAAAAATCCATAGGAATAGTAACTTTAAAGATAAAGATTTATGAGATTGAGAAAAATATTAATGTTTTTGTCATAGATGAAGAGAATTTCGACTATGATTTCTTAATTGGATTAGATTGCATAGAAAAATTTCAACTAATTCAAAATGAAAAATTAGAAATTACACAAAACATCCTAAACTTCAAAAAAGAAGATAATAAAGAAGAAATAAATCCTAATAACACAAAAATAATTCCTGGCTTTTCAGGTAGCAAGTTTGAAGAAAATCAGAACTTAAATAAAAAAAAAAAGGAAGTGAATGTCCTAGGGAAAACTAAAGTTGAAACAAATGATAAGTATAAAATAAACTTTAATGAACACGTGGAAGCGACGAACTTTAACATATCAGTAAATCATCTAAACCTTCAGGAACAGTCAGAAATAAATAAATTAATTTGCAAATATAAATCACTTTTTGCCAAAGATAAATATGATATAGGCACGGTGAAGGGCTATGAAGCACATATTGATTTATTAATAGATAGATATTGTAGCAAAAGACCATATAGATGCACTATTGAGGATAAAAAAGAAATAGAACAACAAGTATCGAAATTATTACAAAAAAAATTAATTGAAGAGTCTTATAGTCCTTTTGCAGCCCCGGTAACATTGGCATATAAAAAGGAAGAAGGAAGAAAATCTAGATTATGCATAGATTTTCGCGATCTAAATAAAATTGTGATTCCTCAATCACAACCGTTTCCACTAATCGAGGATTTAATGATAAAAACAAGAAACTGCAAATTCTTCTCAACGCTGGATATAAATTCAGCATTTTGGTCAATCCCTTTGAAAATTGAAGACAGAAAGAAAACAGCATTTGTTACTCAAGAAAACCACTTTCAGTGGACCTGTTTACCCTTTGGTTTAAAAACTTCTCCTGCAATTTTTCAGAGAATATTAAGTAGCATTATTAGGAAACATGGACTATCAGATTTCACCGTAAATTACATAGATGATATTCTGATATTTTCTGAGACATTTCCAGCACATGTTAAGCACTTATCATTGTTATTGGAAGCAATTTTAAAGGAAGGCTTTAGATTGAAATTCTCTAAGTGTAAATTTGCACAAGACTCGGTGAAGTACTTAGGCCATATAATAAAAAATAATACAATTAGTCCTCTAAAGGATAATTTAATTGCTATAAAAGATTTCCCTGTTCCGACAACACGAAAAATAGTTCGGCAGTTTTTGGGAAAAATAAATTTTTATGGAAAATATGTGCCCAATATATCAATCATATTAGATCACTTACATAATTTGTTAAGAAAAGAACAAAAATTTGTTTGGTCAGAGAAATGTCAAGAATCATTTGATACAATAAAGAAGCTACTGTGTTCAAAACCCATTTTAGCAATCTTTGACCCAGATCTGCCGATACATATTTATACGGACGCCAGTATACAGGGCATAGGCGCGGTCTTGAAGCAACCACAATGCAATGGAGAAGAAAAACCCTGTGCATATTTTTCAAAAAAATTAAATGACACTCAAAAAAAGAAAAAAGCTATATATCTGGAGTGTTTAGCAATAAAGGAAGCAGTAAAATATTGGCAGCTTTGGCTCATAGGAAAAAAATTCTCAATTTTCTCTGATCATAAACCTCTAGAAAAAATGAATATTAAGGCTAGAACGGATGAAGAACTGGGAGAGCTCACATATTATCTATCTCAATTTAATTTCGAGGTAATATATTCTCCAGGAAAATACAACTTAGAAGCTGATAGTTTGAGCAGAAATCCTGTATTAGAATCATATGAAAATCAAGATGAAATTTTAAAAATTGTGAACTTTATTAAACTAGAAGACATCCAAAATGATCAAGAAAAAAATGAAGATATAAAACAAAATATAAATAAACTAAAATTAAAAGATAAAATATACTATAAGAAGATAGGGAGAAAGGAAAAGATTGTACTGACCGAGGAATTTAGTAAAAAAATTATAGAAAACATACATTATCTTTACTGCCATATAGGAATACAACAAATGGAAAACAAAATTAAACCATTCTACGTAGCGAAAAATTTAACATGTAATATAAAGAAAATTTGCGACAACTGTGAAATCTGCATAAAAAATAAATCTAGAGCTAAATATAAATTTGGACTAATGTCTCATCTAGGGCCCGCTACTTACCCTTTTGAAATAATGTCTATAGATACCATCGGTGGATTTGGTAGCTCACGCTCTACAAAAACATATTTACATCTTCTGGTAGACCACTTCACCAGGTATGCCTATATTGTGACTTCAAAAACTCAAAGCTCGAGTGATTTTATAAAGATTGTTAAAAAAGTGACACAGGAAAATAAAATAGGCATGATTCTATCTGATCAATATCCGGGTATAAATTCAAAAGAATTTAAAGACTTCTTAAATAAGGAAAATATACCCATAATTTTCACTGCAGTAAATGCACCTTTTTCGAATGGTTTGAACGAAAGATTGAACCAAACATTAGTTAATAAAATCAGATGTAAAATTAATGAAAAGAAGGATAAATTGACCTGGACGACTATTGCTCACGAATGTACAAAAAAATATAATGAAACGGAGCACACTGTGACAGGATTTTCTCCACAATATCTATTAGAAGGAAAAAATGTTAATATTCTACCAGATGAACTGAAACAAAAAATAACACATAATGAGTTAATGCAAGATAGAAAAATAGCTTTGGAGAAAACTATAAAATCACACAATTATAATAAGCAACAATTCGACAAAAACAGAAAAAAATGCGAACTTAAAGTAGGAGACTTGGTATATGTTGAAAACGGAAATCGATTAAACAGGAAAAAACTGGATGAATTAAAAATTGGCCCATACCAAGTATTAGAAAAATTGTCAAACTCAATATATAGAGTAAACACAGGGCATAAAAAATTCGAATCAAATCTTTTCCACCATACAAAACTTGTTCCAGTACCAGAAGAAACCTAAAAGGCGGGGGGGGGGGGAAGATGTAAATGAAGATCTTTGTACTTCATTCCTAATTGACTATAGTGGTGGCTCTGTGGAGTTTGAGCCAGTCGATGGTTACTCTATGGTTGAGCCAATGGAGGTTTGACAGAAGGGCTTGTCATTTTTTATATCAAAGATTGTTATATCGAGGTTTTACAATTGTGTCTAATGACAAAATATAATAAGATATTGAGAATTAAATTAGAGAATCAATAGCATTAAATGTTGTTTCTCTTTTCAGGTAAGATTTGTACAGATTGTAACATGTTGTTTTGATGTCAATTGTATATTGCCACATTTGGTTTAATAAAAACAATCTCTTTTCAGAGCAACGCAATTTGTTTTGATTTCGATATTTATCTCTAGTGCTTGATAAAGCACATTATATATATATACTTATTTCTTATCACAGTAAGGTAAAATATATTTTTTGGATATATAGATCCCATATATATTGGATATAGTAAGGATATATATATATATATAGATATATTATTGGATATATATATATATAATAGTGTTTTAGGGAATTGACACGATTAAATAAACAATAATGAGTTTCTCTGTAAAAATACAAACGTTTATTATTTTTTCACATCTAACTATTTACAATAATGGTGGGTTTAGCACAGTATTCTATTCTATAATAAAAATCCTACCTGTAGCAATAGAAACGACATTAAAGTCTATTCTTCAATGTCAATCCCTATCACAAAACACACAAATTTATAATAATAAAAACTTTAAAAACTATATTGGCACTCGAGTTCTCTAATCAATCACGCCATCGTCAAGTGACCATAGACTACCTACGGTGATATACCATAGATTACATAGAACATCGATATACAAGATCGATAACCTTGTATATCGACCGCGTGTATATTGTATATCGATGTAGGTGATTTTTCTTTACATATATAAACATACATGTAGAAGCATACATGTAGAACTAAGAATTCAAGTACTGCAGGACACGTCTACTTATTTTCTAATGGACGATACGTGGAAGTAGTTAAGACTCCACCACGATATAAATTGTGAGGAGCCCTCCGTAGTTAGAATAAATCAAAGATATTTCCGTTCGGTTACTTTTGGTTATGAATAAATTTCTACGTTGTTAGACGTGGCGCCGTATGTACAGAGAGAAGTACAGAGAGGAGACGAGAGAAAGAGTAGAGAGCGAATGAGTCCACAAACATAAAAATACTGTTTTCGACTCTGTATTATTCTTAGTGTATTGCAATGATTTTTTTTTTCAAAAAATATTTAATGTGCATTTACTGTTTTGTTACGATGTTTCTTATACTGTTAGTTAAATTCGTCTAAAAAATTCTTTCAATGTATGATTTACGATTGCCGATACGAGTGCACACGAGGGCATTTAATTAAATGCCCCGTGGAACCGACTGCAGCAACGGGGAATCTAACCACCTCTTCGGTACATGCCCTGAATTTCAATATGAAAGGCATTGATAGGGCATGCGTATAGTAAAAGTGTCTGTATATTCACTATAATGCTATAATAATACTATAATAATAATTATACTATAATATAATAATAATACTATAATTATAAAATACTATAATAATATATATATAATATATATATATATATATATATTTATGTGTACAATAAAGTATAATTTATTATAAATAATATAAATATATAGAGTTCACTATATATATATATATATATATATATATATATATAGTTTTTAATAGTTACTTCACAGATGGCACGAGTGCAAATCTCTTATAGGGACAAATCTAGGGTGAAATTTCACTATATCTCCGATAAGGGTGAACTTAAAATACAATTTACATATTAATTTATATACAATATACAATTTTATACACAAAAGATCTAGTAGTGGGCGGTCAACTTTAGAATAGCACCCCCCCCCCCTCTTCCAGTGGGTTAAAAGGAGAAAAGGAATTAAACTCTAAACCACCACTAAAAAGTGTACTCCCCAACCCATTTGCCCAGCGTGCCGTTTTAAAGCCATACATCCACGATAATGCCATACAAACGCCATACATCCCGCAGTGGATAATAATGTTTGGCTCAACGTTACAAAGTTTGAGGTTTGCAATTAGCGGCTTCACGAGCGAATCCTGTAAACCAACCAATCAAACTATGTGAGGGACTCGACATGCGAGCGAGACAGCGACATGTTCTTCAACTCGTTGTAATCTAGTGGCTGCTACGGTTTTTAAACTGCCCATTAAGGTCCGTCCATCCCTTTTCTATTGGCCCCAGGGGTGAGGGGGGAGAACGGGACACGGGGCGAATAGAGAATATCGAATTAAATCACGATTGCAGTGTGGCTTTGTGATTATTGGCATAATTGACTCAAATGCATCGAAAATTGCATTTGTGCTTTGTGAATTAAGTTTATGCAAGTAATTGCAGATTCTATTTTAAGGTAGTTCCGAAACAAAGAGATTCGACAAAGGACGAAAGTCATTGACATAGCTCATGGTATGCTGAAGCGGCAATGGGCAGGTAATGATCGCCGTAGGACCGATAGTCGATATGGTAGACGAGTCCTCGAATAGAGGCCACTAATCGGGAAGAGCAGTGTGGAATACCCTCAAGTCAGGTGCACCGACGACTTGAAGAAGTTCTCCAGTAATGACTGGAATAGAAGAGCGGAGGACCGTGGCGTGTCTTCGGAGAGGCCTATGTAGAGCAGTGGCATGGTACCATTACCATAAGAGAAAAACTTACATAGGTGGTTCTCTGTTAAGTCATGTGTGTTTTTACCTAGAATAATTAGGAATCCTCTCGCCCGGAGGTTAGACGAGTTCCAGTGGCCCTGTTAATAATCATGAGACTTCCCGTGCACATTATACTGTATAAGAGGGATGTTCAGCTTTAGAATGGTACTCTGGCCAATCGGGTTCCCGAGTCCACTCTTCTAGAGCTGGTGTAGTCCCTCAAAGCTTGTGGTGGCGGTTTCGTTATCCCCGAGTCGCCTTTTATAACACCCACGGGATAGGGTGGGTTGGTGCTATCTCATCCCGGACGGAGCAGGTTAATAAAGGTTAAAAACGAAAGTTACATTTCGTAACTTACGAGTGAGTTATAAATGTCAATTAACTTGTTTATCCGAGTCGGAACGAACTGCCTCTTTATACCAAATGTTTATACCATTTGATTTAAACCAGTGAATGAAACTGTTCCTATGTAGGTATTTAGACCAAAGCCGGTCTAATTAAATGGTTTATATTTCGTTGAAATAATTGGGATATGGAACAGTTTGATTAATGTTATGCCATCGAACGGGAACAATACTATGGTTTCTTCGTATGTTCTAAACTAAATTTAAACAATCATGGTGTGTCATCCCAACACAAGCAATGACATCGACACAATAACTTAATGCGTGAAGCGCAGCTCGGTATAGACTAAGAGTCGACCTTGAAAATTTCTAGGTTTTCGAATTTTTTTTTATAACTAAAAAAAGCTAATTTTTATTCGGACATAGACCGCCACATGGCTTAGGCATGGGGATGTATGCATTAAAATATCGAACTGAACAAGCGGGTTGTCGAGTTAGAGGTGGCGTAACAACGTCAAGCGCTTGTGGGAAAAGATGAGATAGTGCTGTTCTAAAGCCGGCTATTGGGTCATTCTTTACAAATAAGGATTAGTTGTTTAGTTACATTAGTCAGTTAGCAATTGATGTAGTTAGTATCTTTTTGGACAAAGAAGAAGCCATCTTACTTTTAAAGTGTGGTAACAATTTAGGCGTGACTGTATAAAAACTAGATCAAATTAAAAGAATGGTACGTGTGTGCGAGTTTACGTTGGTGCATGCATACGTCCCGGTGTGTGTGTGTAGATATCTAAGATACACGAGTAAATTGATAACAAGAAATAGAAATTGTGGCAATTTATGATCTTTACGGGACACAGACATGTTCCAGTTTCATTGTATCTAATAGCTTATTTTGTCTCCTCGCTTTATATAAGCTCACATTTCATGACTAGAACGAGAAACGTTCGTATAAAAAGATTGTTAAATTTTTAAGAAAATATTGTATACCTTGTAATTGATGAAGTACATATTTTAACGGTCGCTTCTTCTCCTAGTATTACAAGTTGGAAACCGCCACCCCTTTATATTTATATAAAGTTTAACATCCATTACGTGTGATTGATGACGGCGAGTAAGAGAAATGACGAAGAGTGAGTGCATTTAAATTGTAGGGGTAACAACAGCGGGAGCTTCCGGGTGAAATGCAAAATTTAAAGTGATTTTCCGCGGATGTATTGCCATATTAAATTAATAATATTTCCCTGAACGATTAATAATCATTTTACTTATTTTGTTGACTTAATGTGATAGTGCTATTACCTAACTTAAAAAATAAATGAGAGCCCAATACTCTTTGTTCTGTTTCGGTGATAATATTGGTGGTGTGAAATAAAATTAATATATTAAAAGCACTTGTTTCAATCTATAATGTCCCACGGCAGGGCTCCCCTAGTAAATCACCTAGGAGTTTCGGGCCTACGGCTCAGTGCGAATTGATGGATCCAAAAGCACATAAACTTTAATTTCATAATCAAAAATCATAAAAATCTTTACAAAACACTTTATGGTACACCTGTACAAAACTTTGATTAGACCTCAAATAGAATATGCAATTGCGATCTGGAATCCCTATTACAGCAAGTATATTATTAGTACCCACGAGTATGCAATATAGTAAAATATGCATTACCGACGTTTTTCCTTGTATTTGTAATACACTGAACTGATGATTAGATATAGTATCTTAACATTAAAATCTACACCTATGTTTCTTGCAGCTGTGTTTCTTCATGGCCTATGTCATAATAAATTTGATTGTACTAAGGTATCTAATGAACATCGTTATGTTGATCCTCGTTCGACGCAACTGCGTCTAATTACCGTCACTTAAGCTCGCGCACATTGCAGCCACGCCACATCGCAGCGCAACGCAATGCAAAACTGCGACAACGCACATTATAGACGTGGCGCGGCGGGCCGCAACTCAATGCAACAATTTAAAGCAGTTACCTGTTGACATTCGACCCTTCACGTCCTCGTACACGAATACCTCTCGAATTACGTTGGTTAATTGCACCCGTTCAACGTACATTGAGGCGGGCCGCATCGCAGCGTATAACGTGCATGTATATCCGCTGCGGAGCTGTAATATGCGCGAGCATTTACAATACCTTTTTCCAGGATGTTGACATATTTGAGTTGTCCGAGCCCTGGGTATAGGACGCATATTATCAAGGTGCATATTCATGTATGAGTCAGTGGTAAAGATATTGAACGAATTGTAAAAAGATTTTTGTATGGCTATATTAATATTAGCGTGCTATTAATATTTGTTTCGCCTGCTAATAGAATACCACCACCCTATCTATCCCCGCGGGTGTGGTAAAATCCCGACTAAGGGATAACAGAGCAGCTACCACAAGCCCAGAGGAAGTACAGCATCACCTCTAAAAGAGAGGCCTCGCCAATCCGCTTGGACAACGTGGTGATTTAAGGCCATGCATCCCTAATGCACCAGACAATGTGCATCAATGTCCACGGGGAATCAAAATTACACACAATCTATAAATATGTGTAATAAAACAGTGAAAGTGTTGAGTGTGTATATTGAAAGAAAGAAAAAAGAAAATGTTTTATTGGAGCCAACACAAAGGTTGTCAACGTTTGTCATTCTGGACCGATGTTGGTATGTATCGCGGATGTCTATGGACGATAATATCCACTTACCATCGGGCAGACTGTATGCACGTCTGCTGCCTTTTTCTATATAAAAAACAAACAAAACACGCAGACATAAAGTTAACAACAAAAATAATTAGTTAATAAATGTTATACTATAATATCTAAACTAGTCAACTCTTGACTGTGATTGAATTCCTGGACAAATTTATAAATAATATAAGTCTTTATCTCGGTTCAATTTCAAGATGAGCCACATCGATTTAGTGGAATCAAAATTACTGTAAGTATTTTACCGACTATAGTCGAGTTTAGTATAGTTCTTTACCGACCTATGACTGAACCATAATGAATATGACTGTACCATAATGGATATGACTGAACCATAATGAATATGACTGTACCATAATGAATATGACTGAACCATAATGAATCTGACTGTACCATAATGAATATGACTGTACCATAATGAATATGACTGTACCACAATGAATATGACTGAACCATAATGAATATGACTGTACCATAATGAATATGACTGTACCATAATGAATATGACTACCATAATGAATATGACTGTACCATAATGAATATTACTGTACCATAATGAATATGACTGTACCATAACGAATATGATTGTACCATAACGAATATGACTGTACCATAATGAATATGACTGTACCATAATAAATATGACTGTACCATAATGGATATGACTTTCCATAATTAATGTGACTGTACCAAAATGAATGTGACTGTATCATAATAAATGACTGTATCATAATCAAATAAATAAACAGACATATAACAACAAGAGTATTTGATCAGTATTTAAAACATTTCTACGGAACCTTTTCTTGTAAAATCATTCTATTACGATGTTAGCACTTACTTCGTAACCTCTTTGTTCCAACAAAAACAATCACTTCACCAATATCGATTTTATTACTACGACGGGCCACAGTAAAAATCTATATAAGAACCTTAAAATATGTGTAATAAAGACTAGAATGGAATGGTTTTGTAAACCACACAATGTCGAAACCGTCACCCTTCAAACTGACCCTTTGGCAAACACCATTCGTCTAGTAACACTTTGACAAGTTTATAAGTAAATTAATTAATCGAAAATGAATTGTATTGTGTAGTGATAAGGTTGATGGGTGTGTATGTTTATTATTGTTTCTTTGTCATGAAGAAGATACACCAAGTCAGGTTTATGTAAAATACGTAGTGGAAACTGAGACAAGAGAAAAGCGGGAAATTTAAAAATTTTGTGCTATACTTTTTAGCGGGAACCCGAGATCGTTACCAAAAGTGAAGTAGAGTTATTGTTTAATTGTTAAAAAAAATATTACTGTGGATTTTATGGTTTAACGGTGACACTTTATTAATCTTCAAAGTGCCTAATATTTGTGATAATCAAATAAAAGCATAAGACTGCGTTTTTCGTGGACTTCCAAGGAGTTCAACTCTTCTGTCCTCAGTATACCTACTTTACTGAGCGTTTGAATGATGCGTTTTGACGTTAAAATTGTTAATTACGAAGAAAAATCGACACTGGCATAATGTGATAATTGCGCTATTGCCATTTGAAAATAAAAAAAAAACCTTTGTTATTCCACTTAAGTCGGAATGAAGATCATAATCCATGGTTTTAGGTTTCGAGATAGGTTTGGAAACATTGTGTATTTCTTTCTGGTTAACGGTATATCCCCCCCCACTATCAGATCGGCTGCAATCCAGAAACAACCGCTTTTATGGCTAGCTTTCTCTAGATTTAGGAACGTCGTAATTGTAAATCTGTCCTAGGTTAAAATGTAACTGTGCTGGAAATCCAGCTTTATTTTCTACTCTAGTCGAGCTAAAGAGGTTTTTTATAGATCGAAAGTAGTAAAAGCACTTTTTAAGTTAGATAGATATTTTTTTAGATACGTTTTCATTTATTTAAACCTCATTGCACAATGATGTCTGTAAAAGGTGGATTTAATGCCTTCAGGCCCAGTCAAACTCCAGATTATACAGAAAAGGAATCGCAGGTTCAGTTTTGAATTATTAAATTATAAAGCACAAAAAAATAATAACGTAACGTATGTAACAATGCCCTTTCGAGACTTGTTTGTACCTTTTCGAACTTCTTGCTACCAAATTACAACAACTAGCCGCTAATGAAAAACCTAAATTCAAATTTGCTTCAAACTCTTTGATTCGATTGCTTTTCGATTCATTCTGCTCTCTAATTTTCGATATGTAGAAAACTATTCGAAACTGGTACATGATCGCGCCGCATGGGCTGCGGTCGCGTCGCCGGTGCTGCGGTGTGATGCCGCCATCGTGGCGCCATATGTACCAGCCCTAAAGACATGCCTACTACACTTCCATAAAGCCTTCCATATCTGTATGTTTGTGAAGTTTTTTTTTTTTTATAGACAAGCGGTCCCACGTGATGGTAAGTGTCACCGTCGCCCATGGACACCTGCTACACCAGGGGGTATGCGGGCGCGCCACCGACCTTGCAAAATCCTATTCACAGCTCTCTTGAAGAACCCCATATCGTAGCTTAATGGAAAGACGTCTTGAGGCAGTTCGTTCCACAGCCTACGGGTTCGCGGTATAAAATAATTTTTGGACCGAACAGTGCGCGACACTTCCGCATCGAGGAAATGCGGATGGAACGCACTTCTGTGACGGGAGGTGCGGTTGTAGAGACCCGAGGTGGGAATTATATTAAACAATTCTTCAGCGCATTCCCCATTGTATAGGCGGTAGAACACACAGAGAGACGCAACGTCTCTCCGAACGCTGAGGGATTCTAAACCGCCCGTGAGAGTGGGATCGTCGACAATACGAACAGCACGTCGTTGGATGGAGTCAAATGGGTCCAATTGGTATTTCGGTGCGCCGGCCCAGAGATGAGAGCAATACTCCATACGGGGCCTCACCTGAGCTTTGTAAAGCATAAGGAGTTGCCCAGGGGTGAAGTACCGCTTCGCTCTGTTCAGCACACCGAGCTTTACGGAGGCCAATTTGGCCTTATTTTCCAGATGACCCCTAAATTCGACTTTGCTGGAGATGTCGACACCAAGGATCCCGATACTCTCCAAGATCTTAAGAGGTATGCTCTGAAAGCGAGGTGCTACAACTGTATAACAATACTGTTCTGCTGTATAACAATACATTTGTGAAAAAGCACCTTATTAGGGTAAGTATTTTTTAGTGGTACGTTTTTAAATACACAGTAAAATAACTGTGTATGTAAAAACGTACCACTGGATTGATAAATATCAAGATTGATAAATATCAATTTTATAAAATTAGTGATTTTTAAAATTTTTGTATATTTTTACTGAATTTTCGTTTAGTTCCTAAGAACCCATAAATATATACATACGAATATATGAAATGCGAAAATACATATAATACATATATACATATTTGATATGATACATGCACCAAAATGGAACAGAAAACTGGAAGTAGTGGGGCCGATGAACTGATACATCTAGTTATTTCCTTAAGGGGAATAATTATTTCTTTTAATTATTCCCCTTCTTATCCAGTAAATCGATGGCAGCAAATTTTTATACGGGGTAGGTTTAAGTTCTATACTGACAATAAAGAAATAGGGCTACCGCGAGGGGAGACTCCTTCAACTTGATCATAACGTTCTTTGTAATTTATGATTTTTTATTTCAGTTAATCAAAAATAAGTTGTTTTGTAGATCATGATTTGTTTTGTAGATACCATTTAGCATGTTTGCTGGTCGCTAAAATACGAGTATGAGCCTTTTTTTAATTGTTACGATTTAGTAATTCAAAAGCGCACTCGACTGGCCACGGTACCCCTACTTCACAGAAGATTACCATAAATTGAACATTATCCTATTCCTCAATGTACCGAACTCGACAGTGCCAGAGCCTATTCCCATCCCATCCTATCCCGTCCCATTTTCTCCAACCCTTTATCCAAATCCAAATTTACAACATTACGTACAGACTTGGACTCTTCCATCGATAACCAGCCGTTGGACACGGGGTAGGTAGGTACATTGTCTTGTGCATGAGAGATGTATGGCTGGTCAAGCGAGTTGGCGGAACCAATCTTTAAGAGGTGGTGTAGTCCCTTAGGGCTTGCGGGAGCAGATTTGTTATCCATTAGTCACCCCTGACGACACCCACGTGAAGAGATGAGGTGGTGATATTTTAAAGCCGGCCGACACCACACCATACAATTAGCGCATCGAAACAATCGGGGGCATTACAGTGAACGTACTTTACAGCCTGAAAATCGCAAAAGCTATCCCTATAAAACACGCGCTTTTCGTGACAGTTTTGTTCAAATTAAATTCCGAGTGAAAATTCAATTTGTTTCTCACTGGCAGTAGTAGGTAGCTAGTTATATCTATAGGATGCTCCAAATGAAACAGTGAGGGAACATACAGTTAGAAATAAGGGTTTTTGTAAAGTTTTCACGTCTATAGTTTTCGAACTAGGTACCGAAACCGATTTGCCTCGTCTTCGGACTTGGATTCAGCTGATCTTTAGAAGAGATGTACTAATTTGTTTCCAAAATTCGAAAGTCGTGGTCTACGCAATAGGTAGTTTTCTTCTACCCATCTCTCTCTCTCTTTCTCTATTTCTGTGCTCTTTTATAGAAGCAGACTTAAGGCATTCTGTGCCACATAGTTAAAATTCATTGTATATATATAGTGAGCTTAATTCATTTGTATATATAATAATAATAATACACTTCAATAACAAAATATATAAATATAAATCTGATATATTTTCAGGAAATATTTCTAAAAAGTGAACAATTTAAATCGTGAGTTCTGGTCGGCACATCCAAAACGTTTAAATTACGTCCTCTGTCCGTCTGTCTGTTGCACAAAAGCTATCACCGCTGGGGAGAGCGGAGGTTTAGGCTATTGACGAAAAATCGGACGTAAAATTGAAACGAACCCGTAGGACAGTAGAGATAAACAATCAGTAGGGTTTTCACTGTTAAAACTTTTCTAAAAAAAAAAAAACATAATTATTCCTTTATCTAACGGTTTTGGTTCAATCCTAGATAGAAGAAAGTTCTGTAATAATATTCAAACGTGTGACTGAAAAAACACAAATTAAAAATATTTCTAAAAACCGCGAAAAATAAAATGATTTTAGGAAATGAATCGATTGTTACAGCCCTGATTATTCCATACAGGGTAATGACCGGAATTATTCATACAATTACATTAATAATTGTAATTATTCAATACAGGTTCGGAGAAGTTAGATGCCGTTGGTTAAAATTAGTGTATTTGTTCTGCATAACTGCACGTAAAATAAAAGACATACTACGTCTTTCTCTGCTGGATTTCCCTTTGAAAACTCGCCACCACACACGATCCTCAGCTATTGTCATCCAACGACCACTGGCGAACTTCTTTAAGTCGTCGATCCACTTGGCAGAGGGCGTCCCACACTGCTTTTCCCTATACGTGGCCTCGTAGGACTCGTCTAACCCCATCGATCCTGCGGCAAATATGACCTGTCCATTGCTACTTCAACATGCCGATTTTATGAGCTATGTCGATAGCTCTAGTTCAAAGTAATTTCGGATCTTATCCTTCAAAAAAACCGAGCATATCTCTCTCCATAGCTCGTTGAGTGACTTTGAACTTATGAATCAGACCGACCATAAGAGACCACACGGCATCTTACGTCCATAATTGACACGACTCACTGATTGATGACTTTCGTCATCAAGCATTGTGATAAAGGCGATGAGTAGAGCCGACGCATTTTCCCAAATGCTGGCCAGCCAAAGAAGAAAATAGAGAAATTTGAATTGTTACACATATAAAGAAGTATATAAAGGGATCCATTAGTAAATTTTAACAGTTTTTTTTGGTAATCGCCCGCCACATTTTGAATTTAAAATTTTCGACATCATACGATGTATTCGTTTTCAGTGACCCCCAAAACCTTTTTTTTTTTTTTATAGAGAAGAGAGCGGACGAGCAAGCGGTCTCACGTGATGGTAAGTGTTACCGCCGCCTATGGACACCTGCAACACCAGGGGATATGCGGGCGCGCCGCCGACCTTGCAAAATCCTATTCACAGATTTCTTGAAGAACCCCATGTCACAGTTTAATGGGAAGACCTCTTGAGGCAGTTCGTTCCACAGCCTACGGGTTCGCGATATAAAATAATTTTTGGACCGAACAGTACGCCTATGTGGAATTTCGTACATAATATTGTTGAAATTCACAATGTTATTACGTTTTTATGCATAAAAAGGGTCACATTAGATCAGCCATTTCGAATTTTTGATATCATACCCTTTTTCAGCGAACCCCAAAACCTACGAGTATATACGTAGTTTTGAGCACAATATCGTTGCAATTCACCGAGTTATTACGGCTTTTAATTATTTTTTTTGATAGAAAATGTATATTTTGTTTGAATTACCAAGAAACAATGATCGTACAATTGTAAAAGCAAACTTTTAATTTTTAACTATTTATAAGTGAAATCAAGAGGTTTCAAGTCAAGTGGACAGGGGAATTATTCCCAAATAATGCTACACGTAAACGTAACGTAAACGTAACGTAAACGTAACGTAAACGTAACGTAAACGTAACGTAAACGTAACGTAAACGTAACGTAAACGCAACGTAAACGAAACGTAACGTAAACGTAACGCAAACGTAACGTAACGTAAACGTAACGTAACGTAAACGTAACGTAAACGAAACGTAACGTAACGTAAACGTAACGCAAACGTAACATAAACGTAACTTTACTACACGTAGTCTGTGACTCCACTAAATGTGTTTCTGTTGTTTACTCAAACCTGACGTTAAATTTTAACTTTTGATGTTTCTTATAATTCAATGTTGAGGAAGTAATATTTATGATATATAATATGGGTATATGCCCATATTATATTGGGTATTTATACTGTCTATTTTTAATTATACCTATATCGACAATTAATAATGTTACGAGTAAAATGTAATATTTATATGATATTGTATGTTGACTATGTGATTTATATGCTAATTTGGCAGGATGTAGAGATCGCATATATATACCTAGAAACAGCTTTTATACCTAGAATCCAGAAATAAATTAATGTGATTTGAACAATAATTTAACAAAAAAAAATGTCAAAACTGTTAGAATCGATTGCGATTTCAGCTGATTTTCAGCCTTTGCGTTATTTAAATGACATGTGGTATAAGTAAAAGTCCGCCTCTGTACCGGACGATTCGGAAGATATCTTACTGTTCCACGTTTATAACGCTCCTGAAGTGAAACGAAACGAATTGATGGCACTCATGTTTGCATTAAATCATCGCATCACTGTGTTCGACGATCATTTATTTTTCTCCCTAAGGACTTGTTTTCGCTGTTTATGAATGGAGAATGACGTCACAACTCGAACGGAGAGAAGGGCGAGACTCGCCTACGAGTGCTCGATGAGAAACTTGCCACCGAATTCGCAGATATAGAGGGATTGATAACGCAAGCTGTCCGTCGTTGAGTGGCCGAAGTTGACGCTAAGCTCTTACTTCTCGCGCCCCTAATTCAGTCTGTTCCGACCAGTGTCGTCTAATTGCGCTGTAATCAATCGTAAAACTGCATCATAAGTGGTGAATTGAACCAGAAGAGATGATTCGTATCATCGCTAAGTAGTTTCCCGTCATTGAACTTCACTCGTGAAGTAGCTGTAGGTAGTTATCTGTTCTCATCGAGCCAATGTTGGCGAAACTTGTTCAAGTTGTCGACTCACTCGGTGTCGACGGAGGGCGTCTCTGCGACAAATATGACCTGTATATTGCCACTTTAGTCGGCAACTTTAGTACTTTGGCGGAATCACTTCGTTTTGGATGCAATCCCGCGAAGAAACTCCGGATAAACGTTGCCATAATTGCGGCAGTAGGTACTATAATTCCACGCTCATAAAATTTCTTATCTTTGCTCACAAAAAAAACCGATGCAAGTGATTTTTGACATCCTCATTTGAAGTAAATGTTTTGGCTTTTAACATTTTTCGTAAAGACCTCAACACATAATAATCCGAGGGTGCCAGATTTGGCGAATATTGTGGATGTGGTAGCACATTCCAACTTTTGACGAGTTAACAAACTTGTGTAAGGTCTGGCATTCCATTTTCAATGTCGGAACGAAATTTTGCCAACAAACTCGGCACTTGCGTTCTGTCAACTCATCTTTCTACACACGTCACATAATTTCTTTCCTGCTTCACCTGCATTTGTACCTTTTCGGTAATAAAACAGCAAAATATGCCGAGAATGCTGCTTTTGATTTTACACATTTGATAGGACACCCAAAAAAATTGCTAAGAATGAAACAATTTTTTTTAATACAATTAAACCTTGAAATATGAGCTGTCAAAATTATGACAATACGGTTTTGGAATGAAGTGGACCGCTTAAAAATACAACTCGTAGGACTTTTTAGCGGGAACCCGAGAAGTAAGGTGAAGTTTTGTTTGATTGTTGTAAAAATTGTGTATTGTGGGATTTTTCGTTTAACAGTGATAGTACATTAAACTACTAGGGCCTAGTGTTAGTGCATAATGTTTGTGATAATTAAATAAGCGTGTCAGTCTGCATTTTTCGTGTTCTTACAAGGAGTCCAACTCTGTCTTTCGACGTCTGTCCTTCTGTACTTCGACGGGACTGGAAAATTATGGTACGTGATAAAAACTATTTTATAGTGACTGTTTTATTATTTGCTGTGTATGGACCAATGGCCATGCCAGTGTCCAAATAAATTATGTATATTAAAAGAAATAAACTAAATGTTTATTAAACATCTCATTTCTATGTTGGAAAAAAATACGAAATTACTTTCTAAACAACCCCAATATACAAATATAGATTTAGTTCACCCTGCAAGGTAGCATCTAACTTTGAAGGAAGCAGCTTCAAAGGGACGAGCTCGATAATTGCGTTACACGTGAAATAGGGGAATAGTCGGTGATAAAATATTTCCACATTGATTTATAAAAACTGGAAACGGTAGGACGGGAGATTTTGTTGTTTTTCGTATGCCTTAGATTTAGAAAGTTTAGAAAGATGTTGCAGAGCTTCTAAAACACGTCTTACTCAACAATGTATCGTTTATATTGTCATAGACAATTTTTTTGGAATTTTTAAACGTTTACACCGTCACATCGTAACTTTGAAACTATATAGAAAAAATATGAAAGATGTGGTGTGTATTAAGAAGGAAAGTACTTATATCAGCCTGTAACGTCCCATTGCAGGGCACAGGCTTCACCCAGTAAATCACTGGGGAGTTCCGGGCCGTAATCCACCACGCGGTTGGTGGATCACATACACTCAAGATTTATTTATTTCTGGAGCATGTGGATTTCCTCACCGCCGAGCTAGTGTTAATTTTAAAAAATCCGTACTTAAGTAGAAACTCAGTGGTACGAGTACGCCCAACATTTGATCTCACGATCACAAGAATGTGAGTCGAGTATAGATACCCCTAGGGGTGCTCAAACTTGAACTGCTGGCGATCTACCTCAATATTGTTAGACTACGATCGATCGACTCTGAGAGGCTGCAAGTATCTGTGATGCAGGATTGTCGTCTATGAAGGGTGTATCGTGGCATAGATATTAGTTTTCCGCACAATATGTATTTTTTTAGTCAAGGTAAGTCGGTCGATCGCGATCGACCGTTTGAGCACCCCATCACCCAAGGCTAGGCCATCACCGCTCTAGTAAGGAAAGTAAATTAATCAAGACCTATCAAGGCAATCTGATTGATTGCCACCTCCTTTTTATTATAAATTAATAACTATTTTATAGAGTTTTTGACGGGAACTCGAGAAGGGAAGTCGAGTTCTCGTTTGATTGCTAGAAAAATTGTGTCCAGTGCATTTTGTGATTTAATAATTCTAGTTTATTAAACTTAATTTGTCCATAATGTTTTGTGTTACTCAAATAAAGCCTCCTCTTCTGTCCTCAGTAAATCTACTATCAGTTTACTGAGCCACTCCTGACTTTACTCCCTAGGGACTGAACATAGACAGAATACGTTTTAGACTTTAAAATTGTCTATCGCGAAGAAAACTTGACACCGGCAGAATGTGCTAATTGCACCATTGCCATATTTAAAAAGAAAAAAATATTTTATTAGTCCTTTGCGTTAAGAGCTATGCTCGGTTAAGAAATTTGCCAAAGAAATAAAAGTCGGTGGACATAGCTTTTAGATCAAAATGCTGGACTGTCAAGGGTCTTTATGCAGTAGTGGTAGGCCTGGTCCACTCCGCACTTTAGGTACGAAAATGTGCACTTTAGGTACCTACAGCGATGGACCTCTGCGCAGGGGTTTATTTCAGTCGGTTGCCGCGAGTCGCACGCGCAAAATAAAAGCGTTTAAAATCTACTATCATATATGTAAGTAGGTATAGTAAGCTTAACAAGACAGGATCTTTGCGTTTGCATAAGTGCACACCGATAGTGTACAGTGCAAACCATTTCAACAATCGGATTGGACAATTCATTACCCACTCACACAGATGCAAAGCTCATGTCTTATTTCGTCAATCGGATTGGACTATTCGGCACCAACTTACACAGATGCAAAGCTCATGTCTCGTTGAGTTTACTGTATAATGTGTCGATCTAACCATTTACATACCATCGTTAATTGTAACGTTCAGTTGAAATTGAAAAATTGAATACATTTATTTAATTTAATTTCAGAATAAAATTTAAAATTGTATTTTAAAACGAATATAATTACTATAATTAGTTACATTATAATTATTTGTGACAACCCTCGATATTCACGCACGGAGAGTCGTTGTGTGCGTGACCTTTAGCGGTTCAGTGTAATATCGCTTTTCTCCGATGCGCGTAGGATTCAATTTTGTTCGCTCTGAACGAAATTTTATTTTGTAGGTATCTTTTGCAGGTATGTTTTGCAGGTTTTCTGGTGCGTTCTGAGGGAATGAGTCTTCGGTACTTACACTTTTGTAGGTATGTTTTGTAGGTTTTCTTTAGCGTTCTTAGGGAGTGAGTCTTCTGCGCTTATACTATTAGTTATTCTATGGTAGTGGGGAGATATCAGCTGTTGTTATGCAATTCTCGAGTCTTATCCAGTGAGTTTTTAAGCTATGAATTTAGGGTTCTGTATAACGTCTGCAGTTAAGTTTTAATTTAATATAGTAAACTGCTGGATTGTTATCAAAAGTTAATATTTGGATCACTGAGGGACTGGGAGACAGTTACGCTTGGGCTTCTTTGCCGGAAATGAAGAGACTCTTATATAAGGGATTTTATACAATATTTTCTTAGTATTCTGCTAGTATTTATCAAATAAGCGAGGAAAAATTAGAGATTCTCATGCACATTGTCTTGCGCTTGAGGGTTGGTGATGGCCAAGCGGGTTGGCAGTTCACTGTTTTAGAGGTGGTGTAGTTCTACAGGGTTTGTGGCAGTGACTTTGTTATTCCTTAGTCGCTTTTACTATACTCACGGGAAGATATGTGGTATTTTACAACACTACCTGTAAAACTGTATCATGTTTGACTGCATACAAATTAATTGCCACCTCCAGACAAGGAATATGTCCAAAGACATTTGCTAGTGCAGCTATACTCTAAGTGTGTTCCGCGGAACCCTAGGGTTCCGTGATACCTCTGTCGGGGTTCCGCAAGAATTTAGAAATAAAAAAATCAAAACACCTCTCTCTGGTCGCTCCGCGGCTGTGCGGACTCCGCGGCCGCGCGGAGACAAAACGCTATGAATGTTATTTATTTATTTATTTGTATTTGTATAAGCTTGTGTTACATTAGCTGGTACAATATCTCATAAGTTTGGTCTCAACAATTTTATACTTGTACAACGCGTTCGCTCTAAGTTTGCCGGTCTGTGGAATGCGCGTACCCTCCCCCACGTGACAACAAAACTTATAATGTGTCATAGTTTTACCCAAATATCTAACGTACACAATTTTTATTGTTACAATTAAATAAAAAATTTCGAACGTCATACACTCATACCTATCGCCAGCGGCAAACTTAAAACGAGCGGGTAGTATACTTGTAAGCGCTCAGTCTCTTTGATAAAAGCCGCCTCTGAATTAGACGCTATAGTTGTCAACTAGCGACTTTCGTCTCTAACTTCAAAGGATAAAGTCGATATTGTTTACAACGCTATTTTTAAATTTCTGTTTTTATTTTTGCTTTTTGTTTATCAAAGGTGCCGACTCGAGTATTTTCGAGAATATTTGAGATCGAGTCTAGGACTAAGTATAAAAGCGGCGATCGCGCGTTGGCGTCGTCAGTTGATGATTAGCGTTCGGAGCGATAAGTTACTACCTACTTACAAGCTCGCTAGCGAGAAACTAGTGTTCATTGTTTTACTGCCTGCTGTATTCTGTTGTCTCAGTTTTATACATTTCTTCCCTGTAGGTTCTAAATTTAGTTTCTTATACGCAGTAACGATTGTGCATTATTTAAACCCCACTATCCTGACTTGTAACATTATAAATAAAGAAGAATGGAACGTTGGCTTAAAGGTGTTAAACGTGTTCCAACAACATCTTCTAATGACGCTGAATGTTCAAAAGCAATGCGCGCGGAGAATTTAGCAATCACCGATCCAGAAGATGATGCCACGAGTGCCACGACGTCAAGCTCGACGGTTTCAAAGACGAAAAAAAGGAAGTATGATGAATCTTATATCAGTTTCGGATTTGTTGATTCCAACGGCTCACCTCTCTGCATGCTCTGTAGTAAACTGCTTCCTAATAGTTCCATGGCACCTGCCAAATTGCGTCGACATTTAGAAACCGTACACCCCGAGACTAAAGACAAGAATAAAGAATTTTTTGTTCGCAAAAAAGATCAGTTATTAGAAAGTCAAAAAAATATGATGCATGTAACACAAACTACCAACGAAAAGGCCACGGAGGCATCATACTTAGTTAGCTATCGCATTGCACAAGCAGGTGAAGCGCACACTATCGCTGAGAAATTAATAAAACCATGTGTATTAGACATAACAAAATGTATGCTTGATGAAAAATCTGCAAAGCATCTTTCTACTGTTCCGCTATCAAACGATACTGTTTCACGACGAATCCATGATCTGGCAAGCTACGTCAAACAAGAACTAGTTACACGTCTACAAAATACACGATTCGCTTTGCAAATGGACGAGTCGACTGATGTCGCTGGTTTGGCTATCCTGCTGGTTATTGTGAGATATCCATATAAAAGTTCTTTTGAAGAAGACATGCTTATGTGTTCATCGCTGCTTACAAACACTACCGGGGAAGAAATTTTTAATAAAATAAATATATTTTTTGAAGAACATAATCTCAGTTGGAACAATTGCATTGACATTTGTACAGATGGGGCCAAGGCGATGACAGGTAAAACAGCAGGAGCAGTGTCACGAATGAAAAATAAAGCGCCTAATTGTAGTTCCAGTCATTGTATTCTGCATAGACAAGCACTTGCGATGAAGCAAATGCCGTCTAATCTAAAATTAGTTATGGATGAAGCGGTAAAAATAATTAATTTTATCAAATCACGACCACTACAATCCCGATTGTTCTCATTATTGTGTGAAGATTATGGCAGCAAACATAAAACACTGCTGCTCCATACAGAAGTGCGATGGCTGTCTCGGGGAAAAACTTTAACAAGGCTATTTGAACTTAGAGCCGAGTTACAAATGTTTCTTTCAGCAGATACTTCTTTTAATTTGAAGGACCGTTTGTATGATAAAACTTGGTTGTTCCGATTGTCTTTTATGGCGGATATCTTTCAAAAACTTAACGAATTAAATTTATCGTTGCAAGGTAAACAGACAACAGTGTTTCAGGCCTATAATAAAATAACTGCTTTTAAAAGAAAATTAGATTTTTGGATCATTTGCATTGGTAAGAAAGAAATAGAAAGTTTTACGTTACTCAGTGAGTTTGTTAGCGAAAACGACTCAGAAATGTTTGAAGATAATGTGTTTGAAGAATTGGTCCAATATCTCAGTTCGATGCGCGCATCTTTTGAAAAGTATTTTCCCGAAGAACACAATACAAAAATTAAAGTGAACTCCTGGATTCATAATCCTTTTTTACCCAACTTGGAAAAGCCTGAAAACATGTCAAATGAGATATATGAATCTCTTTTAGAAATGTCATCAGACACAAGTATGGAGTCATTGTTCAAAACGACGCCTCTTAATGATTTTTGGTGCAGAATCCAAGATGAATATGCAATGCTTGGCCAAATGGCTCTGGATATTCTTCTCCCGTTCCCAACTACATATTTGTGCGAAACAGGATTCTCTACCTACGCAGCCACGAAAACAAAATATCGCAATAGACTGGACGCCGAAGCTGATATGAGACTCCAACTTTCTTCCATCAAACCTGATATCAAGCAATTGATGAAAAATAAAAAACAGTTTCATACCTCCCACTAATTAGATTTTTTCTTTTTTAATGTTTTCTATTATTGTCCTTACCAAGTGGTGAAGTAAATAATAATTAGTAACTGATACATTGTACTTTTATTATGCTGATTAATATAGAATACACTTATAAAAATAATTGTTTTATTGTAGGGTTCCATCAAGTATTTTGCTTCCCAAAAGGGTTCCGTCATTTAAAAAGTTTGAGAACCACTGTGCTAGTGTAACACCGGAAGTGGAAACAAGTTTATTATAATATAAAATTCATCACGTATCCCATGTTATCATATATACAACTACCTTCATATCATTGTCGTGCGTGGTACTCACGTATTAGATTAGGCCACGTATACATCGCGCGGCGCAACCGACAGTTGGAGACAAGCAAACATGCACAGGACAGGTAACTACACAGTAAGGTAGGAATATAAGTAAGGAGTCCCAACAGATTCCGTTTTAACAATTGTAACCTTTACTCACAGTTAAGTTTTTTTTTAATGTCTTAGTGTAAGTTGGTGATGTTTAGTTCGATAAATTGTTCCAGTACAAAGGCGAGGACGGTGTTGTATGTTACAGCGGACTGGGCATATCTGACTGGGCGAGTTCTGTTATTCTCAGAGAAGACTGCTATGTACACATGTGAACGGAAGTGAGTGACAGTTTTTTTTTTTTTATGGACGAAGGTGTCAGACGAGCATACAGTCCACCTGATGGTAAGTTTATACTGTTAGCCCCTTGGACATCCGTGATACATGCCAACATTAGTCGAAATTGACAAAAGTTGGCACGCCCCCGGATGTGCTGCCTACTTTTGGATATAGGAATGGATTTGGAGAAAGGGTTGGGGAAATGGGGAGGGATAGGATGGGACATGGCTCTGGCACATCTCACTCACTACCGAAACACGTATGTACATAAGGGAAATAAGATAAAGTGGGAAATGCAGTACATTTCAAGGTAGTCTTCTGTGAGAGAGGGGTAACGTGGCCAGTCGAGTGCACCCAGCGGCTGTTGGATTGCAGCGTGCACTCTCCCCCTTGTCAAAACGCGAGTCCCTTCCTTTTCCATCTTATGCCATCCTGTCTAGTTTTCCTCATCCGGTGGAATGGGGAAAGCAAGATGGACGGGATCATACGATTCCCAATACTTACTAATACTCTTTTCAAAGCCTTATTCGTAATTCTGAAAGGTGGACAGCGCACCTCGGAGGTGTCAACTTTTGTTATTTTTGAATGATGTTGACACGTAGCGCAGATAAAGAAACAGTGCAATGCAACCCGCCCTTTCAGTATTCACTGCTGTATATGGGCTTCCTCATGCACATTGACTCGTGCATGAGGGATATAAGGCCTGAAAATGTCACGCTGGCTAAGCGGATTGGCTAGTCCAATCTTTTAGAGGTGGTATAGTTCCTCAGTTCTTGTGGCTGCGGCTTCGTTACCCCTCAGTCGCCCTTTATGACACCCATGGGAAGAGATAGGGGGAAGACAGAGAGATAGGAAGAGATATTTTAACCTATTAAGATGCTATACTGACTCCTCTCTGCTATAGTGTACGCACACTCGACTGGGTAAAGTTATGATTTTGTTAGTATTGGAATCGTATGCTTTGACATTTGCTTGACTATATCCACATTCATATTTGTACAGAGATAATGTGAGTTATTTTTATTATTTTTTTTATTTGTATTTAGTATATGTGAATTCAACGGCTACTAGCCTATCCCAAGGCTCGGTTAATTCCACAGCGCACCAAATCTATACATAGGTATAATAAAATCGTAACAAAGGTGTGTCCGTACATGAAATATTTTTTTTAAAAAAAGATCGTAGTATGAATTAGGCATGATACAGAACCAGAACCGACATATTTTGGATTTTTGTCCGTCTGAACACGCATCACTCAAAAACTAGTGGACGGATTTTAATTAAACTTGGCATAATTGTAGCTCATGTACCGGGATGAGATAGAAGGGGATGGGATGGGATTACCAATGAATGAGTTCGTAGTCGTATAAAAAAATTATGCGAGCTACACACCTATAAGTATTTCCTGGGACGTATGACAGAATAGAACAGTTCTATCTATTCAATAGGAGAGAAAACGCAGGTCGCAATATCAAATATATTTCCTTCGCGTGAACTTTAGAGGGATTCCCAGAAGAGCACTACAATGCATCTGGATAAAAGATACTCTAAATGTTAATCCTATGTCATAACTATGTCAAGATTCATTGAAATTCGAGCTTATTTCTTGCTTGACAAACAGAGGGAAAATCCTAAAAATATTGTTATCGGCTCTATATTCCAATTTGCAGTTTTTTCTATATAAAACAAGGTAACACACTAACAAATCTATTTTCATCTTAATATTAGTTAAAATTATATTAGGTTAAGTTAAGATTAAGAATTATCGATTCAAAAACCATACGTTTGTATTTTATAAAACATTTATTTTCTACTAGCGGTGCCAGTGATTTTATCCGCTTGACCTTGAGTGATTCCCTTGGGAACTCTATAACGGACTGGGATAAAAAGTACCCTAAATGTTAACCCACCACATAAGCTATAACCTATTTCTAGTTCGCGTAATACAGACAGACAGAAGGACCTAACTATCCTAACTATCCTAAAGAAGTAGTTCAAATTTGATAGTAGTTTATATTAAGAAGTAGTTCAAGTTTGAGTAGTTCAAATAATTTCTTAATAACTCAAGTGACAAATAAAATCAATTAGTCACCCCGTGACCACCTCCACTGCAAAGTGTTCGAAACGTCGGGATATAAATAATGTTAAATATACGTGATTTAAACCGTTCAAAGTTGTTTAATTGCTATGTATAGTAATCGCGAAAGCCTAAGAAAATATTGTTCAAATAGTGTCTGTCGCGTATGTCCATTTGGTCTCGGCTTCCCTAAGAATAGCATCAACCCAGCTCTTCGCATGGATGCCGCAAAAGATGATTAAGGGATAATAAAAGCACTACCACAAGCCCTGAGGACCAGCGTGTCGTTTTAACATCATACATCCCTCATGCAGGAGATAATGTGTATGAGGAGTTTCATCTTCAGCAGTGGATACTAAAAGGGTAGGCTATGGCTACGCATATCCTCTTTCTACCGTCTTGGATGTTATAAAGCGTATAAAGGAACATCGAAAGGGTCTCGTCGCAAAAAACAATTTTGCACGAGGAAATCTTTAGACGTTCGCTATAAATCTGCGATAGTAATAAAGCAAGGATAAAATATGAAGTGTCTAGTGTCGCGTCGATCGCCGCATCGCGTTTCAATAAAGTGACGCATAAATCTACGAGACGCGACAAACAATGTCGCCGGTGATTTACGCGGGCCACGCACTGGGTCGGGGACGCGCGCGGGCGAACGCTGCGTCTATATATCGCCTTAATAATTTTGTCCTTCAAGTACTTTAAGTCAATATAAAGCCGGCCGACAGTACATGACCATAGCACCACCCGTGGTTGTGGTAAAAGGTTATTAAGAGACAACAAAGCCGCTACCACTAGCCGTAAGGAACTAACTACACCACCTCTAACAAAGTGGGCTCGCCAACCCGCTTGAGTGAGTGGCTTGAGTGGCCAGAGTGAGATTTTAAGGCTATACATCCCCCATGCACAATAATAAGGCTAGTTACGATGGCGGTTACGGTGTTCCTTCGATACGAACTTAAATTACGATCTAATGTATTTTCAGCTGTTACGAAAAACATTGTTGAATTATTATTTCGCTGAAATATGTGAAACAAAATAAAAATTACTTCAATGCTTTATTCTGTGATTTATTATTGTAGTTAGTTTTTTTTTTGGGGAAGAACAAACCAGATGCCAATATTCTGTCTGCCACATCGCTTGACTAATTTTAATTCAACAGCAAAAACATAGTTAATGTCCTGGACTTTATCCAAATAAGCGCGAACGATTTCACACAAAAATTAATGGGATGTGATTAGATGGATCGAATTTGAAATGAATTCAGGCAACTCTCGCGTTGCCTTTGCAAACAAAATTGTGTGAGGGTGGTATAAGTCGGCCAGTGAGATCCCCCCAGTTCTAGTAATACCTGCTCGTCAATAATGTTAATGATTTATTTAACGTTAGTTGAAACAATAATCTTTCTCTCGCCCATCCCTTCCCGCGTGCGTAAAAGGCGACAGAGATAACAAAGCGGCTACCACAAGTCCTGAGGAACTACACCACCTCTAAGTGAGTGGACTCGCCAACCCGCTTGGCCAGCTTGGCGTTCGCTTATGCTCAAGACAATGTGCGTGAGGAAGCCCATGTCTAGCAGTGGATATGGAATAGGACTGATTGGACAGCTGGAACAACGTATATGGGTGTTTGTGAGCTTATGGCGTCAAGCATGGGGTTTAAGGGTGTATGCGGGTGCATATAAGTGTCCGATTATATCGCGGCACATTTTTTAAAGTATGTAACCGCAGCGTTTTTTTAACCGAGTTCGTGTACCGAAAACCGGACGGCGTCGGGTAAAATAATAAAATATTCCGGGGGAATATCGTACACGCGGTGACCGAGGATCCAACCAGTTTCCGGTATTACGTGACCCCTGGTTACCAATTACACGTCCCTTGAGAGTTCAAGCTGGGTAACTGAGGGGAGGGGGAAGGAGCTCAAAGTACAGTGGTCCGGAGATATCAATTTTATTCGCTAGCGACTTATTGACATGGCCCTTATACCTGGGAACTGCTGACGAAAGGCTCGAGCTATCATTCAGTCCCTACCATAGATATAGATCTAAATAGAATAACCTCGTCATCGTTATGACAAAAGATATTTTAAAACGAAACACAATATGTTAAAGCAATGTTTTAACAAACCTCTAACGAGTCTTATTGATTCAAAATCTGTTAAATTAGATTTGAACGTTGTGTTGAAAGTAAATTGTAACTTCGTACAAAAAAACTATATATATATTAAATTATAGATTTTGCAAAAACTGCAAAAATGTAACATCGTTATTTGCATTTTGCTTCTTCGCTTGATAACATATTTTGAACTATGTATAATTAAAAAATAACCAAACAACAGTGATTTAAGACAACTGAATTGTTGGACTTTTTGACTTTTGACAACTGAATTGTCGGAAGGTTGTGTTTTTGTTTGATTAATGTAAAAATTAAGTATCGTGGGTTTTGTGGTTTAATAGTGACAGTTTATTCAACTTCAAAGCGCCTAGTATTTGTACATAATGTTTGTGGTAATCAAATAAAAGCATGAGACTGTATTTTTCGTGTGCTTCCACGAAGTCCATCTCTGTCCTCAATAACCTTCTATCACTTTACTGAGCTACTCCTGACTTATTCCGACGGGACTTGACATAAACAGAATACGTTTTAGACTAAAATTGTTGCGAAGAAATCTTGACACCGGCAGAATGTGTTTATTGCACCAATGCCATATATTAAAAGAAAAAAAAACTGAATTATCATAAAATGACAGCTAACAAATTTCAACGGTATTAGAGTTTGAGCTTATTTACTCATCTCTCCAGTCAGTTTATGGAGTAAATTAATCAGTGTCAACTATAATAAAAAAATATACATCTTTAAACCTCTTTTAATGTATAAATATGTGGGTAGAATATGAAATAGGAAAATAAACATTACGCCCATTCTACATCATATAAATGTCTGTGGTATCTACAACCGTAAGGATATCAGCCTGGGGCGAAATCGTTTTCCCTTTCTTATGTCCTTCCCTTTTCCCTTCCCTTTGTAAAATAGCTGAGGAATGTTCAACATCGGATTGAATTAGGATCCAATAGGGCGCGGGTGTTTTGGCGGGAATTCTTACGATGTTGGTAGTGAACTGTTTTGGGGTCAACGATGTTACAATAATCTTTGTTTGTGGCTTCATGCGCTTGCCGTTGTATTTGACATAAGGAAATTTTTTGTTTGAAAAACTGGTTTATCTAAGAAAGATTTCATGAAAAAAAAAACTACCCACTTTAAAACTTAAATTTATATTTTATGTAAAGGCATACTGATATCGGCTTTTACTGTTTATTGTGGATTTTGATCCGGGGGAATCGTCGACCCTTACTTCTTCCAAAATCGTCTGTCAACGGCGACAGGTATCAGGCGATGATTATTTATTAGTGGCCCCAGTAAGATGATATGGACATTAGCCATACGTGGTTTCAACAAGATGGCGCCATGTGACACACAGCGCATACAACAATGGACCTTCTGCGGGAGAAGTTCGCAGGATCCATTATCTCGTGAGCTGGCGATATCAACTGGCCACCGAGATCGTGGGATTTAACGTCCTTGGACTTCTTCTTGTGGGGTTACGTTAAATCTCAGGTGTATGCAAATCGATTACAAACAATTGATACCTTAAAGGCTAACATCACCCGTGTCATTGATGAAATCGAGCCCGGTTTATGCGATAGAGCCATCGAAAATTGAAGCTCCAACACTCAACGTAGCCGCGGCGACCGATATCATTTTCCATAATTAACTGTATCGATTGACCTTACAAATAATATATGTATAGAATATACAACTGGTTTTATTTATATGTAAAACTAGAGCGCACTTATTGAAAGACTCTTTATAAGTAGTTTACAGAATTAGTATGTGGGCAGGTTATGTTTGCCACAGGACCGATAAAAGTGGGATATAGTGTTATGAAAGACGACTCCAGTCCTTGAATCTTTCTTTCTTTATGGTCGCTATCTTATTGAGGCGTGATCCAGCGTTAAATGCGTGGAGAATGCGCTTACATTGTGAGGCCACTGTCCTGCATCAATACGCTAGCAACACAAAATCGAACGCAACAATTATAGAAGCATACTTTCATAAATTAAATGAGAGTAAATTTTCTACAGAGCTGTATACTCGACTCACATTTGTGTGATTGTGAGTTCAAATCCTAAGCCCGCATCATCGAATTTCTACTTCAGTACGGATTTTTAGAAATTATCACTTGCTCGGCGGTGAGGGAAAAGAAAAAAAAAACATGGAGAGGAAACCCGCATATCAGAAAAAAAAAAATCTGGAAAATCAGCCTCGCGTGGTGAATTACGACCCGGAAGTGGTTTACTAGAGCGAGGCCTGTGTCCTGCAGTAGAACGTTATAGGCTGATACAAGTACAAATGTTCTACAAATTGAGCAAAAAGCAATTACTGTACACGAATCAGCTCCCGAGGTACGGTATTTCAAATATCGGATTTTTCCCAGTTCCGAGCTCAGTTCGGATTGGTTGGATACACCTGCTAAATTTTGTTTTGCTAAATTCTGGAACATGCGATCGAGGTTATTCCATCTAAGAGCACCTGTCGAAAAAGCAAATTCCTTTGGGTATAAATTCCTAACTTTCCCAGATGGGGATAACCCATTTATTCTGGAAGTGTCATGTCTAACAAGTTTTTATCTGAGGAAAGTCTAACATTCGGATGGATTTTCGGAACTAGTTGCCTTTATATCGAAGGGGCATAAATTACGAGATGAAGAGATTCTAGTACCATCGTCTCGTATAAAATAAGGGATTGTATGGGCTAGCAGTAATCCGGGGAACCTTTAGCCAGTATCAAATCAATGGACACGCTGGTTCGACGAGGAACGGCTTCACTTTGTTTTCTGTTTTTATATGGCAATATGGCGCAATTAGCACATGTATCGAGTTTTATTGGTCTTTTTTATTTTATGTATTTAACATCACAAAGCAAGATATCAATATAACAGTACCCATTTTTTTTACATCACACTACCTTTGACATCACACTATTTTTTGACGTCACACTGCAGCGCTGATATTGTCATTTTACTGCAATTTATATGTATATTTCAAATTATAAATATATATATTCTGCGTAAATGTTTTAGTGTTGTACTTGTGTGTATGTTAAATAAAGTTTTATTTATTCATTCATTCAATTTAATCTAGTATATATACAGTAGTTTTCAATCTAATTGACATCTAATAATGTGATGACAGCATTATTGACTTTTTAACATATAATTGCATACAATTGCATAAAATACATATGCTAGTGGTTAAAAGTAAGTAATTATAAAGCTAATTGAGTGAGAATAACGCAAAGAGAGATCTGTATTATGCCGCTCTGAAGAAAGAGCGCGTTTGGCTTTGCTCTAGAATGTCAGCAAACCGGTTCAGAGGTGTGAAAAGTACTCCATATTGGGTCCAACATGGTTATTAATAATGTTAATAGTAACTAATTAACCTCGAAACCAATGTGAGGCTGTTAGCTTGGGTCGCGCGTATCGGTCGCAGGTTTTTCTCCCTGGGGTGATGAATCCTTGAGGACTGTGCTTCCGCCTGGGGTTATATCGTCTCTCCTTCATTTTGAATCATCCAGGGAGAGACGGTGTATTAAAATACTAATTAATAATATTAACGTTAATGATTTATAAGGTGGTCATGAAATTTATAATTCATATGTTATTCGTCTAATTCATTACTCTTCTAATTCGGCACTAGACAAACAAGCTATTACAGTCAATTAAAAGGGTCAAATTAATCGTACTGTATACCTACATGATATTTCAACATTTATATACTGCAACGAACCTTGATAATGAATTTAAAATAATCACTCACGAATCAGAAAATTAAAAAAGTAAGAGGATTTATCAAGAAATTTATATTGGATTTAAGTTTTTTTTTAAGGGAGAGAGTACACGCTGCAATCCAACAGCCGCTGGGCGCACTCGATTGGCCACGTTACCCCTCTCTCACAGAAGACTTCCCGTAAATGTACTGCATTTCCCATTTTATCTTATTTCACTAATGTACGACGTACGTGTGTGTTTCGTTAGCGAGTGAGAGGTGCTAGAGCCCATTCCCATCCTATCCCTCCCCATTTTTCCAACCCCTTCTCCAAATCCATTCCTATATCTCCAAAAGTAGGCAGCGCATCCGGGGGCTGCGCATTTTGGATTAATGTTGGCATGTATCGCGGATGTGTATGGGGGACAGTATCCACATACCACCAGGTGGACTGTATGCTCGTCTGCCGCTTTCGTACATAGAGAAAAAGTTTCTTGGGTATCCACAATATCCTTTTTTTTCCACAGCACGTGAAGTTTTTCTCAAAACTATTTATTAATTAAAAACTATATTGGTGATTGTACAAACTTTAGATGAGTTCAGATTTAGACCACTTACGAATTAAATGTGTAACTACTTTGACTACCACCATGGTTCGATATAGATATGATACGGCTTCTGCTATGGAGGGTCCGTGGTGACCGATGCGGCGCCAAATGAAAATCAGCGTCGCAGTTCACGCTGTGACATATGCCGAGTTGGAGCGGACTGGCACAACAATTAATATTTCATTTCTTTTCAATTTTCGCTCAATTTATTTATTATAAGTTCATTATTGTACAAATAAGTTTAGTTTAGTTTTAGATTTCATTATTTCCTTTTCATTATAAACATAGTCTTATTATTGTTTTAATAAATTAACCTTGACGTTATTAATATAAGAGTCAACGTTGATTATGTCTTCCAATATTGTTGTTGCCAATAAAATTATTTTCTGTCACCAAAATAATTGTTTGAACGGAGGCATGTCAATTCATTTGATGTTTGCAGAAAGACGCGATAAAGCCTCCCGAAGCGGGTCGAGTGGCGAACAATACCCCATTGTTCGCCTTCGCCTTCTCAATGAGCGGCTCACTCGCGTTACCGTTCGCTTTTTTTGTTTGCCGCACTTTCGCCTATTCATCGACCCTGACGACTAACTATAGTATAGTATAGCCGCGAAAGTGTTGTTTTAAGCTACTGTTTTCAGGAGAATGCTGGTTGAAAATGCATGCGAAATCGGGTCATTGGATATTGTGCTCGGAGTGTGAATTTAACTATATAATCTATTTACTACCTATACAGGGTGCTACGGAAATAACGCAAAACCCAAAACACGTCAACCAAATTTAACTATACAAAACTGTTGTAGTGACGAATAAAATTATTTTAGCGAATAGATCAAAAATTAGAAGCGTGTAAAATTTCGTTGTTCTGTCTAAAACGTTCGTAGCGTTAGTTTACGAGAAATATATTTTCTCGTAAACGTGAAATGTAAAGTTTTTTTTGATAATGAAGTCCTTTAACCACAAACATGTTATCATTTTAACGTGTCAATCTTGCAACAGTCCGCCTCCCCAGCATCCCCAATGTGTCCCCCTAGATACAGTTTTATTTTTACTATTTTTGCCCGCACTCCCCTTTGTTAGTACCGATCAACCGGCTTGTCACTAGTTAACTACATGTAGTTTTACACTGGCATTGTTCATTGGCTTTGCATATTTTTAAAAGGCGACAAGTAAGACGACTATTCTGATTGTAACAAAGTTGGTCATGGACATTGTGAGTTTTAACGATTATTTGAGTGATGAACTCTACACACATAATAAAATCGTAATAAAGACGTGTCTGTACATGGAATATTAAAAAAAAAACGTGTGCGGTGAGGGGACCCCCGTCAGGAACAAAGATCCTCACGCATTTTTTTTAAACTCCGAATGTAATTCGAAATAAAATCTGTATAGTTCATGTGTTTTTTTTATTTTGTACCATATTTTCAATGCAAATAATTTAAAATAAGGAATCGAATCAAAAATCAAAAATTTAGGTTATTCAACCGGCCACGCACTAGTCTGCACGTCTGTTATTCTGCTTGAGTCTCGCACTCGATACTTGCACGCACACACACACACACACACAGAGAAAGAGAAAGGTGTACGGAGGGGGTAAAAATCTTACGTGACGTTACATTTTCTCTCGAATCACACCTACAGTGTAAGTATTCTACGAACGATACAGAATCCAAAACAAACATTTGTATAATTTTTCTCTGCCGGTTTGAACGCATATCACGCAGAAATCACTAGACGGATTTTAATAAAACTTCCTACAAACCCCTAAATAAAATAAACAGAAAAAAAGAAAAAAAATTATAGACCAAGCGCCGGGTTAACATTTTGGAGTACTTTTTACCCAGGTAAATTATGAAGTTCCCACGGGAATTACAAGTTCACGCAAACGAAGACACTGACACTGCCAGTAAAAGGAAAATAAGATAATAAAAAAATAATAACAATAATAAATCATATTTTATTTTTTAAGGGCGAAGCCTACAGGCGTACAGACGGCATTGTTCATGCCGTCCATAGACATCCACGAAACATGCCAACGTCGGTCCAGAATGACAAACGTTGGCAAGCCCCCGGATGCGCTGCCTACCATTGGATATATAGGAATGGATATGGAGAAAGGGTTGGGAAAATGTAGGAGGGAGATGATGGGAATGGGCTCTGGCTTATCTCACTCACTACCGAAACACGTACATACATTGGGGAATTCGGATAAAGTGGAAAATGCAGTTCATTTCAAGGTAGTTTTCTGTAAGTAACGAGGCTAGTCGGGCGCGCCCAGCGGCTGTTGGATTGCCACGTGCAATGTCCAATGCACGTGATAATATTGTAATTATCTAAAGATTACGACACCCAAGGAATGAGATGATATGGTGAAGAGATTAGCTGATGTTATTTACTGAGAACTAACTAACCTTCTAGATCGAGGCAAAAAGGCAGAATTTTATCGTAATTATTTTAAAAAAAATGAAGCAACGACAGACAGCAATATTTTTTCATTAACCTAGATAAGCTGTTCAGCCAGCCCGTTTGTTATTTCAGCGTTTGTTACGAGAGGATTATTCAGCTGAAATTTTTCGCCGATCCTTTTAAATACTTTTTAAAAATCTACATTTATAAATCTGCATACATAACTACGCATTGTAAGTACAATTGTAGGTACGTACGTGACTACGAAACGTAGGTACGTATCGTAGCCACGTGGTACAATTTGGCACTTATTGAAGATTTCATTAGAAAATTCTTGAAGAGCTACCAGATAGAGTAAATGGTGTTGTTAAAACGAGCGTTGAACACTTCAGTAGCTCTAAAATTGTATCAGCATATAGCACATGTTCCAGTGCAGTACACAAGTCTCTCCTTGTAAATCACTGTGGGGTTTCGGGCCGTAATCCAAAACGCGGCCCCATAGAGGATTGCTGGATCGCATATTCCAGATGTTTGAACTCACGATCACACTAATGTCAGTTACCTCTGGGCTATCACCGAAATTGTGCTAGAATAAATTTTAAATTCACCAAATAAACCAAATATGTCGTTGGATAGGGCTTTTAAAGCTTATAAATTTTTTTTTTACAAAATTTACAAAAATTGCTAACTCTCCCTTACTGACTGGCATCTGCCGTTGACGTATTTTTCGTGTCAAATTACTTACGTAATAATATAATAAGTTTTAATTAGATTCTCGTGGAGAATAGGCAATTTGACGTAGACAGCTGTCATTAACACCACTTATCGTCTCTTTGCCCTCATTAGGCTTCACAATGAACCATATTCGGGGATAATTCTATTTATTTATTTTGCGTAACTCTTATAATGGTGTGCATAGCTCCTATAATACGTTTCGTATGATAAGTCATACGTGGACTTTACTACACCATATATACCATAACATACCATCAGCCTATGTTGCTCCATTACCTTATATATATATATAACACATTTTATATATATATATATATATATATATATACTTTCACCGGCGGACTTCTCCAAGTCGTTTAGATGTTTTTTATGGGAAAAGGCAGCAGACGAGCATATAGTCCACCTGATGGTAAGTAGTTACTGTCGTACATAGACATCTGCGATACATACCAACATCAGTCCAGAGTGACAACCGTTGGCACGCTCCCAGATGCGCTGCCTACCTTTTCAGATTAAGGAATGGAGTGGGAGAATGGGAAGGGATAGCAATACATGCCAATATCAGTTCGGAATGACGAATGTTGGTCGCTTGATGCACCACCTACATTTGGAGACTTTGAAATGGATTAGGAGAAAGGGTTGGGTAAATTGGGAAGGATAAGATAGGGTGGGATGATAATGAGCTTTGACATATATCACTACCGAAACTCGTAAGTACATTGTACCTTAATGTTTTGCGAGAGAGTGGTAACGTGGCCAGTCGAGTGCGTCTTGCGGCTGTGGAATTACAGCGTGCCCCTTACTATGACGACGGACTGGCAAATCCACGGGCAAATACTAGTTAATAGTATAGTAAAGAACTTATTTACGAGATCCTCTTTGTGTTGTCGGGGTTATACGGCACAGAAAGAAATTTATTGGGTTTTTATGAGTTAGCCGTGAACGCGACTTTGTTCACGTACACGTAATGATTCCCGCGGGAACTTTGTAAAATATCTGGATAAAAAGTAGCCTATATATATTTTTTCCTTGGCCTACAATACGTTTATTTGCGAAACATTAGTGTAAATCCATGCAAATATTTGACATCGATGGCATTAGAATTCTAACTGTAAGGTCCCGGATAACGAGAAGGTAAGGTCCCAGATAAGGTAATGAGAAGTGAAAAATTCTATTTTTTTCAAAAAAAGTCTAGTCGTCGGTTCAAAATAAAACTCAATAGATTATAACTATAGTTTACATAAAAGTTTTAATAAAACAACTTTTTACAAGAGTTTGATTTTCCAGATACTTCACAGTAACATTGATGTAATGTTTTTAAAGTTGTATCTATTGTGTGATTAATATTGCATTTATTGATTCTACGTACAATATGTTCCTTTCTTTAGTATATCGAGATGTCATAAGCGGAAAGACCCTATTCACATTTGCGTTGTGTGTAAAAATAAAAAAAAAAAGCACTGACAAATTTTCAGTAATTGAAAATCCTCTGAAAAGCCCGTCACTCTGTGTTTTACATTCGCGTCGTGTCATGTGTGCGGGTCGTGCGTGCCGCTTGTACGTCAATGTTTGACAAAAATTCGGTTTCGAATGTACATGCAGGCATGAACTTGAATGGTTATGACTCCAAAACCGGATTTATTCGGTCAGATGGTAAGTTAAGTTCATACTAGACATAAATAGACGATTGTACGAATGTTATTTGCATAGATTTAGACTGCATTGGAAAGTAACCTCTATGCAGATTATATAAGGTGCTAAAACACGTAACTGATTCTAAAACCGCGAATCGTCTTTTCATTCGGACGGTAGAGGTTATAATTAACATTAATATTACTAATTACACACATAATAATCATTTGGCTGTAAAAAATGTAATAATCACGGATATAAAGTGAGAGCGAAACCAATTTTACCCAAATAAACATTTAGTTACTGACTAGACAACTCAAATAATGAAATACGAGTAGTACAGAGTTGGCAGAATAAACTATTTGCATCGACATTAACAGAGTCAGTACTCATAAAGCTCACTCATATAGAGGGACAGGTAAAACAAGCTGTCGGTCGCCGCATGGCCGAAGTTGGCGCTAAGCTCCAATTTCTCACACTACTCGTTCACAAAACTCGTTGTTACATGACGCAAAAATAACTAAAATAATGCGCTATAATTAATTGTAAACATTCTGCAAAACTGGTGAACCGAGTCAATTGGAGATGTTTCGTTTCATCATTTCACATCACTAAAATTTAACTATAATTGATAAACAATTATTGTTGAAACATATTTTTAATACATCACCGGACATTGTTTTTATGTCCAGCCATTGAACATGTCGAAAAAATATGAATAACAATTATCACATCTCCTCTCGTGGGTGTAGGATAGCAGTGACTAAAGGATAGCTAAGCCGCTATCACAAGTCCTGAGGAACTGCACCGCCTCTAAAAGAGAGGACTCTCCAAGCCGCTTCATCAGTGTGTCGATTCAAGACCATCCCTCGTACACAAGACAATATGCACGAGGAAGCCCATGTCCAGAAATGGAAGATAAAAGGGTTGGTCACGGCTATAAAAATAACACTACTTAATTACCACTTACTTAAATACTTTTTTTTTTTGGACAAAGGTGGCAGACGAGCATACAGTCCACCTGATGGTAAGTGGATACTGTAGCCTATAAACATCCGTGATACATGCCAACATTAGTCCAAAATGACAAACGTTGGCACGCCCCGGATGCGCTGCCTATCTTTGGATATAGGAATGGGAATGGGCTCTGGCACATCTCACTCACTACCGAAACACGTACGTACATTAGGGAAATAAGATAAAGTGGGAAATGCAGTACATTTCAAGGTAGTCTTCTGTGAGAGAGGGGTAACGTGGCCAGTCAAGTGCGCCCAGCGGCTGTTGGTTTGCAGCGTGCACTCTCCCCCTCTAAGAAAAAAGTTGCAAAATCTTAACAAGAAACATATTTTCAAAAGTCATAAGTAACCAAACTTATTAGCATGGGTGTACTGTGACAGACGGCGCCGGTAATGACAAAAGTTTTGCAGTTAGCGTCAGAATGCTGACATACAGACTTGAATACTACTTCGTTAGTATTAAAAGCTTAGCACGAACACAGTATAAATGAGAAGTCAGTGTAGAATCTTTCTTTTTCATGTATAGCAATGGTGCAATTAGCACATTCTGCCAGTGTCAAGTTTCCTTCGTAATTGACAATTTCAAAGTCTAAAACGTATTCTGCCAATGTCCGGTCCCGTGCAAGTAAGTCAGGAGTCGCTCAGTAAAGCGATAGTTGGTTTACTGATGAAGAAGACTCCTTGGAAGCACACAAAAAACGCAGCCCTATGCTTTTATTTGATTGCCACAAACATTACGCACAAAAAACACTTTGAAGTTTAACAAACTATCACTATTAAACTACAAAATACACAATTTTATATCAAACAATAGCTCGACTTCTTGCGTTCCCGCCAAAAAGTCCACACACAGATGCAATGTTGTATCGACGCTGCATTCCGCGTATTATGAATCGACATCTTTAATGATTCTTTGGCAAGTTTTAAACGCAAAATTTCACGTAAATTGTAGTCGGGCACTTTTGGTTTTGTATTTTTTTCATTTGTTTAATTAAATAATATAGTAAATTGTAATTTAACGTTATTTAATCGGATTTATGTACATCCACATTTAAATTTTTTTTTTTCATACTCGCATGCCTCTGTGTTGAACTTGTATGAACCCTATTAAAGTATTGCACGCGGTATTTTGAATTTATAAGTTTTTATCATTTGTATTTTTTCGTGTAAATGCTGTTGGTGTATCTTGCAAATAAATAAAATAAATAAATAAATTATGAATGATATTGTTTATTAAGTGATTTTTATGACTTGTAGCCATTAACTTATTAATGTAATGAGAGTTACTTTTATTCCATTATACTCTCTACTGGATAGAATAGGATGGGATGATATTGGAATGGGCTCTAGCACATCTCACCCCCGAAACACATTGGGGAACAGGATAAAGTGTGAGAAGCTTATATTACGGTAGTATTCTGTGAGAGAGCGGTAATTTTGCCCGTCGAGTGCGCTCAGGGACTGTGGGACTGCAGCGTGCACACACATCCTCATATTGGAGAGTTTTGTTTTTTTATGGAGAGTACGCGGCGGACGAGCATACAGTCCACCTGATGGGAAGTAGATACTGTCGCCCATAGACATCTGTGGTACATTCCAATGTCAGTCCAAAATGAAAAACGTTGGCTTGTCTTTTGGGGAATTAGGAATGGATTTGGAAAAAGGGTTTGGAAACGGGGAGGGATAGGATAGGATGGGATAGGAATGGGCTCCGGCATATCTCACTCACTACCGAAACACATATATACTTTGGGGAATGCAGTATATTTCAAGGGAGTCTTCTGTGGGGTAACGTGGTCAGTTAATTGCGCCCAGCGGCTGCGGGATTTCAGCGTGCACCCTCTCCCTATAATATAGCCAATAGTAGAGATACATAGGCATGGTCCACGGACATAAATAGTACATAGTACTCGTACATAGACACGTGTATACATAAAAATACGTATATAAAAGCAGACATGTATAGTACGTCTTAATATAAAACATTTTGATTTGCATATGATTGCTATATACGATTATTTAGTTATTCCAGTTGCTAGAGCAATTAACGGGCGGTTTAGTTTTAACAAGCCGCATAAACAAGGATAATAGGGATGAAGCCTTAATAAGGATTGTAGAGCTTAACTCAATCCCTTTGAAATAAATGGAGAGACATGTGTACAGTTATCAACACGAAAACCTAATAACTCATGTCAACATAATTTTTCAATGTAACATTTTTCGAAAGAATTATACAAATACAACGTCTCGTGGGAGTTTTATTATTTTTTTTGACAAGGAACTTGAAATTTATAGGGAAAAATGTGAAATATAGGCGATGACGTCACAGTTACGGCTGAATGAATTTCTACTTTGTCGTAATGTATAAAAAAAGTAGTGCGACCACAGATCAAAATAAACTTCACTGTCACCGGTCATCGAGCTAAAGAAACAAAAACATAATCTCTATTTGTGTCAACAATTTCTTTGTTGTGAAGTGACAACAATTTGTTTTCTTTTTTTTTTTTATAGAGAAGTGTGCGGACATGCATGCGGTCCCACGTGATGGTAAGTGTTACCGCCGCCCATGCAACACCTGCAACACCAGGGGGCGTGCGCGTGCGCCGTCGACCTTGTGACGTCGACGGGTTCGAGATATAAAATGATTTTTTTACCGAACAGTACGCGACACCCCCGTATCGAGGAAATGCGGATGGACCGCACTTCTGTGACGGGAGGTGCGGTTGTAGAAACCCGAGGTGGGAATTATATTGAACAATTCTTCAGAGCATTCCCCATTGTACAGGCGGTAGAACACACAGAGAGACGCAACGTCTCTCCGAATGCTGAGGGATTCTAAACCGCCCGTGAGAGTGGGATCGTCGACAATACGAACAGCACGTCGTTGTCGTCGTCTGAGTTGTCTGAGCTAGAATTTCTGCTTACTTACGGCAATATTGCATTCGAAACTGCACAATGAATGTCGCTGCTCCGTTTGTATGGGCAAATTCCACTAATTTGCCTAAAATTGCTACATGTAAGATTGTAGAGTACCTATACGAAGACCTGTGACAAGTCTATCTAAGCAGGTGTTACTGTGACGTCACGCTACTTTTAATAAATGAAGTCTTTAAAATAACTCTGCGAATATCATCTTTCCATCACTACCACTTTGTGCTCCAATCTATATTGGACTACTCTATATAGAAATACACAAAACAACAGGATGTTAGAAAAATTACCCTCTCAATTTGTCACAATTCTTCTGACACATTGTCACATTTGACACAATTCTTTTGAAATACTATTTCCAAGAACTGTCATTTGACAGATGAACCTTTAATGAAATTTGGAAAATTTTGCTGTAACATTTACTGCAATGGACGGTAGTGTAATTCAATATAACGCGTGTCACCGAAATAATTCAAAGCCTGAACTTTTTTGAGGGAGACAGTGCACGGTGCAATCCAACAGCCGCCGGGCGCGCTCGACCGGCCACGTTTACCCTCTCTCACAGAAGACTACCTTGAAATGTACTGCATTTAATGTACCAGAAATTATCAATACGTTATGAAAAAAGTAAATATTATAAATACTGGTAGAATCAACTTTTCTCTTGGACGTTGGCACATTGTATAATACACATTAAAAACATTACCTTCCTTTTACCTTCGTGATTGTCGGCTAAAAAGGACAGCGGCAAATAAGGAAACAAATATGCGCAAAGCCGCAATCAGAGGCTAGTATAATATGAAAGTGTGATCATTTGATCAAATATTGTTATTATCCTCCGAGGGCGTCTGATTGTGAATGAAAAACGTGATGGGGTTGACAAGTGCACAATATAAATAGAAAACAGTATGAAATATTTACACAAACGCACGAAATATAACTCACGACGCGCACATACACGCGTTCAATACGGAGGTTTAGTATTTTGCGAGGAGCGCCAGAGGATTCAGTCGATCAAAACATTATGATAATTACAACCGGTTCGACCTAAGTAAAATACAGAGTTTAATAAAAAAAACTGCCCTCTCTTATGAAAACTAAAAATTTTTGTCTGACTTATTCGTACCGCATATATACACTTTTACACGTTTACATAGTTATAGGTATGTAATAAATAGTAGCGGTATGATTAGCAGCTATTCAAGAAGCGTTAAGTAAGCAGAAAATAACAAAATGAGAGACTTTATTAAAAAGAACTTTATATTAAATTCGGGAAAAACAAGTGCAGAAAAACTATGTAGAACAAAAACTATTACTTTTAATAATAGAAAATCAGTGTTAAGAAGGCACAAATATTTTTTATTTAACACTTAGATTGTTGTGTTATTTTGAATTTTATGGTGTAAAACAACTTAATGCGTAAGTTTTTCATCAGGTTTTACAATTAGTTCGTTCATATAAATGAAATATATTTGTCGTGTTTACAACAGTACAAATTAATTACTGTCCAAGTTTCCTTAGGTGTCATTCAAACCGTTACAAAAATGTGTAACAATGTGAATTGTTTTGCAACGCACTACGACATTACTATGCCGTACCATCAACCTATGTTTGTTCACTGCTGAATATAGGCCTTTGCCAAAGCTCGCCACCATACACGTCAGTATTATACTAGAGAAATAACTTCCCGGCAATGTATTTAGAGACATATTGTGAAGGACATAAAGTCTCTTTTCAACCACTACTACATCCAAGACAGACAGTGTCACTCGGAAAATTATGTTCATTATTTTATTATGAATAATGCTTAGTTTGCCTACTGCTATAACCCCATATATTTACAAAGGGTTTTGTTAAATCAGGGCGAGATGTGGCGCGACGCCGCCAAGGATCGGATAAAAATTAACTGCCCTCCCTTTTCCTAGCTCTCCTCAACCCTCCAGAGGGTTCTCGCCACGACATGACACGACACGAGATATAATATTGAGATGAACGTAGTCGGTGGTGTGTGAATGAGGACGAGCGGTATATTGAGCCTTGGTTACATTTTAAACGTTTGTTATTTTAGCTGAATATAATGATGTTATTGTCTAAGCCGGAAGAGACTGTTTTAGAGAAAGAAGATGACAAAAGAGCTATCAGCACATCTGGTGGCAAGTGGATACTGTTGATAAGACAAGTGGATAAGACAAACATTATCACGTAAGCGGGTGAGCCGCCTAACTTTTAAGATTTAGGAATGGATTTGGAGAAAGGGTTGGATAAATGGGGCTGAATAGGTTGGGATGGGAATGGGCTCTGGCATATCTCACTCACTATAGAAACACGTACGTACATTGGGGAATAGGATGTAGGGTGAGTGGTCCAACAGTTAACCACCTAATTTTCTGATCATCATAGCGCGTAATTGGTAATTCAAAATATATAATTATCTGCAAGGTACGAAGTAGTGGTTTATTGGCTACATATTTGCATTTAATAAATGCTGAATTTACTTCAGATTTTTTGCAGATATGAGTTTTTAAAAAAAATGGGGATTGGCTAACTGTGTCCACACTACAGTACACTATTAACCACAGGGTGTTCCACAGTTAACCAAAGTGTACACATTTAACCGCTATATATGATTTATTAATTTCTTAAATAAAAAACAATATGAGTGGTATGAAAATGAGTCTTTTATTATTTAGTACTTTTAACAGTTGACTTACAACTAATTATTAGGTAACTTTATAATGGCACAGTTCAGTCTCAACATTGTTAATCTTAAAGTGGTGAATCTTTTTAAATTATGTAGGCACTTAAGATACTAACTAGCATTCTCAATCGAAAACTATCAAAGTTTTATTAGTTTCAGGTAAATTCTTAAAATAATTATCAATCGTATTTTAATCACTAACTTAAGAAGTGTAGTAACAAGAAATAAATAAAGGTCTAAACCTTTAACGCAAGTTTCACAGGATTAGTTATTCGCAAGTTATTTAATATTAAATGATCTCAGTCTCAACAAACTTATTCTAAAATTAGTAAAGTCTTAGTAGGTTTTGGTAAATACTTAAAATAATTATCAAATTATTCGTATTTTTATCAAAAACTTAAGTATAATAACAAGAAATAAACAAATATCTGAACCTTTAACGTAACCTACGTTGTCACAGCATTAGTTTTTCTCGGTCTCACAATATTTAATCGAGAACTATAGTAGGTAAGTAGGTAATGAGCTATATATATATATAAAGCTTTGTTACAAATAAAAACCTTAACATTTAACGCAGGTTCAAGTGAGTCAAATCAAAATATACGTCAAACAAATAAGACGCTTGCCTTCGGCTGCTGCCAGTAATTTTAGGATTTGGTAATATATATTTAATATCTTTTGCCTGTACTCCTGCTGTATCAGGTTCCAGAGGCTCACAAAATGTTTGACATGCTCTACTTTTTAGTCTTAAGAAACTCACAAAAAAGTCAGAATCGTCTTCATCATCTATTGTTTCTAAAACTTTCGCAACGTAATAGACAGAGGTTTTCTTAAATGGAAATAATACGATGACATATTCTTGCTCTTTTGGATCTCGTAGTAAAGGTAAAAAATTACCGTCCAGTATAATTCTACTTTCCTCATCCTCATGTTCATTTTCACTTATATATTCTTCTCCACCAGACGACGATCCACTTGCTACAAAATCATTTTCATCTGAACTGTCATCACTTTCTATAATATCTTTTTTTCTTTCCTTAATGGCTCTTTTATTCTTTTTACTTGACTTATTTTGGGTTTTAACACCTGTGAACAGGTCTTGCTTTGCTTTTTTAATTTGTTTTTTGATTACTTTTATTTTCTTTGCAGCAATAGCATCCTTTTCAGGCGTATCCGTAGCGATCATGCTTTTCCCAGGAGTTCTACGCTTTTTTGGATCACGTGGTTTCGCTTTTATTGGTGGCATAAATTCCTTGGGCGAAATAAACTTTGACGGACCGGCAGCTTCTATTATACGAGGCGTGATATCTTGGTTGCCAACTTCTTTAAGCACTCGTGATAGAGCTGGCGAATGGAAAACTTCTATTACTGGAGGTGTGATATCGCTATCAGGGTTTCTGGACAAATTTTGTTGCAGAGTAACATTCTCACGCACGGGTAATGGATCTTGTAATTCGGGAGCTTTAATTATTGGTAGTGTGGTGTCGTCATCATGGTTTCTTGGCAAGTTAACTTGCAGATCAACATCTTCATGAACTAATAATGAAGCTGGAAAATGGGGAGCTTTAATTATTTGTAGTGTGGTGTCGTCATCATGGTTTCTTGGCAAGTTAACTTGCAGATCAACATCTTCATGAACTAATAATGAAGCTGGAAAATCGGGAACTTCAATCATTGGTGGCGTGATATCGTTATCTCGACTTGTGGAACCAACGTTCTCAAGAATAGAAGGAGATGTGGAAGACTTTTCTCGTTGATCATCAATTTCTTGTACGACCTGTGGCCTATCTGTTACGGTACTAGGCATGAAATCGACTTCCGTAAAAATGCAGTCATCGAATGGGAATATTCCAGTTTTCTTGAACGCATTTACTATGTTTATCGGAGTCATAGATTTCATGTATGCAGAACCAACACACTCAGCAACATTGTATATAGTTAGAGGTTGTCCTGGATGTCTCAATAGCCATGAATCTACAGCTGCATTATAATACGACTTGAATGGGCCGTTTAATCCAACATCAAGTGGTTGAAGTTTGGCAGTAGTATGCGGATGGAGAGTTAAAACAGTGACACCCGAAGACTTAGCCAGATCTAGCGCTTCAATTGAAAGATGGCTTTCGTGGTTATCCATTATTAATAGCACAGGATTTTCTTTTGAGGCTGAAACATGCTTTATAAAATGTTTTATTACATCCACGAATATTTCAGCATTCATCCACCCAGAAGCTGCAGCTAAGCCTAATGTGCCCGGTGGCGCTCCATGTATCATGTGTGGTTGAAACTTTTTTCTCGGAAAAACCATAGCCGGTGGCAAAGCTTGGCCAGTCGCACTGACAATGCAACATGTTGTGACTAAGGTACCTCTTTCGCCACTTGTAACCTTTGCTGTATTCGTGCCTCTTCGTGCTAGTATTTTTCCTGGTCGTTGGACAGTTGTCGTTGAAGTTTCATCCAAATTGTACACTCTAGTACCATCTGCAAAGCTCGGATGCCTTTCCATAACTGATTTTAAATTTCTAAAAAATGACTCAATGTTGTGCTTGTTGAAAGCAGTTGCCCGGGCTAAGCTACAGGCTTCTGGCTTCTTCAGTGAAATTTCAGGATGTCTTTTCCTGAAGGAACGCAGCCATTCAAATCCAGCCATTTCTGAATCTATCCATGATTGTGGTATTTTTAAATTGTTGGCTTTCGCCATTTGATAAGCAACGCGTCGGCAATCTTTAGTTGTTAGTCCGTAAAATAATTGAGCACAATATTCAATATAATCTGATAATTCTTTTTCTTGCTCTGTTGTAAAAATCTTGTTAACTTCATAATTTGGTGTTAAACGTACCTCTGGATTTATTTTGATTTTATTCACATACAATCTGACCGTCGGATATTTAAGCTGGCATTCCTCGCTTGCTTTTCTTATACTCATCCCAGATTTCACCAGCTGCATTGCTTTCCTCATAGCATCTTCAGTATGTCCTCCTCGTTTTCTAACTGTTGTTTTATTCCGGCCCATCTGTAATTAAAATAAGCAGGGCAACATTTAACCACCAGTTGGTACACAATTAGCCATGGCTAACTGTTGAACATATGGGTTTGGTTAATTGTAGACTACCCCTCCCCGTAAAGCGTTTGAACACTATCACTTTAAAATTATTCATACAATTGAAACCAAGCGTATGTTAATAGATGCACGAAAAGTATATTTACACGGTCAACATATACGGTTTTTTGTAATAATAAACTGAAAGATGTGAAACTGAAAAAATACTTACTTTTTTTTTAATATTTTGGCACTGATTTTCAATAATTTACTCGTAACACAACCGTTGAGCGCGTGAGCTCGCCGCCAACTGGGGAGCGGGGAGAGTAACTGTTGCGGCATCGAAATTTCTAGTATGCACGGAGCGGCAACGACGCATTTGAGAAATATGGGCGCGGATAACTGTATACGAGTGGCTAATTGTTGGACCACTTACCCTACTGCATTTCCCACTGTTTTTTAAATTAGCACTAGCTCGGCGGTGAAGAAGAACATCGTGAGGAAACCCAAATCATAGCATAAGTATTCACCAATCCGCACTGGGCCCGCGCAGGCCCGAAAACTCCTAGTAATTTACTATTGAAGGCCTGAGCCCTGCGATGGTACGTCATTCCATTGATATAATTAGTAGATTTTGTGAGATAAGATAATTAAATTTAATGATTTCTCGATTAATCAATAGCAATACTCTCAAATGGATCAGAAAACCCTTTAAAGGACCACTCGGAACGGAATTCCTTTATACATTTCCTATAATTGAACGAGCGATCCAGTTAATTGAGTCACTTGACCGATTTTAAGAATAAAAATCTAAATGGCTTTTGAATGAAATCTAATTTACGTTTGTTGGGGTAGCTCGTTTACGAAGCACCGATGGTATGTGACAGTCAATAAGGTATATTTCTTTATTTTCCGTACGTTTTGGAAAATAAGTGTTTAGATAAGAGTTGTACGAGCTCTGTGCTAACTAATTAAAATATATAACACATTTGAGAGCGTGCCAACGTGTGTCGTTCTGGACTGATGTTGGCATATATCGCTAATGTCTATGGACGACAGTATCCACTAACCATCAGGTGGACTGTGTGCTCGTCTGCCGCCTTCTTGTTATAAAAAAAATCTTCCATTTTGGTATAATTAATGCACCCATGTTAATGCAAAATACCAAAAAAAAAATTAGTCACAAAATAGATCACGAAATTGGCGGCTACAAAGAGACAGATAGATGAAGATGGGTTGGCTAATGTGGCTAACATTAGCCACTCATTGCGGCGTGCAAATTAAATTTGAATCTGTACATGTCAAACAATAAATGTGTACACAAAGAAATGAAAAAAAAGTTTCATTGAACGGCGATAGCCTAGGGGTATCTTAATTCGACTCACACTCGCGTGATCGTGACTTAAAATTCTGGGCCCGTACGACAGACATTCTACTTAAATAATTATTTTTTATTTAGCTCGGCGGTGAGGGAAAACATCGCGAGGGAACCCGCACGCTCCCAATTCAAAATAAAATGTCAGGAGTATGTGATCCCATCCATTCGCACTGGGTCTGCGTGTTGGATTACAGCCCGAAACCACCCAAAGATTTATTAGGGGAATCCTGTACCCTGCAGTGGAACGTTATAGGCTATTTATATTATTATATATATAACAGTAACCAGTCTTTTTAACGTTCACTGCTGGGCACGGGCCTTCTAATGCACATTGTCTTGTGCATAAGGGATTCGTGGCCATAAAATGGTACGCTGACCAAGTGGGTTGGCGAGACCACTCTTGTGATTAAGGCCTTGTTATCTATTAGTCGCCACCCACGGCAAGAGATGGGGTACCACACAGCCGTTATGTTATACGATAGAATATTAAAGATCTTTTGTCCTCAGTAGCAGACAATTCGTACATTTATTTTAAAAAAATATGACTTCCTTACCGCCCATCGCTCTACCGTCTCCCCTGTCTCCCTCTGCTATAAAAACGTCTCGTCCACTAATTGCAGCCCGCATTGATCCCGCCCCGGATTTATGGTAATTTGATTTGATTGGGGAACAACTTTACTGTCCTGCTCGCAGAGATAAATTGGGCAGAATGGCCCAGCGATTCGTAAATCAGGTTTTTTATAGGCGGGCCATATGATAGTAACTAGTAAGTGGTCACCACCTCTATGCATAGATGCAACATCAGGGGGTACACCAGTTCGTTCCACACCTTTGTGTTTCGCCATATTTTTTTGGTGACCGCACCGTACACAATGACTACTTGTCAAGGAAGTTCGGACGAACCGTACGATGATAAAAAATCCGAAGTTGGCATCAAACCGAACAGCTCGTCAGAACATTCGTCGTTATATACTACTTTACTCATTTCATCACGTTTATTTGACCTTCAAAGCGTGGCTTGGTACAACAGCACCAGTAATTATAAAGAAAACAAGTGATTCAGGTACGATAAGCGATAAGTTAAGCGATTTGATCTACACAAAGTATTGTGGTAATTAAATTACACGAAATTTATTTAAAGTATAATAATGAGATAGGTTCTGAAGAGCTGCTCAATTTGATGCCAACTTAGGGTTTTTACAATCGTCACCGTGCGGTTCATCCGCAGCTCCTTGACATTGAGTACGGTATTCAAGACATCGAAATATCGCGAACCGGAAAGTTGGTGAATGAACTGCTAGTTGACGATATGGGGTAGTGCTAGGTAATCACGACTTCTCGAAGTGTTTTAACTCACTTAATCCTGCTCCACTTGTTGATCCGACTCCTCTTAGTTACTCCTTAACTCTTTTGATTCATCTACTTATATTTTATAATTTACCTACTCCGATTTTATAAGAATCCGAGAAAGGATAATGATCGTAGCACGAGCAAAAAAAAGGGTCATGCCATCGTTGCGTTTCGAATTTGGGCCCACGATAAGTGCCGATGCGTGATTACACTCGCGATCATGATCGGCGCCGGAATCGGAATGAATAACAATTCGATGGAACAATTAAGGGATTCTACTCCGCTCGCGGATCCGCGAGCAAGTTACCCATCACTAAATTATGGGGTTCTTCAAAAAACTGTGAATAGAATTATGCAAGATCGACAGCACACCTGCTGCCGCGCTAATGCTTCTAATTACAATGAATTATTTTTATTCCATGACATTTCTTTTATTTCTCTAATTATTATTCTTAGTTTATTTCAAATAATGATTGTATTTTTTTCAAAATATATTACACGCTAGAAATGACAATTATGCAAGTAAAAGATTTGATTTGAATATGTCTTCAGGTCCATTCTAGAATATATTTTACCTCTGTGCGCCTGTAAGTACTTGACTATTGCGCGACACCACTCCATTCAAATTAGTGTTAAACTCAGAAGCGAATGGAGCAAAATCAAACATAATCAGTACCATAACAATAATTTATTACATAATTACCCTAAATTATCACATTAAATTATAGAAGCTACTTACACTAGTACTCGCTCGACGGACAATGGCCGACCGCCCTCTATTTTTTGATGTTTTGTTTTACATCTACCTGACGCTGTCAATATTCAAGTTTTACACTGACGTTGGACAAGTGTTGCTAGCGGATTAACTAATATTCGATGACTAATCAAATATTAGTTATAATGTGGCAATTTAATTAGATTATTATTTAATGTATTGAGTGATGCGTGTTACAATCGGCCATCCTTCGCGAAACGAGTCCCTTCGTTTGACTACAATCAGATTACAGTGTATACTTTAGGTAAATTATGAACATAAACACACTCCGTAGGTAAATATTATAAAAATCCTGTAATCAAGATACAGCAATTATATAGGTGGGCGGTGAGATTGCCTCCTTCACCGCCACCATATCTCGCTGCAATGTTCCGTAACAGTCCTGGGCGGCAAGTTCCTATGCCTCTCATGCCCGCTACGGAACACCTAGTCTCCATAGTGCGCTTCTCATTTGGGCGGCAATATCTACTGCCAATCCTGCCCAACGCACTATTTTGACCGTCACTAGCAATATAACTATCTCTATAGTGGTGTAGAGTAGGGCTACTTCCTTCACCGCTAATCTACAACCCACTGCAACGTTGCGTAACACTCCTGGGCGGCAAATCCTATGCCTCTCATGCCCGCTACGCAACGTCCTCGGCAAGACACACAGTTTGTACTCACTAAGTCTCTGTAGCGCTGCGTAACACTCCTGGGCGGCAAATCCTATGCCTCTCATGCCCGCTACGCAGCGTTCTCGTCAAGATACATGGTTTACGCTTACTATCTTTAATAAGTAATGACATCGTAAGTTTAAACAAACGGAATTTTAATCACAAATCACATAACAGATATGGCGAATTTGAATGATTCAGTCACTAATCATTGTTACAATTAATTGAATAATTGCATGTTGCAACTCATTCGTTATTATCACTTTCGCTACTAACTTCACTAACCTCATTTGAGGAGCAAGCAGCGGCATTGAAACTTAGCCACGGAAATATTTTGTCTGCTGAAACAACGCTTTCATAACGTTGCCCTTTTCTGGTTAGGGGGGTATCTTCCACGAGGTAACGATCATTTGGTAAGACCTTCATGATCCTATAAGGCCCTTGGCATTTAGATTCTAGTTTCTTTGACTGACCTGGTCCAGTAACTATCGCTCTAGCTATACGTACTAAATCACCCTCGTTATATTTTCTACTCTTTTTTCTTTTACTATCAAACCTATTCTTATTTGCTTCTTGATTAGTCCTAATTAATCTACCTGCTTCTGACCTAATATCCTCTAGTGTTTCGTCCGTCTTTCCACTTATTTCATCAGCTAAGTCATTAAGTATACCTTGTGCAGGATTATTAACTTTCCGACCAAAGAGTAACTCAGTTGGAGTCCTTTTGGTGACTTCATGCACAGTTGTATTTATACCTAATTGTACGTCAGGCAAAGCATCGTCCCAAGTATTATTAGCCTTTCCGTGAACCATAGAGCCGAGAGCAGCCAATATTGTCCGGTTATACCGTTCAACTTGGCCATTGGCTCGGGGAGTGGCAACAGAATTAAGAATATGTTTGGCACCAATTGAGTTGACAAAGGATTTGAATTTTCTACTAGTGAAGCTAGTTCCCCTATCACTAATAATGCGGGTCGGACTCCCGAAGTAACTGAGAAGTGTTTTGAATGCTTTAATGGTCTCTTTAGTTTTAGTATTGCGCACAGGGGTTAGGCTAACATATTTGGTGAAGGCGTCAACTATTACTAGTATATAGGCATTGCGTCGTTTGCTGCGGGGAAATGGACCGAGGTGGTCGACATGTAAAGTGTGGAAAGGGACCTCTATTTTTGGTATTGGGTGAAGGAAGCCTTCCTTCGCACCTGACGGTAGTTTGTGATGGGCACATTCGAGGCATGCGTTCACGTACTTCTTAATAAACTTTCGCATTTTTGGGAACCAGAACAGGGAACGGACCCTTTGCAAAGTCTTTACAAAACCAAAGTGACCGACGTCGTCGTGGTTGGCTTTGAGTACTTGCCAGCGAACCCCCCGAGGGACCAACCACTTCAGCGTACCGTCACCTAAAATACGAAATACCCGCCCATTCCTAACCTTGTACTCCTTGTAGATGTTCGCAATTTTTGGAGTTTCAGGGTCCTCCAATACGTCCCTGATACGTTTTACTTCGTCATCCGATGACTGTACGGTAGAGATCCAATCCTCAGAGCTCACTGACAGAATATCAAGCGTGTGTACAACATCAGAGGATGTCTCGCTTATGGGTCCCCTGCTCAAGGCATCTACATGGGACATCCTATCACCCGGGCGGTATTCGATATCACAGTCAAACTCTAAGAATTGAATCCACCACCGTGCTATACGCGGAACTAAATCTCTTTTGGTGAACGTGGAGCGTAGCGCACTACAGTCAGTAACGATAGTGAACTTAATCCCTATGAGATAGACGCGAAATTTGTGTAATGCACTGACAACTGCCAGTGTCTCCAATTCGAAGGAGTGAAACTTCGTTTCGTCGATTGTGGTCTGCCGACTGAAGTAGGCCACCGGCCGCCAGGGTTCTGTACCCGTCCTCTGCAGTAATATTCCCCCGACGCCAAGCTTACTAGCGTCCGTATGGACTTGAGTTTGAGCCCCATGATTATATAGTGCTAGAACTGGTCTACTTATCAGTTGAAGCCTAATACTTTCAAAGGCGTTATTCTCCGAATCTCTCCACTGCCAAGGTACATCCTTCTTCAAGAGGCTTGTCAAAGGCTTCGCGATCGTCGCAAATCCTCTAACAAACCTCCTGAAGAAGCCCGCAAGGCCAACGAATCTCCTAACCTCATGCTGGTTCTGAGGTACGGGAAATCTAGATACAGCTTCTACTTTTTGTGTCCCTGGTCTGATACCCTCACTGTCTATCTGGAAACCTAGGAAGTCAATTCGTTCCTGAAAGAATCTACACTTTTCAATTTTCAACGTGAGACCCGCGTCTTTCAGGAGTTCTAAGACTTCTCCTAGACGTTTTAAGCCTTGTTCAAAGGTTTTAGAGGGGATTAAGATGTCGTCCATGTATACTACTACGTACCCGACGCGAGACTTACCTAAGACCTTATGCATGGTTCGCTGGAAAACGGCGGGGGCATTTGCCAACCCGAAAGGCATACGATTATATTCGTATTGCCCGTCGGGCGTGACAAATGCCGTCTTCTCTCGGGACTCCTCAGATATAGAGATCTGATGGTATCCAGAAGCTAAGTCCAGTGACGTGAACAGGGAGTGCCCGGATAACTGGTCTAACAGGTCCTCGATCCTAGGAAGTGGGTAGTGGTCCCGTTTTGTTCGGCTGTTAAGGGCACGGTAATCGACGCAGAGGCGTTTTTCCCCGGACTTTTTCTGGACTAATACGATTGGACTAGCGTATGGAGAATTTGATTCGCGTATTATACCGTGGGTCATCATGTCTCCTATCATACCCTGGACCATCTTTCGCTCGGAGTAAGGCAAACGATAGGGTCTGTATACAACGGGGGTCGTATCTTTAAGGCAAATTTCCATTTCCGTGACAGTCGTAAAGCCTAGATCATGCATACCGCTCGAAAAACATGTTTTATATTTAGCCAGCAATTGTATACAGTGCTGTTTCTGTAAATCAGTCAGTTGCTGACCGAGCTCTATTGAGGGTTTTTCCGAATATGTAAGTGGGGACACTGTATACATAGATTTACTGACTCCAAGGTAACGAGCTCGAGTGACAAGGGCATTTTGGGTAAATATTATTGGATTTGTACCTAAGTTTTGCAGTAAAAGAGAGCTAGTACCGTTCACAATTACGTATTCGCCGGGCATGAGGTAATACTCCTGACCTACAACTCCTCTGACTGAGCCGTGAACATATATATTTCCGCTCACCTGGTGTGAGGACTTCACTTGGATGCATTCCATTTTACCTACACCTATGACTGTTTCTTTTAGTGAGAGGAGAGGAAGCTTTATCTGCGTAACTTGACTAGTGCGTTCGAATTTTAGCTCAGTGGTAGTTTTAGTGATTTGTAAATTAGGGCGTTCTGTGAAGCTATGACCCAGTAGCACACTGTAATTAATTAAGGGATCATCTACAACGAACACCTCAATGTCGCTTTCAAGAATACCCTGTACTTCAATACTTACATTAGTACGCCCTAAGGGTAAGTAAGGCACGTTCCCCAACCCTCTTAAAAATGGGCCATCAACCCGTTTCCATTGAAGACCTAATCGTTTAGCATCACTTTCACGTATAACCGTGGCTTCGCTACCTAAATCTACTAAACATGGGATGATCCTACCATTGACTTTTATAGCAATCTTGTATTTATCACTAGAATCGTCACGAAATGAAACCTTAAGGATATTCTTATCCTTTTGGGTCTGAGCAAATTCTTTTGTCCTAGGACAATCCGTGAATATATGCCCCATAAGGTTGCATTTTGTGCACTTAATGATCGGATTCGGGCACTTAAAACTGGGGTGCCCGATCTCCTGACAGTTGTAGCACTTTATTTGATTGGGCTTATTTTGGCTTTTATTCTGAAAACTGCCGGTAGAGGTATTTGTAGGTAGACGGCTATCGCGACTGTTACGTCCCTTAGAATTTAATTGTTCTCGGGGATAGACCTTAACTGATTTGAAAAATTCATGGACATCCTCAGGCTTTTCGAATTTCGCGGCTTGAGCACCTACCCTAACGCCCCTATCGTCAATACCGTGAACTAGGCAATCTACTGCTTGCTTCCCAAAGATCTTACAACGATTCAAAAGATTAATCTTAGAAAAATAGTAAATTTCCAAAGATTCTCCGAGGCGTGCCCTTTCATTAAGCATCTCCATTAATAACTCTGCATAATTCTCCGTAGATGGGAAGGATTCTTTGAGCAAGGTCTTCCACTCAACCCATGGATGCTTAATAGAAGGGAGGCCTTGGTACCAGATTTTAGCATGACCCGTTAGCTTAGGCAGGGCATAGTGAATAATTTGTTTTTCATTCCAACCGTAAATTTCTGCACATTCGTCCACCTTATCGAGCCACGCGTTAATCGTTTGCTCTTTGGCTAATGGGTTAAACTCAGGTAAAACATTATTGAGGGTTGGCAAAAATTCACGATCCCCTGTCCTATTCTTTAGGATATTTAGGAACTCTTCAATAAGCTGTGATTGTTCATTCGTTGATTTCTTGTCAGTACAGTCTGAATATACCGGTGGAGTTTTAGCAATGGTATTATGAGGCGTTAACATACCTCGCTTATCTGCTGAGAGGTCTTGGGCCTCGACTGCAGGCGTGCGTTTGCGGCGAACTTCCTCTTCCAGTGACCTCAGCCGTTTCCTTGTCGCCAACAACTCACGTTCGGAGTCGCGAAGTCTCCGACTTGAGCTCCGTCGATCGCGACAATGACGGTCACGAGGGGTACTACGGCTACGGCTTCTCAATACTCGACGTCGGGAGTGGCGGGAAGTGCCGCGACTACCACTGCGGCTCTGCCTGGTGCGGCTCCGAGATAGTCTCTCCTTCCGCCTACGACGATCCAGGTCACCACGCGGTGTGGTCAGCTGCCTCACATTATGCGATCTGTCTCTGTCACTCATTGTCTGAAACTCACGAGATAATAATTTGTAAATGACGTTGTTGGTATAACAAAATATTTAGAAAAGAAAAAAAAAGAGGTAAAGAAAGAAAAGATACTTTATTTGGCAGATAACTGAGACAAATCCTACCACGTGGCATATAACATTAATTTATGTAACTAAAATAATAGAATAATAAACCAAGATAATAGAATATTACTAAAATAATAGAAATAGAACAGAAGTCACAAATAATTATTTGTATATTATAATATTAATTGTAGTAGAACTAGTTAATAACTACCATAAAATGAAAACAAATATGTGTCTCAAAGTACCTCCAAATTGGAACCTAGTTCAGCCTACGCCAAATTTGTTTCTGGCGCTGATTTTCAACTAGGCCCATCAGTCACGGATGTGAAAACTACCCTCTTATTAATACACAATACAAGAACATAATAAATATAAGAGAGAAAATATTGTAAAACAGTACACAATAATAAAGTTATGTAAGTAGTGAGTATTATATCACAATGATTTATAGTTATGACTTAATGATTACAATTAATAAATTAATTTACACGAGCTAACTAGCTAGTAAAAAAAATTAATTCTAACCCAGTTCAGGCAAATTAATTGGCAGATTGCTGTGATTCAACAGGTTTAGATATTATTTTAAACTAAAGAATGCGAGAACAAATTAATAAACTTAATGTACAAGTTTTATTTTCTAACAATGTCGGTAGTTGCCAGAATAGCCGGTACACAAAAAATTTAATTAATGCGAATTCATCCACCAAACTACTTGTTAAAATTTACATTTACATATATCAGGAGGTTCACCATAATTATTCGAATAAGCCCTCGGAATTATTTTTGAAAAATCTATAAATATTAAAATTTTCAGGATGTCCGCATGTGAGATCAAGCATTGAACATGATCCAGTTTAATAGGGTCAATCCCATTACAAAATTTAGTGATCTATGCGTCGGGACTTTACTAACAAGGCTATCAATAAATTATTTTCAGATATTTTGGATGGACTGATTATGCAATACAACTTTACATAGGCGTGGCAATGCAAAACGAAATACATTAAATTTTGCAAAGATCCCACTTCTGAGATGTTAAACTCAGAAGCGAATGGAGCAAAATCAAACATAATCAGTACCATAACAATAATTTATTACATAATTACCCTAAATTATCACATTAAATTATAGAAGCTACTTACACTAGTACTCGCTCGACGGACAATGGCCGACCGCCCTCTATTTTTTGATGTTTTGTTTTACATCTACCTGACGCTGTCAATATTCAAGTTTTACACTGACGTTGGACAAGTGTTGCTAGCGGATTAACTAATATTCGATGACTAATCAAATATTAGTTATAATGTGGCAATTTAATTAGATTATTATTTAATGTATTGAGTGATGCGTGTTACAATAGATTGAACTGAATTGGGTTTGTTCAAAGTGCGGATAAATGCGGATTTACTTGTTTATATTAGCTTTTAGGGTTTTGTATTATAACGATCCTGTACTTGATGAATGTCATAAATGTCGGGAGTTTGATAATACCTCGACTTTACTATGTTTATCGGTATATGGCAACTGTTATATTTGCAATTCAAGGGTGTGCGTGCACGCTGTAACCCCACGGCCACTGGACACATTCGACTGGCCAAGTTACACAGAAGACTAGCGTAAAATGTACTGCATTTCCCATTTTATTCTATTCCCCAATATTTACATGTTTCGATAGTAAGTGAGATATGCTAGAACCCATTCCTGGCCTATCCAATAGTATAGATAGAAGATACGATAGAACTGCATCCAGGGGCATACCATAACATGATATACATTTCAAGGTAGTCTTCTGTGAGGAGGGGTAACGTGGCCAGTCGAGCGCGCCCAGCGGCTGTTTGAATGCAGCATGTACTCTCCCCCTAACAATATATAAAAAAGAAAAATGTACTGTCCATAGCCTTCCCCACGATATAATATTTTTTCGTCCACCCCCGTTAAACCGAGGGTTGGTTTACTCTGCACAAGTTCCACTAAACTTTTTCAACGTTCCGATATCCTGCGCTGGATGATTTATATATGTCTGCCGGGCAAAAACTTGAACGACTGCGGCTTGATGAATTTCATACAACATAAATAATGTTGTATAATATTTATCTTCATTTTTTTTATTTATTTGCTCTTTTTGTACTATATTGTACAGAGGCGGACTTAGCGCCTTAAGGCATTCTCTATCAGACGACAATTGGTTAAATGTGAGAAATGAAAGCGGATGCAGTAAAAGTTGAATATTACATTACAATACAATAATAATGTATTTATACAACAAGATAAATACATACTTATTAAAACTAATTTTAAATATATAAACCATACATATGAATAAAGTATACATAATATATACATTAATACATATAATAAAAGGATTGAGTCTGTATAATAATTTAATTTAAAAATAAATCAATTCCGTTTAGAAGTTACAGAACCCAAAACAGTAGTTATTAAATTAATTGTCTGTTTGTTTGAGCATCACGTGAAAACTGCGAAACAGATTCTGATTGGGTTTCCACTAAGGTATAGCTAAGTATTCAGAAGGAAAACTAGTTAAAGTGTCATCTTCATATGACACAAGAAAGTTATAGAGGAAAATAAAAAAAATAAAAACAGTTAATAGAATTATTCAAAAACTTCTGGATCGATTTTCATCCGTGATATCCATCATGTCGCTGCTTTCACAGCTGCTTAGTCCACGCGAGCGAAGCCGTAGGTCGAAGCTAGCATAATATAAATATAGAGAGTTTTGTTTATAAATCATTCAGCGGTTTTGTACTGTGTTCTTAATTTCTTTGCGAGATAACATCTAAAACAAAGAGATTCGCTCAGGAACTAAAGCCATCGATATAGCTCATAGAAGCAGCATGCTCAAGTGGCAATGGGAAGGTCATAATGGCCGCAGAGCCGATACGCGAAGTTCGTCTTAAAGAAGTTCGCACTTTCTAAGGTTATCATCTGTCACACTTTGACACACAATGAACTGCGAAGTTATCGCCGCCTGTATAATGAAGGTAGGTTGCTAAAATACCTATATAAAGTTACAAATGTGTCTTGACGTTTATTAATAGAGGGTACTCATATACGACTGTATAACAATTTCTACAAAAAATATGTCCGTGAATCGTTAGAAATGGTAGGTAACATGTGTAACTACTCTGAATTTGTGATTGACAAATGGAAAGCGTAACCGACGCATTCATCGTCCATTGCCGGACACTGGTCTCTTCGTGTACATTGTCTTGTGTATGAGGCATGTATGGCTTTAATACGCCACGCCTGGCCAAGCTGGTTGGGGAGTTTACTCTTTGGTGGTTTAGTTTACTCTTTAGTGGTCTTGTAGCGACTTTGTTATCTCCTAGTCGCCTTTTACAATAACCACGGGAAGAGAAAAGAGGAGGAAAGGAAGAGGCAAGAGATAGAGAGATAGGCAATATTTAATTACTTTATTAAAATCATTAATAGAGTATGTTCGCGCCAATAACATTGGTGCTTTTATTTTGTAGGGTAAGATTATATTTTATTACCCACATTTTCAAATAATCATAAAAACCTTTGCATAAAAAACAGTCTATGGCTCAACCTCGTCGCTGCTGGGTCCGTTCCCACTCGAGAGGAAACCGCGTGGTCGTGGACTCTGTCCACGACTGTAATTCCGCTGATTACCAGTCTAGCGATCGACCCCTCCAGTAGCCGATCGATTGTGAAACCCGCGTATTTGGATGGTCTCCTGGACCCCAGAATTGGCACACGCTGTGCCTTTTTTATACCGCTAGTATAGCTGCTTAGTGCCGAAGGACGCTTAAACCAAGTGGAAGGTCAAGAAGAAGCGAGAAGAAGCGCTACCAGGCTGGGAACAACACAAGGCAACCGTAAGCTTGGTCGGAAGACAGCGATTCTCGGCATATAAGGTCAGGCTTTTTCTTTTGGCTATTTCTTTGGCTATTTCATCAGCAAAAACCTATGGATCCGCAAGTGGATTAGCGTACGGCTATATTGTTTAGCTGTCGCGTTCACTGAGTAAGTAGATAAATGATAGTACATTTATTAGAGCCCTGAGATATAAGCTCGGAAAAAGTAGACTCGCTAATCCACTCGGCCAGCGTGCAGTTTTAAGGCCGTATACCCCTCATGCACAAGACAATATCCACGAGAAGGCATGGGCCTCCTGGACATGGGTCCACCAACGGACGATAGCAAGTCTGGTTACGGTAACTACTTAACAGATACGACACTGTTTTGATGTATTATTTAGGTTATTTTCAGGGCTGTCACCTGTCACCACTGGACGCACAATAAACTATAATGTCCTTGTTATTGTATTATCCTCGGTGTAATAAAGAGGTGTTGCTAAAATATAAAGATGTGCGCCGTATGAATGGTGGCGTGACGTGGATTAATGGAGGCGAGCTTAGGGTTGCTACCATTTGAACACAATTATTGTTTCATGTCATATTACATTTGAATGGTATTATTTATTTATTTTTACATTTAATTGCACAATATCTTACAAAACGCGAGCTTAATGCAATAAGGCATTCTCTACCAGTCAACCTTTGGGTTGATCAGAGCAGTTCAATTAGGAGGTGCATGGAAGATACAATTTAGATATTGTGGTAAAATAAATATAATACGTTACTACATATACATACATACAAATTTACACACATACGTATATAAATATAATACATACAAGGTATACATGATCAATGAATATATTATATAAATAAAATATCAACGTAAGTTATATTAAAAGAAACGATTAGAAAAAAGCATGTCGCTGATAAAAGTTAAATCAAAATGAAAGAAAAGATGAAGCAAAATAAGCTGACTGAGCCACTAGCGATGGGAAATGGAGAGGTAATGTTCCAGATGCATCTTTTTAATAGAGGTTTTGTTAGGAGTTTTCCGGATGTCAGTGGGGATGGTGTTCCAGAGTCAAGCTGGCACGCAGTGAAAGATTTGATGATATAGCAAGTACGGCAAGAAGAGACTTGGAGTAAGGAGTTGGTAGCGGAACAAAGATGATAGTGATGGATGTCATACATTAATTTTCTTTTATTTAAGAACTCTTAACTCTTATCCTGGAGTTCTAAGAAAATGAAAAAAGCTCTTTTAGTTTTAAAACATAAACAGTCTAGGTTATTGTTAGATTGCATGGTGTTCTTTAATTGTAAGATACAATGTTTATTCAATAAAATAGTGGCTGTCTATTTTTTGCATTTTTAGTTGGTTCGATTCCCGGCTCAGGCAAGCTTTTTAAAAAATGTTTGAATGCGATTATTCTTATTTTAAAAAATAAAAGAATGTTTCCTTTGAGTGAAATTTGATATCTTCAATATTTAATGTACTTATCCTCCATGTCGCGTTCGTATTTTCCACCCTGTACCATATATGATATATTTGTAAGTATGTATGTATTTATGTATTATGTTGTAATATCGTACCATTTATAACTAGGTTTATAGTTATTGCAAGTATTTGTATAATCTTTTAACATATATTAATTTTATACATTTCATCGCATCTACCAACGCACATCACTTTTCTACCCAAAGATTGTCTGGTTGAGAATGTCTCCAAGAGTTAAGTTCGTCTTTTGTTCAATTAAGTGCAATAAAGTTTTTAAATAAATGAAAATAAATATATTTTACTAGCAGTGTCCCCTACTTAGTGCGCCTAGCCGTCAAAGTATGTGTGGTTAGCTTGGTTCCCATGGGAATGTCATTAAAACGTATCCTAAATGTTAACCCGCTAAATTTCATCAAAATCGGTCCCGAGGTTTTTGCGTAATGCGCGTTCAGATAGAGATGTGCTCATCGTATGAGCGTATCACTTGTAGCTGTTCTATCGGTGACTAAACGAAGCAGGTCCATTGGACTCGGTTTTGTAGGACCACGCGCGGTAAGTGTGATTTGATCTAAGGTAACATTGTGAAACTACTCTTTTCTTAAATTATAGCCGTGAACTTTGTAAAATAAATAAAAATATATATTAATATTAATAACACCAAAAGATGTAAAAGGCGTCTATAACAAAGTCATTGCCCCGAGCTCTGATGAACTACACCACCTATAAAAAAATGGACTCGCCAGCCAGCTTAGCCAATGTGCCGTTTAAAGGCCACACATACCACATACAAGAGACAATGTGCATGGGGAGGTCCATGTTTAGCAGAGGATGTTGAAAGGGCTGGTTACGGTACAGAATTACACAATTTCGTTTTAAAATTTCGTAAAACTAATATTTTAAAATTAAATTAATCTCAGCGGATTAGTGAGATTGAATGGGAACAGGCCGCGGCGCGGTGCAAGAGGCGAGGGGCAGGCACGCGGGGCGGGGAGTTACTTAATATACGTTTTATTCATCGTAAAATATAAAACGTTGCGGAATTTGAGTCTGCCATAATCCGGTGGTGGTGCCATTACGCCTTGAAAATTCTGTGTGCAGTTTGTTACTTAAGGTACTGTGCTTTCATAAGAACCGAAGAATTTGGAAGAATTTTGTAAAATTTTAATATATCTAATGACGTATTATAGTTTGTGTGTATAGACATCGAATTGTTTGATATTTAATTTATTAAATGCCTATAATTATCATAATTGATGTTTTTGTAGTTGTACTTATAATATTTTTTTACAATACATTACAATGTTACTATATGTACAAAAGCGGACTTTGTATTTATGGTATCTAATAAACCATAAAGGCTTGTCAAAGGTACAATTTCAACAGTGTCGGAATCCACAGATAATACCTAAGTGTGATTAGTGAACAAATTATAATTTAGACAAGAAATATCTTTTTATTTATTTATTTTTATCGCACCATATACAGAGTCACAAATTAAAAAAAAACACAACCATTATACACAGACTTTCTTAGGTGTAGCATCCTTATAGCTTTTTAAACTTCCGCGTTTTGTACACATACAAATCTAATTCTACAATATACAAACCAAACGAAGTGTACAGTTGCGGAAAGGGTCAACACATCGCAGCTGTAAGAAACCGCTATACTAGTAAATAAGCAAAAGTCGAGCACATTATCAACACTGGCATTAATAACTGGATAGAACTCTGCACTCCCAAAATCATCTCCACTGAACGTCCCTATTATCCCAGGATTGGACGTGAAGCGATTGAAATTAAGAAATGTATAAAATTTTAATCGGGAAGATTGATAGAAACTGTCTTCGACGTGGAATCCAGTGATTAACAACAAAACCTCGCGATTTACCGTCGAGTACGTCCGCGGACCTACATCAAATGTGGGTAGTTAATAAAACTGCTCGCAGCTTCCATCGTGGACTACCCGCCTCTTCAGTCAACTCGTGACCACGGCTACAAATACATTTATTATACGCGTTCAGTCCCGATTTAGAATATAAAAAGGAGAATATAAAGTATCTCTATACTTAATAATAAAATCTAAGTTAATTAACCATTGTATGTGAAGGTATAAAAGGTATCTATTTCATTTTTTTTAATACGACTACTATCCTAGTACAAGATAGTATAGAGACTAGTTTAGTATTTTGAGCTTATTATACAATTACGTAATTACGTAATACGTAATCTATTTGCTATTATATTAATTTAAATATATTTATTTACCATATTCTATTACTTAATATATTTATGTATTATTATGCATGAATGTTCTTTATATTCTGTATAATAATAACATTTTTCTATCAGAATAAATTTAAGTTTTTTCTCGTCCTTATTTTCGTTGTTTTGACAATCGGACAACTTATTGTAGATTTGGATACATCGATATTGTGGGCGAGCCTTGGGAGAGGCCTATATCCAGCAGAAGAGAGAAACAGGCGATGGTATAGTAGTATATTGTAAGTGGCTTTAATGTGGACAGGTAAATTATTGAGGGGGAGAGTGCACGCTGCAATCCAACAGCTGCTGGGCGCGCTCGACTGGCCACGTTACCCCTCCCTCACAGAAGACTACCTTGAAATGTACTGCATTTCCCACTTTATCGTATTTCCCTAATGCACGTACGTGTTTCGGTAGTAAGTGAGATGTGTCAGAGCCCATTCCCATCATATCCTTCCCCATTTTCCCAACCCTTTCTCCAAATCCATTCCTATATCTACAAAGGTAGGCAGCGCATCCGAGGGTGTGTCAATGTTTGTCATTTTGGACTGATGTTGGCATGTACCGCGGATGTCTATGGGCGACAGTATCCACTTACCATCGGGTGGACTGTATGCTCGTCTGCCGCCTTCGTCTATAAAAAAATAACACATTTCAGTTTAATATTGCAGGAACAATTGTGTTTAACATTTTTAATTGTAGTCGTAAAATGTCTTATACGTTCTACCATGACACGACTGCTAACATCATAGGAAAGAATTGATTCGGATAGTGAATTGTATAGCATTAGGTTTATTTTAAAAGATAACCGGTTCTTAAAGAGATATACAGTACGTTAGAAAGAATTTAGCTGTTGAATATAAGCTTCTCCTCAGGCCGACCATTGTAAAGATTCTAACTTACGATTCTATAGTCCAACTATGTCACGAATAAGTGTGCACACCACTTATCCGTGACATAGGAGCACAATAACAAATTGTCGAGCGCTAATATATCATGAAAACTGGGGTAATACAGCTAGTGAAGTATCCTATAACACGACTATATTGAAAACTACTTTATTAGCACAGGGACGGAACAAAATAGCGGAACATTATAATTTAAACGTGTAATTTGAGTTGATTTCAATGACACGTAGTAGTAATATAGGTAGTATGCTGTCGGCCGGATATCAAATCCGCCACCTTCGTCCATAAAAAAAAAATGGCACCACTCTTCCCGTATATGTGGTAAAAGTCTAAAAGAATATTATTCTGAAGGCTTATTCTTCTGAATTCTGTTTCTCTTGCCTTTGTAGCATGTAGAAGATGTTGAAGGAAAAACCCCAGAATTTACGCTAATATTATGCCGATGAAAATTTTGTTTATTATACTACTTATTACTGAAATAACGCAAATCGAGAGTAGAATTGATTTTATAGTACAATTCTGGTATATCTTTGACTCTACACGCGTTGTCCGAACCGCGAGCGCGCGCCGCCAAGGCACCCGGTCTGAATAATGAGAGCTACGAACGTTGTAGACAGGACAACAAAACTTTACATGTTTGTAACTTTTCATTTATTCCCAAAAATAATGTAATTTTTCGCTATTTTAAATTGTTTTTAAATTGTTAACATGTTTCAGGCTTTCCGTTATTTTGGTGACACGTTGATATTTTTTTTATAGAAAAAAAGCGGCCGACGAGCATATAGTCCACCTGATGGTAAGTGGATGCTGTAGCCCATGGATATCTGCGATACATGCCAAGTTCAGTCCAGAATGACAAACTTTGGCACGCCCCCGGATGCGGTGCCTACCTTTGCGGATTAAGGATTGGATTGGGAGAAAGGGTTGTTAAAATGGGGAGGGATGGGATAGGATGGGATGGGAATGGGCTCTAGCATATCTCATTCACTACCGAAACACGTACGAACATTGAGTAAATACGATAAAGTAGGAAATGCAATACCTACATATTCTTCTGTAGTCTTCCGTGAGAGAGAGGTAAGGTGAATGCACAGCTAGTTGAAAACTCGTAATTAATAAATTTTAGCTTATGCATAGTATATGTAGGTAGATCGATAAATAGTAACTATCTATCGATATCTACTTTGAAAAACTAACGTAAATAAAACAGTTTGTCGTCGCATGTCGAAAATACTGTCTCTACAATGAGTTTATAGATACGTTGGAATTATTTAAGAAAAGTAAGAGTCGTGGTGTCAAAATGAATTAAACAAATCCGGAGGTAATGTAATAAAGTAACAAGAGGACGATTTAGCTGTTAACATTGAAGTAAATTAGAAAAAATTCGTTATTACAAAAGAAACTGTCTTTATCACAATATAGATAACGAAAAGAATGGAATGTCTTATAAATACGGTCTTGTCTTTAATCCGCATTTCCTCGATAGGTGTCGCGTACTGTTCGGTCCAAAAATCATTTTATACCGCGAACCGGTGGGCTGTGGAACGAACTGCCTCAAGAGGACTTTCCATTAAACTGCGATATGGGGTTCTTCAAGATAGCTATAAATAGGATTAGGCAAGGTTGGCGGCGCACCCGCATACCCCCTGGTGTTGCAGGTGGCCATGGGCGGCGGTAACACTTACCATCATGTAGGACCACTTGCACGTCCGCCTATTTCAATATATAAAAAAAAAATCTCAGAACGAGCCTCTCAACCAGAGTCAACATATATAATATGCAGAGTATAATCGTAGCCAGAAACCATTTATTTTGCTCATGTTTTTGAGTTAATTATTATTATTAATATATAACATTGCTTATTTCACTGAAAAAGAATCATTTTTGATAGATATGTATTTATTTTATCTATATGGATTTATCTATTTTATATATTTTATCTATAGTGATCGCGTAACATGATTATTTCTTATTTTAAAAAGTCACTAAAACATATATAGGCAAACAAAAAATTAAATTTAAAACAAGGCGATAAAACTGCGAGGCGCCATGTGTGGTAAAAGGGACAACAGCACAACACAACCGGCACAACCGTAAAAACGGCATACAGCGCTGATTTTCAGACGAAACCAAGACGCGTCATTTTTAGGCTTCATATTTAGTAAATTTTTATAAAAAAAATGGATTTTAAGGCTTCAGGGAAGGCTTGATTACATATTTTTCCATCCATCATAATTGCGTATCATACAACAGTGGGACGTCTTTCCTTGATAATATTAAATATGATTTCAATCGCTATTGAAATTAAAAATCATAAACATTTCAATCGAGAAGATATAATTTGTTTTCAACGTGAAATCTGGTGACTAATAAATTTTATTAAGTTAAACAAGGAAATGACATTTTGTTGTCATTTGTCGGATACATATTTATAAACAAGCAGCAAAAAATACTAAATGAGCAGGAAATCATGTACAACAAAAACTATTTATAAATAATTGAAATAAACAATTTCTAATTATTAAGGTTGTCAACAACTCAACACAAAGTCGACGGATATATCTTTTTTTTTTGTCACCAGAGAACCAAACCTAACTTTCATTTAAATTTGCTGCCATCTTCACTATTTCTGCTAGTCATAAAGTTATTTATTCGCTTAAAGAAATCTGACAACCCTAGTCACCACCGTCGCGCGTCGCTCGGGTGCGAGTGTATTTGTTTATATTTCAGATTCGCTACTGTTCTTCGCAAATACCATGTCTTCACCGTGGAATTATATACGTAGGTATGATTATATATTGTAACACGCAGCGCTAGGCATAATGTTGTTCCCAATTTTCTAAAACTCCCGAGTTCATTTCAACGCTACGCTTCGCTGACTCTCTACGCACACTTAGTGGGATTAATTTTATTAAAATTCACCCCATTTTCAACATTCGGCCCTATTTCTATGGGGATTAGGGTCAGTTTTAAAAAAGCGAAGTTAGCGTAGCGTTCATCGAATTTCTGATTGTATTACGAGTATAGACAAGTGGGGAATGTATAGGTTTAATAACATCGTAACGGATCCATGTCTCTATATAAAATATTTACATGAAATTGGGTCAATTAAAAGTGGCACAACGGTGTATTTGGAATTTTACACACTGCAAAATTTTTAAATAGTAAATTGATTTTTTAGTGTAAAGCAGCTCTTTTATAGTCCACTGGTGGACATTAAAACTGCACAGCTGGAAACGCACATTTGTCTTGTGCATGGGGGATGAATATATGTGACTTTTTATTAGCTTGCAGTCAACAACTGCGATATCTCTGTGTAATAGAATCCAATTTCAAGGTACGATCTTAGATATATTTTGAGATTAGAACATTATTTAAAAAAAAGTGGTAAACCACTTTCTTAGCCTAATGAAATAAAACACAATTATACATTTTTTATATATCATTTATTTATCCGGTATACGAGTTTCCATAAACACATGGCGATGAATATATGGATTCTGTACATTCAATATCAAAGTAAATAATAAAATGTATATTAATAAATGTAAATATATATCATTATGATCTATTTAAATGTATTGGCACCGAAACGCGACACTTGTCAGTATCGAAATGGACGCTAAGTACGAAAACTTGGACTCGAATAAATAGACCTTTCCGGTTTTGACACGCGCTCAGACTGAACCGACAACACGCCGTTACGTGACAAGTAATTAATAATAATTAATTAACAAACGAGAATTGTGTGAACATGCTTTTGGAATTCGAATGAGTCATCTTATATAGGACCTTATGAAGTTTGCATTGAGCTTAGTTTCGAACCATTAAATCTAAGACCTAGGGACTTTTCGTTTAAATAGGTACATAATTCTAAAATCGTTTAAATTTAGAATGCCGTTGAGGCTTTATCGAGTAACCTAACTTCTAAACTAACCTCTATAGAGACTACATAAAGTCCCATTAACACGTTTAGAACTAAGACTAAAACAATTCTTTGTTAGATCGAGTGGTTGGAAATTGATCAATATGGAAATTGTAAAAACTCATTTCGGACTAATTTGAAAACAGTTTTTTCTTAGACTTAGATAGTGGAGGAGCGTTATACTTTTATCACGGAACCGCTCAAAACTATTCCAATTTTAATTATCTTTTTTCAAAATTTAACAAAAAATATTAAACTCTTAGATTAAAAATTGACGATCATTGATATTTTATTCAATTATGTTATGTCAATCAATGGACAGTACAACATTGATATAAGTTACACATAATTTTTGTGGTGAATTCGATTATAACAGTAGAATTTATATATATTTTCGGAATTGCCTTTTCAAGACTTTAAAGGTTCTAATATTTTAAATTACTGATTTTAAAAAAAAAACATCGAAATCGGAGTAGTTTTAACCGGTTCTGAGATATATGCATTTTTTTTGTCTAGCGCTCCTTTCCATCGAGAGATCCATGTCATTCGAAACGTCCACACAGACTGCATAAAGTCCTATAAATCACGAATCTGACTAGTTCTAAGACCAGGCATCATCTATTTATCCGAGTGTTAGGCCTCAAACACGACACAAGGCGCGGGAGAGTCTATTCTGAATTATTTCAGTTAGAAAGTGACACAATAAATAAAAAACGAACAAGTAAATACGAAATTCCGTTTATTTATTAAAAATGTTGTCAGTTAAACAGCATTAAATAACCGGGCATTAAATAATCATATTACGAACTACTTTAGTTTTTGAGAGGTTAATTAAAAGGTTATTTATTATATATTATATTCTCTATAATCAGAGACAAGTTATTATTAATGTTACGTTCATAAGAAGAAGGATCTATTTTGTCATCAATAAAGACAATGGTGCTGTCATCAGCAAATAAAACCATGTGCTCATTAATTGCCTTTGGAAAATCATTTATATAGAATATAGATAATAAATAGTAGAGGTTCCAGCACGCTACCTTGTGACACACCGTAATTAACGGTTCTTGGATCAGTTATGTATATTGTTTCTTTTTTTGATTTACCACATTATTATTATTTGAATTTGTGTCATTTGAATCCTTTTAAAGTTACTTAAAGGTGTTTTAATTTTAAAGGTGTCTTTCATTGCAGCAACAGAATGAATAGGTTTGTTTTAAAATACTATATTTACGGTTGACGCTACCTAACGCAAAGGCATTTGTATTTGTGCGAACCTTTTGCCACGTTTTGTTTTTCAAACTCTATTAGGTAATACTAATACTAGAGGTTTACCAGAAACACTGTTTTGAGAAACAGTTGTCTGTATTTACTAGGGAATTGACGTACGAAAAACAAACGTTTCGCAGCATGCTCCAATTGTATGTGAAACATCCAGATTCATTGTTGCTAAATGGGGTTTATAAACAAATGTTCACTAGTGAATACATGGCTTAATGATAAAACCCGCGCCTTGACGTGTGTTTGAGACCTTATAGTACCCGGCCATATATTATTTAAAAAAAAGAATTTATTAGGAGAGATCGATTGCGTTGAAAGAAACGCAACTGTAAATAACAGAGAAGGTACAATCATAAAATTCGCCGATTGTCTCTTTCTTACACAGGGCTGTAATAAAAAAATACCTACACTATCTTAACACAGAAACTGTATCATTAAAATTAACAACGTTTGTTTCTTCAAAAAAAAGTTGAATGCTTTGTATTTCTTGCAATTTCTCTGTCTCAACAGTTTGACAACCGTTGCGTATTTGTTCGTGTCACAGAGTAGATTACATATTAAGGTAACTTAGAAAGAAAATATTTTGTGTAGAAATGTGTTAAAAGTCTTAAATAAAAAGTTGAAAGTTTTAACTAGAGAAATTCAATATTAAGAGGGTGTAGGTATTGTTTATTTCACCCTGTATACGACGTGCGTTACATATAGCCGGGTACAGTATAACTGATATTTCATATTACACGACATAAGACTGCCGGACGCAACACGCAACTCGACGTATACCGGAACACGTAACGTAACACCTGCGTTTAATGTCCCGTAAAGTGCGTAACATAAACATAGTCATGAGTCGCTACTCCCAAAAATATGCGGATATAAAGAATTTTTTTTACATCCTCCTTGTGTTATTTGCCGCGTTAACCCTAAACAGAATGCTTCACATTACACTATTTCACACGTTAAATGTGATGTTACGTAAGGAAAGATCAAGAACCCTAGATCAATTTTTAAAAATAACACACATAATAACGTCCTACAAAAATATTGTGAAATATTATAATACGTCAATCAGTACATTAAGATTATTGTACCTATTTAAAAATTATCATGAATTTCATTGTTTTTTATTATATTAAAAAAATAAATAATTGATGATTAATTTACTCGTACGTGCATAACACTATCCACATTCGCTGGTTTTGACCTTTGTGCCGCTTCTATTAGTGAGCATGCGTATTGACATATTAAAATATTTTACCCAATTTTTTGTAGGACATATAGGTATTCCAATTTATTTAAAAAAAAAAACTCAGTGGTGGATTCAGGTGGGATGTCGGCATTAGGTAATAAAGTCCCTTTGCTCAAATAACGTCACATATAAAGTCCTATAATGCAAATATCAAGTATAAATCGTCGAAGCGTCCGGATGTCCAAAACTTCGAGATGCGGGAGCCGCGGTATCACGTCTACAGAGGAATGCGGGTGCGGAGAGCGGGGAGAAGAGGGGGATATAGACTGTCGTAGAGACTAGAGAAGATTAGGAAAAGAGAAAGTAAAGTATATACTTCAAGCGACAGATACAATGGCTTATTTCAAGATGAAACAACGTTTAAAAAATATCTTTTGTGGTGGCCGACAGATCTGTTCATGATGGGATGCAGTTAACAAGATCATAGTTTAATCTCCCTCTTTTATACAGTTTAAATTTCATATGACACATATGTTATTTACGATTCAAAATTGTGCTGCATACAACGTCAAATGCATTATCTATGACTGCACTTAACGCTGCATTTTCTATAATTACGACTAATAACTTTTGTTCAAAGACTATATGTGAACTTGTTATTTTCCCCAAAGTAGAGGTATTTTTTTTAATGAAGTCTCTGACTTTGTTACTCTTTTGTATTCTCTGTATTTGTCTAATACACCGTCCAACCGTAATTATGTATTTCTCAACAGTTTGACAACATATTTATCTATTTGAACAGGTCTTAATGTGAATGTTTACCATATTTATTTTACTCGGACGTTAGTGCAACCCATCCGAGACGACCAGTAAAATAAATAAGGTAAACATTCGCGTTAACTCCCGTTTAAATAGATAAATATGTGTGATAAACGCGAAAATATCAAAAGTTTGACAATGACGTATTACTTTCGCTTCACAGAGTCTATTGCGTTTTTAGATAATAATATATGTTTATATTTTTCTGTAATAAAGCGCCGGATTTTAAAAAGTGTTATAATAAAGAAAATCAAGGCCAAGACGGTGCAGTTATTTTTTATTTCAGCGTGTATACCATCATCATCTTGGCTTACTTTCATATTATAAATTGTAAGCAGTTTTATCAACTACCCACATTTGATCTTCTTTATTCGGAAAGGCCGCGACACGCACATTAACAATATCCGCGCACGTATTCGACGGTAAATAACAACGTTTAAATTTGTTAATCACTGGATTCCACGTCGAAGACAGTTTATATCTATCTTCTCAATTGAAATTTTTTTATTTCGTAACTTCAATCGCTTCACGTACAATCCTGGGATAATAGTGAAGTGGAGAGGATTTTTGTATTTTTTATCTTGGCTCACTGATAAAATGATTTGAAAAATAGACAAAGCCACGGGTATGTACTAATATTCCATAAAATATAATCGTCTATGAACAAATGGTATTCATATTGAAATAATGTACGAGTATCTGCCGTAAAATTTGCACTTCAGGTAACTCTGTAGGAAAAGGAAGTTGATTAAGGAATTAAAGACAGTACAATGAACATCATATTGCATCCACGTTTAAAGTCAAGTGACTTATCGATTGTGCTGGTAATTTTGATGTCAGCCTCTAATATATGCAGGACACAGGCCTCAGGACCTCTATTATAACCACTACGGGGTTTCGAGTGATATTTTTAAGATCTTGTTTGAAAAGAGTTGTAAGGGATGGGGTGGTCGAGATATTCCCCTCATTCAATTACACCTCCCATTTCTCTTTGCGAAAGATAAAGCGACTAAGTGGGAATTATTTTATCTCTATACAACAATGCATTCTGAGATTACATTATTCACTCTTCCATTCGCAAAATATCAATTCACAAACTCGTGTTGTGTCGGCCGGCTTTAGAGTGATTCCTCCCCAGCTCTTTCCGTGGTTATTTAAAAGGTGACTATGGTATAATCAATAAAACCTCTAAAAGTGTGGACTCGCTATGGACGATTGGGCAGCATGACGTTTTAAGGTCATTCGTCTCTCATGTACAAGACAATATGCTCGAGGAGACCAGTGTCCGGCAGTGAGTGTTAAAAGGGCCGATGACGGTTTCATTTAATTTTCCTTCCGTTTCATTTGATTTATTTTCATTTCAAATGAAAAGCGACAAGCGGTTTTAATTTAAACATGGATGATATTTAGCGGAGTGTGGTAGTTTAAAGTGGGGTAAAATTGGGTACTACGTAGCTTTTAACTATGTTACTACCTCGAATTCCGATGGACGGATGGTTTCGTTCTCCACATTCAGGTACACAAATCAAATTTTGTTTATCAAAAACCAACTTTAGACAGATTTTGAACGTACACTTTCATTTCTAAAACCAAAATGGCGTCCAAAATTTGTTCTCAACAATTGACAGTAAATTCGAAACAGTACAAAAATACATTTCACTAAGTGCTAACTAAACTATTCGATTTTCTCTTCGACAATATAATATCTATTTTTATTTTATATTTCGCGTTTCGCGTGTTGTGGCGACCCGCGCGCGCCCGCACCTCTTACGATATCACAATTCTTAACAACAATAATTAATTAATAATAATTATATTCATACGCATACATGTATAAATATTTTCACTCATTTGTGATTTACATTTGAGTGAAAAATGTCTTAAAATTGATAAGATTCAATCACTTTAGAAAGAATAATAACAACAAGCAGGTGTAGAATTTTCTTCGTAATTAATAATTTCAAAATCAAAACCCATCTCACGTCCAGTGCCGTCGAAATAAGTTAGATATCGCTCAGTAAGTGTAGGAAGTTTACTGAGCACAGAGTTGAACTCCTTGGAAGTACACGAAAAACGCAGTCTTCTGCTTTTATTTGATAATCACAAACAATATGCACTTTTAAGGGTAATGAACTATCACTATTTAACTACAGAATACACAATTTTTATAATAATCAATCAATAACTCGAACTTCACATTTCGAGTTGCCGCCAGTACAAAGTTGTACTCCTTGATAATTTTTTCCCTATTGCTAAGCGGTTTTTTTTTTGTAACGATGAAGATCTGTCTTGTCTTTTGACACAGAGCTTAAGTAAACATGTCAAAAACACAAGCAGATAAATACACAAATGAGTAAAAATATATTTACATCGGTAACACAAATGGTATAAATTATCAACATAGAGAACAGAATCTAGAGGAAACTAACCACCGAGACATTGAAACACGTCATAACATCTCACACTTACCTACGAGATTGTTGCAAAAATTGTGGTAGCAAATTTTTTTTATAGAAAACGTGCCCGATCTAAACGGGCCCCTAAAATTGACATCGAAATTTACATGATTTTTTTAAGCTATGATACACAAGTGTTATTTTATTATACGTTTATTTTGACATCTATATAAAATATATCGCGATGCGTCAGCTTCAACGACCAAATACCACGAATACTCTACGCAGAAACTTCGACTTAAAAATTGACAGCAAGCGATACTAGCGACGCGCGGCTGCAATTAAAGAAAATTTTAATACTTATGTTTTTATTCAACAAAATCTTTTCATTTACCTCATTAGAGTAATAGACTATAGATCAATATTGGACTAAAAAAATTGTTTAAATTAATCAATAAACACTACGAGTCTATTCTAACCGGAATTATTTAATCATAATTATTACCACCACCTACTAATTTTGACCTAATATATGATTATCAATAAAAACATTGAAACTTTTCATTTCCACGTTTTCCATCACTGCTTATAAAATAGCATTTTGTTTTATCGAAATTGGTTCATTAGAAGCTGAGATATAACTTGATCTCTTACTACTATGGGCTCTCATACAAGACAGGGATCAAGTAGACTGCAGGTTATAGTCCATTACTACACGTAGGCCGCGACCAAAAAGCTAGTATTGAATATGCTCGTGAGCTCTGGTATGGTACTGAGTCCAGAGGTCCATAACTTGTAATATTTCTACTATTACTTGAACTCTGTTCCATGCAGTTGCGCCTGAATTCTTTCAATCTTTCAACAAATATAAAAATTGCCACGTAACCTACGAAGCATATAGTACAAAATCACAAACATTTCGTCCATAAACGTTCCGGTTTAAGGTGGATCTAAGTTTCATAGTAGAAAAAATGATCTCCCCTATAAACAGTCTCCTAATCCACAGTTAACCGCTAGATGCCGTTTCACGCCGCTAGATGGCATTGTTATTGTTGCCTCCGAAATCTATGAGAATTGTGAAGAGCTACACTCTTTTACTCGTAGAGTATTTGTGTTATTTGCTAGTAGATAATCATACGTTTACACAAACATAGCAATTCACACATTCATATTTCTTATGACAGACATGTTCCTTTTTTTTATGCATCGTACAGTATTTTGTTTACATATAAAAAAATATAAGTTGAGCAGCTATACCGCCCGATTGTAAGTTGTCATTGTTACCTATGGATATCTGGCAGTACATGTCAACATACAGAATTGACGAACGTTGGCACTATTGCAGATGGACTCAAAAGGCTGTGATTATTAAAATCAGAATTAAGCAAAAGGATTGCGTATAGGAGATATAAAGATATCTCCTATTCTAGCATCTTATCCTATTCTAGCTAAAATTTACGTTACAAAATATATTCCAGCCCAATCAGTGGGATTCAGGGAAGTTGGGATGGCATGAAATAGAATTTTAATGTGGAAATGAAGCCAACATTACACCACGTTCTAAAAAAATATTAACTTTATCTTGTCCCAAGATCAACTAGTATCTGAATCATGTCCGTAAGAATTATAATTGTATGACCGCCGGCGCATCACGCCTTCTTAACATCACCTTACCATAAAAATCTAAATTTCAATTTGGTGTTTACATTGCACTAAATTTCACAGTTAAAAACCAATATCGACCGTATTAGTCAAGTAAGAAAATCTATTTTAAAATATCAACAATTTGGCACATTTCTTTCTTATAAATTAGAAAATAACAATGGGAAGTTTTAATAAAATAATGAAGGGCATGAGCTTAGGCCTTATAGGAAGTCGGCGTACAGTATAATAGAGCTTATAACAAATCGTTACAATAATATTACTACAGGTCAACTAAAAAGTCGTCTCGAAACTTTTAACCCCAATCAGAGCATGTATTTTAGGGCGTTCTCCAAAAAGGTTCATAAATCAACAACTTTTAATATGACTATTAGGTGTATGACTATTTATTCCCATTTATTTCACCAAACCTTCTGTTTTAGAAACCGAATTACGGTATGTACCGTACCGCGAAGGCTCTTTTCGGGGCGTTTCTTCTCCGCTGTCTGCAATTTTTTATCTCTGTCTCGTCCACTCTCTCCTTTCTAAGGCATGGTTCCTACAGGTACCATTCCTATTAGCAAGCTGAAGGGACAGTGGACGGCCACGTCTGCCGCAAAGCCAATGGGGTAGCCGAATAGAGGCCGAGGACTGGGGGGCGTGACCGGCTTTAGAATAGCAGAACCCCATCTATTACCGGGAGTGTTAAGAAAGGCGACTAAGGGATAAGAAACCTGCTATCACAAGCCCCGAGGAACTAGACCACTTAAAATTGAGTGGATTCGCCAACCCGCTCGGCCAACGTGGTGTTTTAAAGTCATACATCCCTCGCGCACAAGATTTGAGGAGGTGCGTGTCCAGTATTGGGCGAAAGATAAGGGCTATTTATGGTACTGGTAGCTGTAACGTGTGCGTTCTCAGGTCTCATGGATCAATGACTTATAGAAAGTTGCCGGTAGTGGGTAGATGAAAACAGAGGAAGATTATGTGTGATGTGGAACCGCGCGGGAGGCCTTTGTCCAGCAGCGTGGCGATATGCGATGATGGTGTTGGTTGTGAAATTAAGTAAATAATGCGCCGCCATACAAAATTTAGTTTGGAGACTTGCAGCTAGATGGCGCTCTAAGGATTAAAAACATGATGGTTTGGTTTCCCGGTGTCCCATTTAAGAAGTTTGTAGTTTCCACAAAATTATACAGTTCACTGCAAAATCGAAGTGTATGTAAATCGACTTTTGATAAATTACATGAGTGCGTGAAGATTTGTTGATCTTTGAATACGATAGATAATGAGAAGAAAAGTTCGCGATAATTAAAGTTTTCCGATAGAAATTCATCAAAAGTTACTTCTTTTTTTCGTAAATTCACACAAAGCACATTGAGAAGTAACCATCAACGTAACAGGACACTACTAATTTTGACACTTTAAAGTAACTCGAGTCACGGATTTATGCCTAAGTTCTGGAGAAACCCCCTTCAAAAACACCATCAAATAATCTATCAATAATATCATTCTGAGAGTCTTAAATTTATAGGAACACTCTTTCCGGCCATTTGCCACGTCGAGGCAAATTAAATTTTTCAATTTTGTATAGTTTGCGAGACGACTTCCCATTTCACCAACTACAGGGGCTAAAAGACACTTCCACTAATAACACTAGAGAGTCAGGATACACTTAGTTCAAAGAATAACAAGCAGAAAACTAGAGGGGAGACTGTTAGCACTGAGGCGGAGTCGTGAAGAGCTCGGACGGTATGTCGGGCGGGTGCGGGGGTGCGGGGAGGTATACGGGGGGGAAAGATAGCTACCGCCCCCCCTCCAGCTGTTACAGCTGTACACCAAACTTCGTCTGACTCAGTGACGTGTAGTACAGCTCTCCAGCAATGCTGGGCTAAGTCCGGGGTAAGAGAGGCGGGTAATGCGTGTCCTCCTCTTACCCAGACGACTCTTACCCCTCTCCCGCAAGCCCCACATTCCAGCCGCCACCCCCCCGCAGCTGGCTCGGCACTTAAAGCTGTAGCTGTTGCACCACCTAGTGAAAATTTTGTCATTGGTGAGAACTGGTTTTTGAATAGGCAAAAAATTACAAAATAACAAATAAACTCTGAAAGATTTATAGTCCTAGAGCTGGAGACAGAAAATAACAATCAATTTTCAAATTGCTGAATTTTTTAACGTTCATTCATCATATTAAAACGTTTACGCGGTGACTAGTTAAATTTTGAGATACAAAAGAAATATTTGGGTTACAACACAATTTTTTACTACAACTTCTCAAAATACCCTCCATTAGTCTCTATACAGCGATTCATTTGTCTAAACCAATACTTAAAGCACTGACGAGTTCTTCTTTAGCGAGGTCCTCAACAGCTGCCATTAAAGAATTCCAAGCGTCCTCAGGGCTGTCGAAAAGAATGCTACGGAGTCCAAGCTTCACTTTTGGAAAGAGACAAATCGCATGGAGCTAAGAGGAGGGTGGCTCAATTCTTGGATTTCTGTGGTCCTTAAAACTCTTTGCTTTGTGAGATGATGCATTGTCATAATGCAAGAAAAAACATCATACACCTGTTTTAGGGCGTTTTTGATTTAACACATCGAATACAGTTGGTACCTACACTTCACTGTACCATTGGGCATTAACAGTTATTTGTGCATCTAAAGAAATTGTCGCTAAATGGCCACCTGCAGAGAAAAATCTTGCCACCATTTTTTTGGCCACTTTACGCCCACGTTTGACCTTCCTGGGAGGCTCTTCGTATGGAAACACCCAAAAACGTTGATTGCCGCTTAGTTAGTGGGTCATACTAATTGATCCAACCATCTTCTCCAATAATAATATTTGATCGCTCCCCTTCTCTCAGGCAGCAATAATTAAAACCGCCGAATCTCTTCTAACACTCTATTTACTTTTTCAACACACATAACCATTAATAACTCTAGTAGCGATGTTACTCCATCACACTTTCTTTGTCTCTCTCTCTCTCTCTCTTTCTTTCTTAGATACTCACCAGTAACTTTGAGAGTGACTCTCTTCAATTCCCGCAAACGCGCGAGGTCCGGGGCGCGCGCTCCCACGCAGCGGTACTCGCCACCTTCCTGGTACATTGCTTCTTTTATGCCTGACATTGAAGAATACTATTAAGTTGCAGATAGAATATATAAATAGACATTACTTTATTTAATATTATTTTTTTATTGTACACACATAATATGAAATGAACAAGGAATAAAGAAAATTTATTTCCAAGCAAGTTTATTTCCCGAGTTCTTCCAATAGAAAGTAAAATATAGAACAAGACGGAACGGCAGGCGCAGTGTGTATTGAAAATATGTATATTAAATAACCTAAAAAGATAGATTTTTCACTTTTTAAAATTTCTTTTTGTGTCAAATGTCTAAATATGTGTTTTTGTCCTTTGCCTTTGTAACTGAAGTGTCCTGTAACTGAAACCTGAATAAATGTAAGTACATCTACATACATTTGCTTGATTTTTTTGACGACATCAGAATTCCGAGAAGCGTTATTTGATTTAACTACTTTTTTAAATCTAGCTTAATTAGAATGACAGCTGTCAAAGTGCCTATATAAAAATAATTAACCTATAAAACCCTAAAAATCAGAGAAGGTTTTTGCCATAGGTACACGCACTTATGTAGTGGATAATACATAGTCGATAAAGAAATACATTACCTCGATTTGATTATTATTGTCCCGGTACTATTCGAGGCACTTTGACAGCTGTCATTCTAAATAAGCTAGATTTAAAAGACTGTAGATATCCCTTTATATTTTTATTCATATAATGGTGGCTTATTTGTAGTATTGAAAAGTATAAGTATAACTAGTAGGAGGAAGTACAAACACAGTGGTGTGGTATAAATGTATTGCTTTCCTTAGAAAAAAAGGCACGTGTACGTTTTGACGACATTCGTGAAAATTGTTAAAAATCAAGCCAGAAACTTGGGAGCCAGAATGTTAGTTGAGATTTCGTAAAATTTCTTACTAATATCTTCTCCTCTCAGGAGGTCAGAGTAATACATCAGTAATACATGACATCATCTTAGATATGTACGTACCGAGAACGCCATGAGCGTGATGTGACCCCGCTGGCGCCCAGCTTTCGGTAGAGTTTCCTACTACACGCCGCCACCAGCAACCGACACTGCCTACAAAAATAAAAAGGTTCCTTCATTTACCAATAAAGATTTTTTTTTATAGCGAAGTAGGCCGATAAGCAAGCGGTCCCACGTGATGATACGTATCACCGCCGGCCATGGACAGCTGCAACACCTTGTAGAATCCTATTCACAGCCTTCTTGTAGACACCCCATATCGTAGCATAGTAGAAATACCTCTTGAGACAGTTAGTTCCACAGCCTGCAATGGTAAAAGTGGAAAACGAGTCGACAATTTGCCTAATGGTAACCTGGTGGTAAGTGGATACTGTCGCCCCTCGACATGCGCGATAGATGCCGGCATCAGTCCAGAATGACAAACGCTGACCCCCGGATGCGCTGCCAATCTTTGGAGATTTAGAACTAGACTTGGAAAGAAGGTTAGGAAAACGGTGAGGGAAAGGAAGCGAATTGACTCTGGCATATCTCACTAACTGCTGAAACACGTATGTACATTGGGGGAATAAGATAATATGGAAAATGCAGTACATTTCACAGTAGTGATCTGTGCGTGCGGGATAACTCGGCCCGTCAATTGCGTTCAGCGGCTGTAGGATAGCAGCGTGCATCTACACCCTCTCAAAGCTGAATCTAAAAGATGAATTAAAAAAACAGTGAATGTGAATTACTTCTTCGATTTCTGAAGTACTTCTAATGTATGACATTTAATTTTAAGTGACTACAAAAAATTACTTACCCTTGGGACAGTGAAGCTGCACGTTTCCTCCCACAGGCACTTCTACCTTCTGGTGATCCGGTTCTTCGTCACCCTTTTCTGCGTGTGTCACATTCTCTGTGTCTTCTTCAGGAGCTATAGTAATAGAACAAGGAATAACAAATAAAAATATTTCTTATAATAGAGATTACTAGTAATTCATAGAATTCTCCACCGGTTTGGTTTCGTGATGTGAAAAAATAATTCCCCTAAATGCCAAAGTTGTGGTATAAATTGAGGATGTCCAACATTTGTCGGTGGAGTGTTCCCGGAATGAACCCGAGAGGAAGGGTCTCTGATAGGGACTCTACATTTGAACAGGTGAAATGTAGGTGAACAGGGATGTTTCTTATAATTCTGTCCGAGTCAGCATCGAAAGCTGCAAATATTCTGTGCGAATTTGCGAGTCGCTATCAGAGTCATAGCTAAGTTAGAGTAGGGATTTAAAAAACATTAGGGTACGATACCTTTAGAGTATGATGGAGCTGACATACATAAAAGTGTAAGTGTATTTTTATCTTAAAAATCAGATGTTAGAGCATGTTTATATATAAACAGAATCTTAAAACAACGGTAATTTGGATAAAAAAATCTTAACCAAATTCAATAAGTCCATAGCGACAAAAGGTCCCTTTGCTCAGAGCGTAGCGTTACCAAAGAGTTTCTACTTAAGTACGGACTTTCCGACTATCCTCTGCGTTGAAGGAGAACTTCGTGATGGCGCGGCAACGGTACCAACCCGCGTTAAGAGACTCCCACCGTAGTTCCGCCACGCGACCCTTCCTCGCCACCCTCAAGAGGCAGGGGGAAGCTGGTAACTATCTGATGAATTGATAGTTCGATTAGATCACGATTGATCTAATTGAAGTGTATATACTTACCGAGAACATTAAGATAGTACCCAATAGAGGAGTACTCGGCGTCTAGCCAGGTGGCGCGGCAGCGGTACCAGCCCGCGTGCGCTGCGCTCAGAGTACCCCAGCGCAGTGTCGCCGCGCCACGCGATCCCTCCTCCCCACCCTCTAGGGGAGGGGGAGAGCTGACAAACAAATAAGTTTATTGATTTTTTATTTTTTTGTTTAAGTAGTGGACTACAGTCCCTACACAGTGTCGACACAGTGCATGCAGAACGAGAATCATTGTCCACACCGTACTCTTCATTAGTCTCCCGCACGCTCACGAGATATATATATTTATTTTACTTAAATATGTGATCATTTAATATAAAAATATGGAGGATAATCATGGTTTACTTCACACAACCTTCTGATACACCTTACACCAAAATCCCGTACTTCCACAAAGAGCTACATACAACTCTTAGAAGATCATGATAATTAGTTATATAAGGTACCACAAAAATACTATAAAATATTCGGTCGGTTTTAGAATAAGCAATGCAATGCAACCAGCCCTTGCTGGACTCACTGCTGGACATGGATCTCCTCGTGCACATCGTCTTGTGCATACATTCCTATGTATGACTTTAAAATGACACGCTAACCAAGCGGATTGACGAATCCACTTTTTTTAGAGGTGATATACTTGTAGTTCCTCAGGACCTTAGTCGTCTTTCAGTCCATGGGAAGAGATGCTATTCTAAATTCGGCCGACACCACACGGTATACATACATACATAATATAGATCGTATACCTGGTGGTGGCAGCGTCGTCCCTCAGCCACCAAGCGCGCGCGGGCGGGTTTGCGTCGACGTCACATCGAAGGGCAGCCGCGCCGCCAGTACGCAATGACACGCCGAACCCCGGCCAGCGGGAGATCACGAATGACGGGGGATCTGGGTGATATCGGAGCGTCATGATGTAATTGGAATTGTAAATAAAACATTTAAATCTTTCTTGCTTCATTTCAGCTATCCATTAATAGTTGATCCAATTAAGACCACCACCGAATTAAAGCTTTTAACATAAGCTTCAATTTTTATTATGGCAATAGGGACCCAAAGTACCGGGGAAATGTATTGGGAGAGATGTAACCACCGGCGGAAGTCGGCCGAGGTACAGGGCCCTAGGTGGTGCATCCTCTGGAGAGACATGGTGGAGTGGAATTTTCTATACAGGGTGTCTAGGGTGTCTAATGAGAGCGGGCATGACGCAGCCGTTATTGGCTCGGATCTTATTGGGCCCGATTTTAACTGTTAAGCTTTTTTATTTACCAAGCACCATTTTTATAAATACCCCATTAATCTGGGAAACAAAATATTTATTGATGGTAACTGAAGGTTATAGTCAATTAGTTGACATACCAATTGTCATGTCGATTTCATACAAAAGGGCCCATCATTCTTTACTTACAAGTGACATGTATCTCCAGTTTAGCTGTGAGCGCGTTTGCATCCGACACCTGAGGGCTGCGAGGGGCCTCGGGGGTGCGTTGTCTTGCTTCACACTGCAACGTTGCGTTGTGCAGCTCTCGGGCAGCTGTTACTACTACATGAGACCAGGATACGCCCTCTGTTTAACAAAAATTAAACGCTAAAGTTACACATGACCTGGATAAAATTACCAATGGAGGACTTTTTGGCGGGAATTCGAGGGCTGAAATTGAGTTTTTGTTTGATTATTATAAAAAATTGTGATTTAATAGTGATAGTTTATTAAACTTCAAAGTGTTTTTTGTCCGTAATGTTTGTGATAATTAAATAAAAGCGAGGGACTGCGTTTTTCGTGTGCTTCCAAGGAGTCCTCGTGTGTCCTCAGTAAACCTACTATCGCTTTACTGAGCGACTCCTGACTTACTCCGACGGGACTGGACATTGATAGGATACGTTTTAGACTTTGAAATTTTTTATTACGAAGAAAACTCAACACTGGCAGAATGTGCTAATGTCACCATTGACATATACCAATGAAAAGAAAAAAATAGCATGGGCATTTTTTGTACGTTTACAACAAAATGTTTAAGAGAAAAATTGTACTAGTTTTTGCCCATGATTTCATTCGCGTGGTCCAAATTAATTACATATTATGTTTATAATATTATACAGTGTGTTATTCATATGTGTTAATCCAGATTACAATGTATCTATTTGCACAATTGCAACGAAATCGGTTCAGCCGTTTCGACTTGATTGAGTTACAAACATCCAAACTTTCGCATTTATAATATTAGTGAAAGTGGCGTTGAAAATTGTGTTGGATGTTTTTAAAAATTTGACACCATCATAATTTTGGCAAATTCATCTATTTCAACCCGGTAAGAAATGCGTCTTGCAGTTTATCCACATATATGAACCCGGTAAGAAATGCGTCTTGCAGTTTATCCACATATTTCAACCCGGTAAGAAATGCGTCTTGCAGTTTATCCACATATATGAACCCGGTAAGAAATGCGTCTTGCAGTTTATCCACATATATGAACCCGGTAAGAAATGCGTCTTGCAGTTTATCCACATATTTCGACCCGGAAAGAAATGCGTCTTGCAGTTTATCCACATATATGAACCCGGTAAGAAATGCGTCTTGCAGTTTATCCACATATATGAACCCGGTAAGAAATGCGTCTTGCAGTTTATCCACATATTTCAACCCGGTAAGAAATGCGTCTTGCAGTTTATCCACATATATGAACCCGGTAAGAAATGCGTCTTGCAGTTTATCCACATATATGAACCCGGTAAGAAATGCGTCTTGCAGTTTATCCACATATATGAACCCGGTAAGAAATGCGTCTTGCAGTTTATCCACATATTTCAACCCGGAAAGAAATGCGTCTTGCAGTTTATCCACATATATGAACCCGGTAAGAAATGCGTCTTGCAGTTTATCCACATATTTCAACCCGGTAAGAAATGCGTCTTGCAGTTTATCCACATATATGAACCCGGTAAGAAATGCGTCTTGCAGTTTATCCACATATTTCAACCCGGTAAGAAATGCGTCTTGCAGTTTATCCACATATTTCAACCCGGTAAGAAATGCGTCTAGCAGTTTATCCACATATTTCGTTATTTCTTAACAGGGCCGTCTTAAGTCTATTCTGCGCCGGGGTGCGGGAGTGTATCCTAAGACAGTCAAACATCCTATTGTGTATCCTATGACAGTCAAATATCCTATTGTGTATCCTATGACAGTCAAATATCCTATTGTGTATCCTATGACAGTCAAATATCCTATTGTGTAATTGTTTACTATAGCGTTATATTTTTTCATTACCTTTAAAAGGTGAGCGCCCGGGGTGCACCGCACCCCTTGCACCCCCTGGTAAAGACGGCCCTGTTTCTTAATAATAATTTTGATTCTCATTTATGTGTATGCTTTTGAGGACGAGTAACTGAATCGAACACGTATAAATTACTTTCAATCAAATGGACCCGATAGGTCATAAAATTTTGCAGTCCCCGGGCGGGATTCTCTCCTCAAATTGTGTTGTTTTGAATCATAAGCAATGACACCTTAAATACTGTAAATTGGATACAAAAAATATAAAATATTTTCAACGACATCGTAGAGAGAGCGACATTCGGTTTTGTAAAAAAAAAAAATATCTTCCATAGAAATTATTAGCATTTGCCACGTATCAGATAAAGACTAATTATGACGCGAATACATACAGTATTATAAACAACTCAGAATGTTATATAAAGCGTCTATCTAGGTTCTTGATATGATAAAAGTCCACACTTTATATGACATACTTTATTCCGTAGGTATGTCACGATTTCCATTTTTGCGATTTATATTGTTGAAGAAAGAGCATGAATTTAACACATAGTATGTCACAGATATAATAACAAATTATTAGAGATTGACTAGCACAAGATACGAATAGAAATTGATAATGAACAGAAACTAAAAATTGCGCGTGCATTCGCCGTCGGATATCGGTAGTGACTGTGCGGCGCCCGCTCGCTCCGCTCTGCGCAAGCGCCTTCTACAAGCGGCCGCGCGTAACGGTCCAAAACAAATTTAGCATCGGCCGGCGGGTTTGCTTGCCTAATTAAATTAATTGCAGTGTAGGCAAGGTTCCTACAGATATAAGTATAATATTTGTTCTAAGTATAGTAGACAAGGATTTTATCCAGGGTCGGGCAAAAGCAAACAATTTTCTTATAACTTAAATAAGAGGTAGTGTAATGCAGAAAGTCTGTTACTTATTGCCGAGAGGGGCAAGCGCCCCAACCTGCCCCACCGTGGCTACGCCCATGATGGTAAAACTTACCTATAGAATAGTTTGTTTGATGTATACGTAGATAAGGACGGTGGTCTAATGCAGGTTCCAAGGCGATGAGACGCCATGATAGTTCCGGAGGCGGAACGCCACCTAGTCAGAAAAAAAGATATTATTGCCATTACATGTATACGTAAATATGATTCTTAATGATTTCCTTAGTGTATAGCTTCGTTATAAAGTTATTGTACAAATAATATGTGAAAATGTTGCGCACGCGGTGCTCCACAACTTTTTAAAGTTAGTATCGTCCCATCATTCAATACAGGCAGGTATAATTTTACTTAAGACCCTTGCCTTCATTTCTGGTCCTTTGGGCCGGATTCCAACTAACGATCAAGTCAATTTCATCAAAGACGTTTTAAAATCGATGCAATGAGATAAACTCAATGTAAGATCTGTAGTTTGTTGAAATTGCATTTATGTAATTATATGTTAGATGAATGTATGTAATTTTGCACGCCATTATTGGCAAATATGTCAATCTGACTATCTATTTACCACCATTTGTAACTCACATTGCAAATGAATAAATTGAAATTGAATCGAAATGGAAATAGTATGGAATCCAGAAAAGGAAAACATACTTTCAAACAATTATTACTCCAATGACACCAACATATTTTCTTCAACTACTAAGCATCCTAAAGTTACTGTAATATAATACTTTACACATGAAAAAATTATCTAAAAAAAAAAACATGTGAATATCCGAGCAAACGTTAAATAGATACGAAGCGATGTGATACACAGACACAAAGCATGAGTTGTCCGTGAGTCATCGATTCGGCCGCAAGTCGCAACTGAAAATCAGTGCTGCTATTTTTGTTGTAGCATGTCATTTGGCATAGTAGCAACTACTTGTAATTCGTATTCATATTGATTCAAAAGACAGACAAACAAACATACAGGACAAACTTATAATACCCCTTCTTTTTATGTTGGGGGGTTAAAAGATATTCTAGGTTCAACCCAAAGGTTGGCCGGTAGGGAATGTCTTTAGGCATTAAGCTTGCCTCTTGTACGATAATGTGTAGTGAAGTGAAGTGCAGTGTATAATACGGGTAAATACTTACCTTCAGCGACACATCGTACTTCAAGTACTGTTTTATCTCGTACGGGCACCCACGTGTTACCGGCATCTAGTCTCCTGCCGTCCACTGCCAAGTACACCGACCGCACGTGTTCTAAATGAAGGAACATAAAGTGAAACTCATGATAAAGTAAAATGTACATGTACTCATGTACTGGATTTCCCACTTTATCTTATTTCCCTAATGCACGTACGTGTTTCGGTAGTGAGTGAGATGTGCCAGAGCCCATTCCCATCCTATCCCTCCCCATTTCCACAACCCTTTCTCCAAATCCATTCTTATATCTCCAAAGGTAGGCAGCGCATCCGGGGGCGTGCCAACGTTTGTCATTTTGGACTAATGTTGGCATGTATCACGGACGTCTATGGGCTACATTATCCACTTACCATCAGGTGGACTGTATGCTCGTCTGCCACCTTTGTCCATAAAAAAAATGACAGTGGGCATCTCATATATGCTGTAGGACCGATCACCGAAGCGGTAGAATAGTCCTCGCCCCACGTATCTATCGGGAAACGTAGTGTGGCAAGCGCGATGTGGACTCGTTAGTCCTTGAAGAAAGTAAGAAAGAAAGTGGGGGTATCAGAAGAGCAGAAGACCTTGTGTGGTGGCGGTTCTTGTGGAGAGGCCCATGTTCAGCAGTGGAGAGCCACAGAATGGTATTATGGTAAAGAAAAATAGAGACGTGAATTTTATTAGATAACCAGCTCTCTTAAATATTGAAGTAATTTAATTAAATGTTCGGAATTGGCGGGTATGCTACATAACTGGAAAGCTCCCGCCGAGGTACCTATGGTACCTAACGCAAAAACGCTATGGTACGCTATGGTACCTAACGCTAACATTTTTTCGGAATTTCTAATTTTTTTAGCTCTTATAGCCTTTCAAGAGGCACCGGAAGTATTTAGTTTAGGGTGAGCGCAAAGGGTTTCAGCTTCAGGGGAAATAACCGTTAATATAGACATATACGTAAAACATAGCTTTATAACAGCTCTCTTCAAGAGAGCTGTGAATAGGATTTTGCAAGGTCGGCGGCGCGCCCGCATACCCCCTGGTGTTGCAGGTGTCCATGGGCGGCGGTAACACTTACCATCACGTGGGACCGCTTGCTCGTCCGCCCTTAGCGGACGAGCAAGCGGTAAAAAATATAAAAAAAACTCTATAAAAAAAAATTCGACACCACAGTTACACAGTAAAAGTTAAGAACAAATAAATTACACATAAAAAGCGTGTACATAAATGTAGCGTGTTACATTTTTGGAAATACTGATCACTGGCAGGTACCTAAACTGATATACCGTTTGACAGCTGACTTTTTTGTAATGGCGGCAATTTAAATTGCAAGTTACAAGTTTTACCTTTTCATATTTTTAAATTAAAGATAAATAAAAAGATATTATAATGTACAATATTGTTATAATGTTACATAAGTTATAAACATACATACAAAATAATAACGGGTATAGTTTATATAGTTTTTCTTTTTACTCTCACCATTTATTTCAATGTCAAGTATTTCTTACCATAAATAAGTAGCTGTATCGGTTTCCCGGACATCATCTTCCCCGCGCGGTCGACGCCCGCGCACCGCCACGCGGCCGCGTCGCCTCGCGTTGCGCGCGCGATAGTTATCGCATCGCCGTCGAGCCACATCGCTTCTCCGGCGCCCTCGGAGGAGGGAAGGTTTAATTGCTGGTGAAAAAAATTAAATCATTTTTTTTTATAGAGAAAAAAGGCGGCAGACGAGCATACAGTCCACCTGATGGAAAGTGGATACTGTCTCCCATGGACATCCGCGATACATGCCAACGTCAGTCCAGAATGACAAATGTTAACACGTCAACGGATGCGCTGCCTACATTTGCAGGATAAGGAATGGGTTAGGAGAAAGGATTGAGGAAATGAATGTGATGAGAATGGGCTCTGGCATATCCCATTCACTACCGAAATATACATTGGGTGAATAGGATAAAATGAGAAATGCATTAGTGATCTGAATGCTGGGTAACGTGGCCAAAGTGGCTGTGGGATTTGCTTTATCCAGTAGTGGACAGATATGATAATGATGAACACTGATGATAATGATGATTGCACAAACCTCGTTATCCTTATACCAGCGTAGATTGGTGACGTTAGAGATATCGCACGCGATTCGCGCGCGAGTGTGAGGCTCCACTAGAAGTTCCCTTTCGTACTTGGGCACCTGTTGACAATACAATCATTGGAATATTATGGTGACAGGCGTTATTTTACATTCAGCCAGATAAGCGTGGTGTCTGATGTGATATCATCTGCCAGCGATATACAACATGTTACTGAATTAATGCAAAGGCTGAAACAGGTTATTCAGTATCGAGAATCGATTCTACCAGTTGCAACTGTTTTTTTTTTCATAACCTATTATTCATTTCTAGTATATCTTTAATTCTACGCGCAGTTATCCAAAATAGACTCACTGTAACTACAGGGCGCAGCGCGCGGCTGGCCTGAGCACTGAGCGCTACGAACGTTTTCGATAGACTTACTTTACATGTTTCTAACTTTTGATTTGTTATCTGAAATATGTATTAGACCCTTCCTCACCTACCTATGAAATTGCCGATTTATATGGAAACATTCAAATACTTTTTTTTGTATGAAAATTACATATATTATAATATTTAATTAATCGAAGTATTGTCCATTATTATCAATGCACTTTTGCCATTTTAATGGCAATTATGCCTGGACTTTAAAACTCCCGGGGACGGGATCCGGGATAAGGAGGCGTTTTACACTGCCCATCGGAGTTAACTTTTTTTCAAAATTCCGAAAACAATGGAAAGCAATAGTTTCGGAATCAATCATCGAAGAGTTTGCAGTCGAGGCTTGTGTAACTTTGAGACTGTCTGTCGTGCAGTGTTTGGGCGAGCGTTATCAAGGAGAGGTTTGGGACAGTGTTTGGCTGCGTCTCCTGCGTTCAAGCATTGTGATGAACGTTCACGATTATCATACAGGATCCACTTCTCATCACAGGTGACAATACGATTCAGACTCCCGTCATATTTGTTCCGATTCAGTAAAATTAAGCTCATACAGTGCCCACTTTCCGAGATTCTTCACTTTCCAGATTTGACACAAATGAATCGATATCGTTTTTCTCACTTACGCCGAAAGCTGCTGCCAATACAGACGTGATTTGAGATGAATCCGCTTCCATCGTTACTTTCAATTCGTCATTAGCGACTTTAGTCTCTAGTAGTCAACGGTCGTTTCTCAGGTTGAAATTTCAAGAACGTATATACAAATCAAAAACGCACCGTGCGTACGTTTGCAGTGTTTGGTCCCAACACAACGTTGATATTGCGTGCCGTCTGTGCCGTCTGTGTGTGCCGTTGCGTGCGTGTTGCGTTGCTGTCACCACGAAACTCATATTCGAAACTAACGCAATTCTTTAACTTTTCCATAATCGCAAGCAACGATATCGTTTGACGGGAAAACAAGTGAATAACTGATTTTGAAAAAGAATGTCATAGCTTTAAATTGAAATTAATTTGAATTTGGAATTCTAAGGCAAACGCAAGATAACTAAGTTCAAAGTGGCCACTATGAACAAACGGCAATTTCATAGATAAAGGCCCTAATGATATTATTTTTCGCTAGAAGGGTGTTTATATATTTTAAAACAGTTTCTGGTTTTGGATTATTTCGTTGGATTATTTCTATAAAAGATAACGTACTCCTTTCGATACCCCGATTATGTCACTGACTTGTATATATTGTGATTCATGTAGCCCTAATTAAGATTCGATTCAATTGAGAACCATTTCATGAGAACCATGAGAACCAGCTCTGCGACTGTTCGCAACCGTTCAACGCGTCAGAGCTATAAATTAGATTATTGTATAATCTTACTTGGCTTGTAAAAGGTTGCACACGGGGTTGGTCATGCATCGTCCGATGGTGGTCCTGTGCGGGTCGTATCACGAAGGTGTCGACCCGGGTCGACGGTCGCGGTCCCGGCGCTGCGCCCGCGTCGCCAATCGCGTCTCGAACCGCGCCGCGGATGTTGAGTATTGTGTCGCCGGTTTTGACGCGGCGACCGGCAGTCTTTGAAAAGAGAATTTATGTTATATTCTTCCTTTTGAATAAGTATATTGATTTGCCACTTGTTAATTTATACGAGTTCATTTATTCCTATACAACGATTTGTATCAGCCTATAACGTTCCACCGCAGGAAGTAAATGACAGGTTTTTGATTCACCACCATACTCCAGATTATTTTTTTATTTCCTTACAATGTTTCTTCCCTCAACGGCAGCCTAGTGCCAATTTTTAATAATGCCTACTTAAAAAATTTTAATAATGGCATACGGGGCTGAGGATTTGAACTTACGATCACATGAATGGAAGTGGGATATAGATACCTCTAGGCTACCACCGTACGATACAGATAGATGGTAATTTTTCATTATATTTCTTTATTGTGTTTATTTGTATATGCTTCTGCCGCCGGGGTGTGTGTGGGCCGACTTTAGTATAGCACCATCGGATGTCTTCCCTTGAGGGCCATAAAATACGAATAAGGAACAATAAAGCCGCTACCACAAGCCCTTAGAAACTACATCACCTGTAAAACAGTGGATTCGCCAACACACACTTGACCAGTGTGTCGTTTTAAGACCTTACGTCCCTAATGCATGTGGACTGAGGCTGGTTACAATTACAGATAAACAATTATGATTAAAATTAAGATAAACAATTAGTACCGTTACCTTCTAAAACAAGCGTGGGTAAATTATCGCCATTAAACCGTCTTCTGAATACTTATAACGAGTTGAATTCTCATGACATCGACATCTTTAGTGATTCTTTGGCAAGTTTCAAACGCAAAATTTTACGTAAATTGTAGTCGGGCACTTTTTGTTTTTGTATTTGTTCATTTGTTTAATTAAATAGTATAGTAAATTGTAATTTAACCTTATTTAATTGGATTTATGTACATCCATATTTAAATTTATTTTTTTGGATCATACTCGTATTGTATCATATTCGCATGCCTCTGTGTTCAACTTTTATGCACCTATTAAAGTATTGCACGCGGTATTTTAACATTTGTATTTTTTCGTGTAAATGCTGTTGGTGTATCTTGCAAATAAATAAATAAAATTCATAATTTCTCGTGTAAAGTGTAAAAGCTAGTATAACTCGGGCTGTCATTACGTAAACAAGCAGAACGTGATCCCACACGCAGATGAGTGATTTCGAACTGAGGACGCGAAACTCAACACGTTTGATTAAACTTTTGTATTGTTAGGTAGTGAAATAATGCTTCAGTAGAAAATTAGAGTTGTTCGGAACGGAGAGTAGAATTAATTCTACTAATTTTTACAACGGGTTTCTTTTATATTTTACTAGCAAAACCCGGCAGACGTTGTCCTGCCTGTGTATATTTATTTACCTCTGTATATAAAATCACAAATTATTCTGTTTTGCCGTCGATATTGTTATTGCGATCGATTGAACGGTATAGAAGTTGATGTACTGCAGCGCCATCTAGTGGCGAGTTACAACAAAGTCGATAGCTCCAAAATATTCTCCGTGCTCAAATACCTATGTATACCAATTTTCATGGCGATCGATTGAACGGTATAGAAGTTGATATGCTGCAGTGTCATCTAGTGGCGAGTTACAACAAAGTGGATAGCATAAAAACCTTTTGCAATACAAAATACATATACAGGTATGTGTCAACTTATTAACGGTGTCGAAGTCTATTAATAAAGTTAATAATATTAATTAATTATAAACATCCACTTTTATATATATATACATGCAAATGTAAGCAATAAGCAATAATGTTCGACCATCGATTGATGTTTTTTGGTGTAACCGAGATCGCCAACAGATGTCGCTGTTTCGAGGCCGCACTGATGCCATGGTTACGATTTGTGTGGCGATCTAATATATTTGTTTTTATGTGAAAAATGTTCAAGGCATCCCATAGCTATTTATATTCAATAAACGATTATGGCAAACTGTCTTTTTATTATCTTACTATATATTTTTACTATCTAATCGTTTGTACAATAAATACAATTAAAAACGAATACAATCCGTGTCATCTTTAAAAAATAATAATCATTAAAGAAAAATTTAAAAAAATATGTAAACTTAGTCAATTAAGGATGTCAAAAAAATCAATGTAATGTCACGTTGCTGTCATTAAATTCCTAAAATTCCTATTATCTCATGCAATATTATCAGCAAAATACTTATTTAATGTGTAATATGCGTTATCGGCCAAAAAAAATTTAAGTTGCCTTTTAAAACAGCGAATTGTAGTTGATTCCACAATATTCCTTGGTAGCTTATTATAAATTTGCGGTGACATACCAAATACGACACTTCTTTTTAGAACAACTGTCCCACAAGACATTGCACAAAATAGATTACAGCTACGTTTGCTTTAAAAATACTTTTAGCGTAATCCTGTATTGGTCTTAGTTTTATTTCATCTAATTAATGTCTATATATCGTATATTATACTCTGTCGTATCGCTGTACGATTACTAATAAAGATAAATAAATAATAAAATGACAATTTCTAGTATATCTTTTATTCTACGCACATTTGCATTCTACGCGCGTCGTGCGCCGGCTCCCGGTCATTAACCCTGTACTGATCAATGAGCGCTTAGGAAAGTTTTAGACTTGACAACAAAATATTACAAGTTTGTAACACAAAATAAAGTTTGTAACTTTGATATATTCACAAAAAAATGTTTTATTTTGCGCTAGATCGGCTTTATATATTTTAAATTAGTCGACGTGTTTCAGGTTTTTCGTTATTTATAACATATGTATTCTGATACCTCGATTATGTCACTGACACTCACTTGTGTGGTCTCAGCCCTAATTGAGAATCAAGTAGAGGCTTCACGACTGAAGTGCTCAAGAGTGTTTTTCCTGCTTCGAAGTTACGTCAAACATTTTAAATCTAGCTTGATTAGAATGACAGCTGTCAAAGTGCTTCGAATATTAAGCTAGATTTAAAAGATTGTAATGTAAGAATATTAATTTTAAATACATTATGCTTAACACTTTGCTTGTTAGCGTGTTACTTTTTTTATGGTATGAGGGCGGCAAACGAGCAGACAGTCCACCTGATGGTAACTAGATACTGTCGTCCATAGACATGTCAACATCAGTCCAGAATGACAAATATTGGCACGCCCCCGGATGCGCAGCCTACTTTTGGAGATTTAAAGGAATGAATTTGGAGGAAGGGTTGGGAAAATGGTGAAGAATAGGACGGGATAGGAATGCTCTCTGGCATATCTCACTCACTACCGAAACACGTATAAACACGTAAGTATAATACATTAGGAAAATAAGATAAAGTGGGAAACGCAAGGTAGTCTGTACTTAATATACCGAAAATAGTCGAGTCTCTCCTTTAAAGATTATAACGTAAGGCCTCTCAAAGATTATATATATTGTGACGTCATTATATATGGATGTATATGTGACGTCTGCGGACAAATCGACAATTGCGGGGAAATAGATATCTTGGTTATTGTCATACGGATTACAATATTTTTTTACCATACGCTATCTTTTAGCGAATATTTTTATTTAAATACGAAAAACTCGTTAGATCTAAAGAACCATAGAACTTCCTCAGTGATGTATTACAGATCCGTAATAGAAAGCCACACGATTTTCACATTCAAAAAGGAACACTTACATTTGAATGTAGGTGAAGTTTAATGTTACCGGGCAAGCAATAAGCCAGCCTTAACGAGGCTAACCAACATAATTTACGGTGAATATTCACTGGATTTAAGGCTGCGGTCCGACTAAGAATGAGAAGCGATGAGCGATGACTTAATTTCTCGCCCAAGACAAATTCCAAAAGACAACGATTGAAAGGCAAAAATAATAGTTCAACGGTCTCATTGCAAGAGAGGATAATCACTCTAGTTTAAGAGAGTCAAAAGAGCTTGTTCAGTAACACTCGCCTGCAATGGGACCGTCAACTCCAATAAGTGTGTGGGCATGGTAGGGTCGAACTAAGTTGCTTCAAGCTCGTCGCTGTCGCTAGCTTTGCTCATTCCTCGCCTGGCGACATAAAAATGCGTCGCGCAGTCAGCTTTACTGATCGAACTGTGTACTTGCTCCTCGTTTATAGTTGGACGAGTAGCGATGATCCGCTACTCGCTCTTCTTCGAACCGCAGCCTATGGGTCAAGCTTTACCGCCTCTGTTAATGTTGATGCAAATAATTTATTATGCCAACTCTGTACTATTCCATTGTTTGAGTTATTTGGCCAGGAACTAAATATTTATTTGAGTAAAATTGGATTTGTTTATATAACAAAATAGATAAATTCTAGAAATTTCGTTGTATTTCCATCATTACAAAGATGTGTCAGTCAAATAATAGAAATCTTACAAAATGAAGCCAAAACTAAATATTTAACATTTCTCATTTACTATGATGTCACTTACCATGAAGCGTTTACCGCGAAGTGCCTTAGCACTCAAGGAAATCAAATTTAAAAAAAAATTAGAATCGTTTTTACCCTCGATACTATATTTTCAGCTCTTGCGTTTTTTCCGTGACACGTTGTGTAAAAGTTGCGTAAATATCTCAAACTCAAACAATTTATTTGCAGAATAAATAATTCATACACTAATGTGATCTACCCTATTCAAACCGTCAGGACATGCAAATATTAATTATTCATAGATTGATATCAATAGTAATAATAACACATTGTGTCATTATATGAAATCGTCAAAAGTCATAACATTTATGCATAAGAAATTCGTTAATTATTCACCAAAAAAAAATGTGTGCGGTCAGGGGACCCCCGTCAGGAACAATGATCTTCACGCATTTTTTCTTTAAACTCCGAATGTAATTCGAAATAAAATCTGTATAGTTCATGTATTTTTTTTTTATTTTGTATCATATTTTCAATGCGAATAATTTAAAATAAGGAATCAAATCAAAAATCACCGGCCACGCACTAGTCTGCACGTCTGTTATTCTGCTTGAGTCTCGCTCTCGATACTCGCACGCACACACACAGAGAGAAAGAGAAAGGCGTATGGAGGGGGTAAAAATCTTACGTGACGTTACATTTTCTGTCGAATCACACCTACCGCAAGCCGCGTAAAGGAACTTCGTTCCAAAAATTTTATATATGTTTTATTACATAAGCACTGTTTTGGAAGATATTGAAGAGTTTACTTAAATTACTTGTAACGGCACTTTCATAAATATATATTCAGGGAGATGCTAATATTTTTCATCTAATAAAGTGTGTTCTGCAAATATTCTGTTCCAGTAAGTTAGAAATGGGTCTTACGAATTATTTTTTTGTGATAGAAAGACCTTATGTTTTATACTGGAGTTCCCTCAAATGTCTATACATATAATAAAAATGTAACTGATCGCTGTCTGTACATGGAAGATATATGAGAAAAACTATTATTGGGGGCCTTTATCAACGCAATAGAACCCAAAACAATGATTGTTAGAATTTTTGTCCGTTTGTCTGTGTGTTTGTGCGCGTTAATCTTAGAAACGGCTCAACCGATTTGGGTGCGGTTTCCACTAATGTATTATGGTAAGCTTCACTTAAAATTTAGTGTTTGTTTTATATCAATCAGTTCATAAATGAAAAAGTTATATCAATTTAAAGACGTCGTTTATAAACTAAAGTCCACGCGGACGAAATTGCGGGCAACAGCTAGTAGTAAATATGTATATATCTGTCTCTAAGTTAATGGTAGAAAGTTACTAGAACATTACATACCTTGGAACCCTTGTCCCATTCCTGTCCACTACTTCTCTTTGTCCTCTCATCCCCCTTAAGGGAGACATCTACTTCTTCACTTTGTACCTTCGTTTCAACTTCAGTCTCAATTCTGTCTACATTAGTTTCTTCAGGAGTTACAACTATGTTGCTCTCTTCTATACTGGTTTCTAGGTCTTCGTAAGGATTTTCTTCTAAGGTTAGGGCGGGTTCGTAGAAGAGGAAGTCGTTGTTCTGAAGTGGGGGGTAGAGGGGTCCGTCGCGGACTATTTCTGCGGCGTCTAGTTCGCGGAGGGGGGATGGAGAGCGTTCGGAACTGCTCCATTCGCAGCGCGCGGGGCTGAAGCCTGTGGACAATGGATATCACTATTATTAAATTGTATTATTGTTTTATTAATGATGTGTGGTTTCGAATAGCTTCATCCTCCGTTTCTTTCCGTGGGCTACGTAACAGGCGGCTAATAACAAGTGCTGAGGAAATACACCACCTCAAGAGTGGAGCATATAGGTCACCTGATGGTAACTGGATACTGTCGCCCATAGACATCCGCGATACATGCCAACATCAGTCCAAAATGACAAACGTTGGCACGCCCTCGGATGCGCTGCCTACTTTTAAAACCAGCTACCAGCTTTCACTTGACCAGCGTAGGGTTTTAAGGCCACACATCCCTCATGCACGAGATCATGTGCATGAGGCGGCCCGTAACCAGCAGTGGATGATAAACAATAAAAAAAAAATAATAAAAAATCTTAAAAACTTAAGCATCGACATGTAGGTGTTGACATTTAGTAACTGCGCAAACTGATATCATATATCGCGCACGTCGCTGGGCAACAGTATATTCATGGAGTGCCGGCTCATTTGACACGTTCATTAATAAAGAAATAAATTTAATATTCCATAAGCAAAAATATTTTTTATTCAAATATCTCTTTCGGAAAGATTATATCATACTCAAAAAAGGGCACATATATAAGCATCGCAAATCCAATAAAGGCAAACACAAATCCACTTCATTATAAATTGAAATGTAAACGTGGAAAAGCAGAAGTTATTTAGAGTTTAGAGTAAACAGAATTTGATACTTCTTAATGAACAGCGAGTGGCTTGGAGTGGAACGCGAAACTTGTATCAAAGTGTCGTGGAGATGAGTGGTTATTAATTATAAGCCTTAATTAGCCATTCGAGACAGCCTCGACCAATATTAGTGTAAAGAAACAGTATGGATACTTAGTAAATATCAGCTGAGACCTTCCCTGCCACAAATTATATAATGCCGACCATTGCAAATAATTCGAAGTCTGAAAACCGTTTTTATAAATCTATATATTTGGTTTTGTACTCCAAGACATCGGTCCAGTCTGGTTTGATATGGCTACTTTAGGTGATCCGTTGAATTAGATAATAGGTTGTTAAAAGTATTCCATTATACTTTTTATTCGATGAAATAGGAGGGTACGGAAATGAGCTCTGGCCTATCTCATTCACTATTAAAAAACGCACGCATATTGCGGGATTAAGATAGACAAACTTACATCAAAACAAATTGCAAAAGACAATTGAAGTAAGTAACACGAACAGTATAATAGGCGGCCTTATCGCCAAAGCGATCTATTCCAGGCTGGAGAAAACAGAGAACAATATCAAAAATAGGATAAAGATATTAAGATAAAGTGGGAAACGCAGTACATTTTAATTTTAAGTATATAGATTTTAAAATTTTAGTCTCAGTAGAACGTGGCCAGTTGAGTGCGCCCAGTGACTGTGGGATTGCAGCGTGCACCCTCTCCCTCCGTCTTATTGCGAATTTATTTATTCTTTTTAACGCCATGGCTGTAAATCAACGACTGCAATCAATGTAGCAACCAGCATTAATATCTTAAATTATCTATCTCCGCTCTATGGTACCCCACTCCCCAATATTGGATGCAAGCACGAGTTATAAAGATATAGTGATTTACTAGGGGAGGCCTGTGCTCTGCAGTGGGACATTAAAGGCTGGCACAAGTACACATATAGAGGGCTAGATATAGCTAGATCTATCGATATTAATGAATAGTTAACAACGACTCCGTAAACATTTTTGAGGATCCTTAAGCAACATTTAAAGAAAAGTGTTTTGTTGCAGTGGCAACTAATTGGTTTATGCTTAAACTAACTGGGTCCTAATTAGGTCTTAACTTCAAAATTGTTGTTACATGTATTTATAGTAAATACACATACTCTTTCAATGCATGCGGAGTTCATTTATTATGTTGTGCCTTTAGTTAAGTTGCCCTAGTTTTTTTATGACTCGTGTGAATATACTTCACACATATACTAGTGTAATACTAGTGCAATACTAGTGTAATACCAATGGAATACTAGTGTAACGCTAATGTAATGCTAGTGTAATGCCAATGGAATGCTAGTGTAATACTAGTGTAATGCCAGTCGAATGTTAATGTAATGCTAGTGTAAAACTAGTGTAATACTAGTGTAATACTGGTGTAACACGTGCAACACTGGTGTAACGCTGGTGTAATACTGGTGAAATACTATTGCAATACTAGTATAATGCCAATGGAATGCTAGTGTAATGCTAGTGTAATGCCAATGAAATGTTAGTGTAATGCTAGTGTAATGCTAGTGTAATACTAGTGTATAATACTAGTGCAATAACTGCTTGTGGATCAAATAATAAAATAAATAAATAAACAATTGGAAAAAAATCGACAAAGTGAAGCAAGTGACAAGGGAGATGTATCGTTTCATCGGCGAGTGGTTTTCCAATCACTAAAATTCACTCACTATGTAAATTGACACGCTTGGTTTCCATACAACTTCACAAACTTGCGTTGCCTGTCTACGGACGCGTGAGACAGGGCTGGAGGCATCCCTCGCGGGGGATGTAACAAGCAGAAAACATCCCGCCCTAATTATTTTTATCGTTGTTTGTAAACAAACAGATTTGTTTGGACGCCGCGTAAATTGGAACGCTTGAGATTGTAAGCGTTCTTGCTTGAATTACAAGTTAAGCGGTGGTATAGAATAGTTTATGTTGTAACAAAATTGTGTTGTTTGTGCGCCGGTGGCCGGCTTTAGCGCCACCCCATCCCTTCCCGCGGGTGTCGTGAATGGCGACTAAGGGATAACAAAGCCGCTACCACAAGCCCTGAGGAACTAGACCACCTTTTAAAGAATGAACTCGCCAACCCGTTTGGTCAGCGTGCCGATTTCAGGCCATACACGACTAATGTACAAGACGTTGTGAATGAGTAGGCCCGTGTCCAACAGTGGACGATGAAAGGGCTGGTTACAGTTGGCAGTGAAGGAAAACATCGCGAGGAAATCCAAGTACCCGAGAATTTAAAAAATCTGAAGATTTCGCTATTTTATACGTCTGACAACCTCGTTAATGACTTTTTGGCGGGAACTCCAAAAGTGAAGTTGAGTTTTTCTTTGATTCTTGTAAAAATCGCGCGTTAGGCGTTTTGTGGCATAATAGTGATAGTTTATTAAACTTCAAAGTGAGATATTAATTGTATCTTCCAGGCTACTTGGCCGAGGTCTTCTGGAATCTCTTCTCTTTCTTCCAAACGTTTCGTCAACAACTGCGGTTGACATCTTCAGTTAGACTCGATCCACATCACACAAACATATAAATACTGGTGCATATAAATACAATATATAAATACATATATAAATACTCGCCCACTATAAATACCGGTGCGCCACAATCGTCGAATCAGTCGCGACCGGTGACTCTTAAAAGGTCACAAGGCCATGAGAATTTAGACCTACACGATGTTGAGGCAATCAAGGTTTTTTAGCCGGTAGGAGTCCGGCACTACCTGGTACCACCTAGACTAGCCTAGCTAGACTAGATGGTACCAGGTGACCATGCAGGGTTTTCCTTGATTGTCTCCTAACATAAAAAAAAAAAAAAAAAAAAAAACGTCGAATCAGTTGCGCTTGAGACGCCGAAGCGATAACATTTCGTCGAAAGTGAACGCAGTCGCCACTGAAGATGTCAACCGCAGTTGTTGACGAAACGTTTGTAAGAAAGAGAAGAGATTCCAGAAGACCTCGGCCAAGTAGCCCAGAAGATTCAATTAATATGGACACCGGCCGAGAAAGCCTACACTCCACTTCAAAGTGAGACTTCAAATAAAAGCGTGGTACTGCGTTTTTCTTGTGCCTCCAAGGAGTCCTCTTCTGTTCTCAGTACAGCTACTATCACTTTACTGCGCGAATCCTAACTTACTTCAACGAGACTGGACATTTAGACTTTAGTTTTAGACTTTGAAATTGTTTATTACGAAGGAAACTTAACAATGGCAGAATGTGCTAATTGCACCATTGCCATATATGAAGAAAAAAAAAACTCCATACTGAAATTGAAAATGAAATGGGGTTGAATTGTAAACAAGAGCTATTTATTCATTTTAAAGTTGTTATAATTGAAAAGTACAACTGTATTATTATAATCAAAATAATGTTATTGTTCCTTACGTGTTCCGACGTCAGAGCCGACATTTACATTATAAACGAAAGAGGTCTTTCATATCCCAAAATAACGTATTGCGTAATATTAAATGTCTGCGGTTGTAGATTACTCGGGAAAATTTAACCCGACGAGACCTACGTATGAGTATATCCGTATACTAGTATAAATATATACAACGTGTCATGGAAATAAAACTTGAAACATGTCAACCAATTTAAAATATATCAAACCTAAAAAATTTTTTTTATAAATACCACTAAAGATAACATGTAAGGTTTTGTTGTCCTATCTAAAACGTTTATAGCGCTTATTACTCAGACCGAGCGCTGGCGGCGGCGCGAGCTCACAGCTCAGGGGACATGATAGGATTATCATTTCAAAAAAGATAGATGCCTGTCTATAGGGTGTCCAGAAACAATGATTTTTGTTTTGAAAAATACGTGTACTATTTTGTAAATTATTTTATTTTAGTGTACTAAATAGTATTACACACCCTACAGCAGAGGTGCTCAAACGGTCGATCGCGATCGACCGACTTACCTTAACTAAAAAATTGCATATTGTGCGGAAAATTAATATCTATGCCACGGTACACCCTACCTAGACGACAATCCTGCATCACACATACTTGCAGCCTCTCAGAGTCGATCGATCGTAGTCTAACAATATTGAGGTAAATTGCCAGCAGTTTAAGTTTGAGCACCCCTGCCCTACAGTATTTATTGTATAAAGTAAATTAATGATATTATGCATGAGGTGATCCATATCCAGCAATTGATAACGAAAGGTCGGGTTGCATTCTTATCTAATGTCATATATTTGTATTTTTTTTTTAATTAAACCAAAATCCATGTTTCCGACGACCACAGATAAGTTTGACATAGCACTAAGTTCACATACTGTTGTGTTGTCATACGAAGCCCCCCCCCTCCCCCGTTCGGGGGTTCACGTGACATGTTTAGAAAACATCTCGTAAGGGACATATGTAGATCTGGGTGAAATGTCGACATCGTACGAGGGACGTGATTACAAAAGTTTCATCTAGTTAAAGCCGATCGTTCGATAAGTGGGTCAAATTCGAATCTGTAATCGATTGACGATAAATTAATTGAGTTTGAATTTATTTATTTATCTTTGCATCACAGAGCAATATATCAAAAACAATTTAATATAGTGTGTACAAAAGTATTAAATTTAATTGACATCTCAATAATGTGACGGATAGCATGAATGACTTTTTAGCAATACATTTAATTGTAAATAAATATGCCCGTGGTTAAAATTAAACAATTAAAGAGAGTGGAATGCGTCTAATCAATCGATTAATGGACATGGGCTTCCTAATGCACATTGTCTTGTGAATGAGGGATATGTGGGTTTAAAACGCCATGCTGGCCAAGCGGGTTGGCAAGTCCACTCATTTAGAGATGGTGTAGTAGTTCCTCAGGGCTCCAAATCCACTCCTTCATCTTGAAGTTGGCATGTACCGCGCTGGTCCATGGGCGACAGTATCCCTTTACCACCAGGTGAACTGTATATTCGTCTGCCGCCTTTTAGCTATAAAAAAAAGACACATGAACTGGATGAAAATTGGTTATTACCTGATTCATAAGTTTAAAGTCGTTCAGGGAGCTATAGAGAGAGCTATACTCGGAGATTCTCTACGGGATAAGATTCGAAATGAAGAGAACTAAAGTTACCGACATAGCTCATAGAATCGGTGTGCTGGAGTGGCCTTGAGCAGGTCAGTAAAATAACATTAGTCTTTAAATTCAAGTAAATTTAATTGAAAATGGGTCAAGGGTGTAACGTAATTAATACAGAATCCAAATCGAATGATCTGATCAATAAGACAAGTTATAGCATTGTTAGTAGTGGTAGGGGGAGAGTGCATGCTGCATTCCCACATCCGCTGGGCGGACTCGACTGGCCACGTTACCCCTCTCTCACAGAATACTACCTTGAAATGTACTGTATTTCCTACTTTATCGTATTTCCCCAATGTACGTACGTGTTTCGGTAGTGAGTGAGATATGGGCTCTGACCCATTCCCATCCCATCCTCTGCCTCCCCATTTTCCCAATCCATTCCTTAATCTACAAAGGTAGGCAGCGCATCCGGGAGCGTGTCAACGTTTCTCATTCTGAACTGATGTTGGCATGTATCGCGGATGTCTATGGATCCACTTACCATCAGGTTACCATCAGGTGGTGGAAAAAAGACAATGAATCAAGTTGATGAGCTATTGATCTCCACACCTACTATGCCAAAAAACAGAAGCTGGGACAGAAAGAAAAACAAAAGACAATCTTAAAATTTCTATTGTTTTAAATTCTTGGAGCATAAAGCGAAATGTTTCCAAGTCATTCAGAATTTTCCGAGAAAATTTGTTGACCATCCTTATCTGGATTGTTGTTAGAAGAGGCAGTTAAGATCGTCGCAGAGATAAATACAGTGGAATGGCCCTGAAGTTTGTTTCGTTTGTATTTAGACATCTTATTTTTATGAGGACTGTACACAATTAATGCATTGAAATTGGATACGAAAAACGATAAAACATTAAAATATACGAGTAATTCAACTCAATGTATATTCAATAAATTTATTTCTTAAACTAATATACCATTAAAAAATCACCGCTAACGATTTTTAAGTTTAGTACTAATTGAGCGGTGAAGGAAAACATCACGAGGAAACTCATGCTTGCGAACTAAAGAAATCTGGAGCATGTGCATCCACCAATCCATACTGAACCCACGTTGAAATAGGTACCGAAACCCATCCGTCATTACTAGGAAACTTTTTGTCTGCAGTGGGACGTTGTAGTCTAAAATCGATCGAACCGACACGTACATTGGAGCCCATTCTATCATAATAAACATCTGTGCTCGCTACATCTTGATAAAACGGCAAAACGAACAAGGAGGAGGCATTTGAGATTACATCTTGAGACCGCTTTAGATAACGCGTCGTCTACGCGGATGTAGGATTCAGGGTGGGGGTGGAACGCGACGGGAATTTCAATATCGTAAGGCAGGGGGCAGGGAAGAAAGAGTGGGGAATCTATGTATGGATGCTAAAAATGCGGTGCACGCACACAGATGTAGCGCTAAAGCGTACGTCGAAACAGATTTAAATATCGCTGAAGATACTTGTTTAGAATCCGCTACACTGTATCTTGTCCAGCTATATGACTTCTAATCTATATAATTATTCACTCTTATTAGTACCTTTGTTAAGAAAAGATAATTTAAGAAAAGGTAACCTTATTAGTTTAGGCACATGAGTTTAAATCAAATTTATTAAAGCAGCTATAGTTCTTTCATCTCACGAAGTGGGGTTACGCTTAGTAGAGGTTGTGCTCGTATATATACATTGTGTACATGTACACAATGTACATGTACGAGCCATAGTGTGCGCCACGGCGTCGGAAACCCAACTGAGCGTTATCAAGTTTACGCATACTAAAACAATGTACATGTACGAGCATATCAACTACTGAGTATAACTCAACTTTGTGAGGCTGGTCCCACTCTGGGAACTCCCTCCGGGAACTAGGGGAGGCTTGTATCCTGCAGTAGGATGTATTAATTTGTTTTCTTGATACTTTCTCCCTTACATAACACATATAAACAGACACACACTCAACAACAACAACCACACACAGATATACATCATGATATATCCACCTACACACATACACATATCGAGATATGAAAACAGCGCTAGCACTTGCAGCTAGCACCAGCTGCGCCTTTCCTATTCCCATTAATCATGCTGGTTAATTCTGTTTGTTTTAAAAATGTTGTTTATTTTTCTTCTCCTCTTTTAGGCATTAAAATGTTCATAATTCTTTTTAACTATAAAAGTGGGCAATAAATGTTTTCTTTCTTTTCCTTTCTCTCTTCTGTTAAAAATTCCGCTAACGCAAGCCACCTTTCGTAAGCATTGTGTATGTGTGAGTGCGCTGCATTTCGAGTGCTTTATTGGACATTGTACACTGGGAGCTTTGTTTACTATGCATGAAGGATCTTGCACAGTTTTCGGGACAGAATTTTTCCCGGCTCTCTTTGCAGGCGGATTAGCTTTCGGCTATCCAGTCTTATTAACATTCTTAGGATATTGCTTTAAAGATATCCTTTGCGTGCTTTCATCCAAGCGTCCATTCCAAAAACTTGTCAATATAGTACCTTTTTACCCTACTGCGGCTAAGTCAATCATCTTGATTTCGCGAGTATCAAGTCGAATATACATATTACAGCTTACTTATTATTATAGCTTATATAACGTGACACTAAAAGAAAACAAAAGCTGATAATAGGTTGATCCGTATTGAGAGTAGAATCGATTCTATTAGTTTTTACAATAGATTTTTGTTTTTATGATTTATAGTACAATTCCAGTACGTATATCTTTTATTCTACGGGCGCCGTTGCACCTTTTTATGTACGAAAGCGGCAGACGAGCATACAGTCCACCTGATGGTAAGCGGATACTGTCGCCCATAAACATCCGTGATACATGCCAACATTAGTCCAAAATGACAAACGTTGGCACGCCCCCGGGATGCGCTGCCTACCTTTGGAGATATAGGAATGAATTTGGAAAAAAGGTTGGGAAAATGGGAAGGGATAGGATGGGAATGGGCTCTGGCACATCTCACTTACTACCGAAACACGTACGTACATTAGGGAAATAAGATAAAGTGGGAAATGCAGTACATTTCAAGGTAGTCTTCTGTGAGAGAGGGGTAACGTGGCCAGTCGAGCGCGCCCAGCGGCTGTTGGATTGCAGCGTGCACTATCCCCCTCATTATTCTGATTATTCCTTATTTATTTAAATTGCTAGACATGTTTCTGGTTTTGCGTAATTCAGAGTCACGTTTTGTATATTATATTGGTGTCGGAACTTTATTACGAGATTTATAAAAAGCTTTACTTTTGGTAAAGATTTACTTTAATTTATATGTAGAATCCCATTTCAGTTAGTTCAGCAAGTTATGATCTCATAGTAAGAGGTAGATTTTCTTGAAATCTATGAAAAAGGACGGGACGAGAACGATCCGGGGTCGTGAGAATTGAGTTGCACAATCGGCACAATACAAGTATACCATTCCTTTTTTAAGTGTGCAGTTTTTTAAACGGAGGTTGGCAATTAATATTTTTTTGTAATGTCATTACATTTTGTCTGTCTGATCGTCTGTCTGTTTGTGTGAAAGCACAACACAATGAAACCACTATCGCGCGTCTATCTATGCATATCTATGCGCGCGAAATCTGGGGCACTGCAAGCAGTTAAATATATAAACATGTGGGAAAAACGCGAAAACCCAAAAGTCACATGTTCAGAATCAGTTTTGGACGCGCCCACTCAGTTCATTGCAGTTAATTACAAGATTTCTTCAAGATGAAGTTCCCCTACTGTCCTCCATTTTCCCTTCGCCCCCCTTTCTCCATAATCGCAAGTCATTAGCGTGTGAAACGTTTCACTCGCATTTGCGGCGGCAGCGGTCTGCTGCTGCCGCTCAACAAAACGAATTCGTTGTTGGTGCCAACTTAATGGATACTGCTTTCGGCATTTAGGCACCTCCATTTACATTTCCTCTTAGACAATGAGCCTATTAATTAATAATTAATTATATGTCCTAATTTTTCTTTATAGATTAGTGGGCGGACGAGCAAGCGGTCCCACGTGATGGCAAGTGTTACCGCCGCCCATGGACACCTGCAACACCAGGGGGTATGCGGGCGCGCCGCCGACCTTGCAAATTGAACCAACACACTCGATTCTGTTCTTACCAAGCAACTACCTACTGATATTTGGTTAGAAAAATATGGGAGGATAGGATATAACACCACTGAAACACGAAGGGGAATAGGATAAAGTAAAATAAAGTGAAATCCAGTACATTTTATGGTAGTATTTATTGTACGTTTTACGGTAGGTCAAGCGGGTTAGCGAATTTAATCTTTTAGACATGATATAATTTTATTTCTCTTTGTTTATGGGAAAAAAATGACTGACGAGCATACAGGCCACATGGTAAGTCGATACTCGTCCATGGACATCTACAATACCATGCCAACATCAGTCGAGAATGGCAAATGTTGGCATGCCCCCTAATACGCTGCCTATCTAGGCGGAGCTTGTGGTAGCGGCATTTATCCCTTAATCGCCTTTTACCACAAACATGACGCCGAAGTCTTAAGGCCATACAACCCTCCGATAGGCCAACATAGACGAACGGTGAATGTGAAAAGAGATTACATGGTGAATGTTGCATGTTGGACATGTCCAACAGAGGACGTTTAAAGGGCTGGATCCGGTTCTTTGAAAACATGGTCAATCGAGTGCACCCACTGGCTATGGGATTGCAGCATGCACCTTCCCTTTCCCATTCTCACATATCTCATAGAAGTCATCCGACAAATCCCTGTATGTCCGCAAAACATTACAAACACTTACTGTAATGTAAGCGAATTACAGCAGTTCTTTTCCACAAAATGTTTTAAGAAGTCCGTGTCAAAACAATATTCATGGGGCCGTGTACTAAACTCCCTCCTGAAAAATGTATGCAAATCTCGAAGCGAAAGTGAAAGCAAATCTGTATTTTGTTATTCCGCGGCTGGTCATTAGGAGAGACACGACAACCAACGACTTTTATATTAATATGGGAAATAAGCAGTATGCGATGTTCGTGAGCGGCCAAAATGCTTGCGGTTTTCACAAGTGCTTTATGGCGGAAGTCAATCAATTGGCCGTGTGATGTTGGTCAGCTTTAGATTAAATAGACTAAATAAGCTTTAGAATAAAGACTCCATCTCTTTCCGTGGGTGTCATTGAAGGCAATTAGGGGATAACAAAGCCGCTACCATGAGCACTGAGAAGTTACACCACCTCTAAAAGGGCTGAAACCTCTGAACTCGTAAACTCATTTTTTTATAGAAAACAGGCGGCTACATATGCAGATTAAGGAGTGGATTGGGGGAACGGGTTGGGAAAATGGGGAGGGATAGGATGGGATGGGTATCGCCTCTGGTATATATCACTCACTACCGAAACACATATGTACATTGGGGAAATACGATAAAGTAGAAAATGCAGTACAATTCAAGGTAGTCTTCTGTGAGAGAGGGGTAACGTGGCCAGTCGAGTACGTCCCGCAGCTGTGGGAATGCAGCGTGCACTATCCCCCTACAATGGTCAGCGTATCGTTTTAATTAATCATGCAATGACTTTTGACCTTTTATTGTTTGTGTATTGTTTGCGGGATGCATAAATCCCAACGCTGCCGTATCCTGACGTCCTCTCCAGCGGTAGACGATAAAAAGTTTGGTTTACCACGTCAATTTATTAGGATACAAAAACATATATATCCAACAATGTTATTAAATATGTATATCGAGCAAACACTAAATAAATGTGAGGGGGACAGTGCACGCTGCAATCCAACAGTCCCTGGGCGCACTCGACTAGCCACGTTATCCCTTTCTCACCGAAGACTACCTTGAAATGTACTGCATTTCCCACTTTATCTTATTTCCCCAATGTACGTAGGTACGTGTTTCAGTAGTGAGTGAGAGGTGCTAGAGCCCATTCCCATCCTATCCCTCCTCATTTTCCCAACCCTTTCTCCAAATCCATTCGTGTATCTCCAAAAGTAGGCAGCGCATCCGAGGGCGTGCCAACGTTTGTCAATTTGGACTAAGGTTGGCATGTATCGCGGATGTCTATGGGCGACAGTATCCAGTTACCATCGGGTGGACTGTATGCTCGTCTGCCGCCTTAGTCCATAAAAAAATTTTTAGTGCGAATTATAATAATATTGTAAGTTAGATATTCAGCATGGAAATATGACATAAAACTGAAAAAAGTTCGTGAACTAATTAAAAATTAGCCTACTAATAAAGAAAGCAATTTGCGTAAACAGTTAACTGACAAATGTTTTTATTCAATTCTATTTATAATATATATATTTTTCCATTATCATTTCTAATAATTATTGTATATTCACAAAGTGTCACGCACATTTATGAAAATAAATGATTTCATATAATTGATTTTGATTCAAAACAATTTATTTCAGTGACAACCCTGACTAACTTCTTCTCTCCGGTTTTAAAGAATAGCAAGACCGCATACTGTCTTCTTTTGTACACTGTGTTACGGCCGTCAGGTACAACGTGGGCTTTTTAATATTAATTTTAGGACCTCATGAATACATTACAGATGTTAACCATCGTCCATAATTACCACATTTCCGCTTTTCTTTTTTCTCGGGACTTTCCCCGTCCGCTTGTTATGCGGGCTCCGGACTGATTATCACTGATTATGATTATGACTTGGAACTTTGCATGGAATGTTTTTGATGTTCCGATTTATTGGGAGTAGTAACAATATGACGGGGTTTCTTAAAGAAGTTATAAAACAGACATTGTTTTGCATCAGCATTTTGGCATTTGACGTTGGAAAAGTCGTCCTATAGTGGCTGGATGAAAAAACTTGGGTGGTGACCAGCTTTGAGAGAGTGTTTAGAGAGTTTAGCCTATATATTGTGCTGGTGTATGCATTCATCTTCCTTCGGCATACATTTGTCTAGTCTCGATTTGAAAATCCCCACCGTTGAAGAATCCACCACTTCTTGTCGCAATCTATTCAGAGTGTTTACAACTCTGTCGTTCAGACAGTTGATGAGGTCAGAGACCCACCCTTCCAGTTAGATGGAATTGTATCAGGACCGTGCAATCCCATTTAAGCAAATAAGCTTACCGTTTAACGAACAATTATCTACTCTAAACCTAATCTTGTTGTATTCCACACATCCTACAGTCGATTAATAATCATCTTCAAATCAAATCAATTGTATCTAATTATTATTTAAAATTATTAGCTTCTAAATTCCAGTATTATGTTTAAAAACATAATTATTAGTAATATATAATTCCAATGTCAGCAATAATAATATATGTAGTTAATAAAGTAATTTAAGTCTTAGGTTCACATATATTTTATTTAATCGTTTATGGCCTTTTATAGTGGACAGATAAATAACCGGATCTAAATGAGTCAAAATATCAATGGGCTCAATTAATGGGTTTCCAAGTCATTAAAGTAGTCGTTTAATATTTTTTTTTAACTAAATTTTAAAAATATCAGTACTATTAATATCACGTATCAGTTTTGGCGGTTTGTTGTAGATTTCATAATGTCATGCAAAAGATGTTTTTTTTAAAACAGATGTTCGAGAGGTTAATAAAGTATTTATATAGTTGTGGCGACTTCTTTTAAAAATCTTAACATAGATATTAGCATGAGGCCGTGTGATGTCGCCCTGCTTTAGAGTAGCAATACCTAATCTCTTCTCGTGGAAGTAAAAAAAGCGACTAAGGGATAACACGCTCGCTTGTAGGGGGAGAGTGCACGCTGCATTCCCACAGCCGCTGGGCGCACTCGACTGGCCACGTTACCCCTCTCTCACAGAAGACTACCTTAAAATGTACTGCATTTGCTACTTTATTGTATTTCTCCAATGTACGTATGTATTTCGGTAGTTAGTGAGATATGCCAGAGCCCATTCCTATTATATCCTATCCCTCCTCATTTTCCCAACTCTTTCTCCCAAACCATTCCATAGTCTCTAAATGTAGGCAGCAAATCCGGGGGCACTCCAGCGTTTCTGATGTTGGCATGTATCGCGGATGTCTATGGACGACAGTATCCTCTTACCATCAGGTGGACTGTATGCTCGTCTGCCGCTTGTGCATGAGTAGATCCATGTCCAGCACTGGATACTAAAAGGGCTGGTAAGGGCCTACATTTACGTGACATACGTACCAACAAACAGATATACGTATATACGATGTGTTTTATAAATAGAGAGAGATAGTGGAAACATCTGAAAACATTATGTATAGAGTGTCTATATGATGTATATGACGCGTAACAGAATTCACGTTATTGCCATTAGTTGGCACAAACAACTATGCTTTTGCCTTTGTATATTTTACGACTTTGTTTGTGATAGAAAAAGTCGAGCAAATAATCAGTGAATAGTCATGTAGTTTTGATGACACGAAATCATTTATAATTAAAGATACAAACACAAACAGCCGACCACTTTTAGTAACGGATTAAATTAAAATTTTGTACAAAAATCGTTTGGGTCTAAATCTGGGTTAAATTCGTAGATAAAGCGTGTTTTTCTTTTTTAAATAAAAATATTTAAAGAGGTTCCTGGTGTAGGATTTTTCATCCTATATCTATAGAGCGGTGATAGCCTAGGATACCCATCTATATTCAACTCAAATTCGTGTAATCGTCGAGTTCAAATCCTCGACCCGTACCGCTGAGTTTCTACTGAAGTACAGATTTAAAAAAAATGACACCAGCTCGGCGCTGAAGCATCCGCTAGAAATAAAAAAAAAATATTTCGAGCATGTGATCCACCAATCCTCACCGGGCCCACCGTTCAGAGATTTACTTGGGGAGGTCCGGTGCCTTGCAGTGGAACATTATAGACTGATACAATATATATATACTTATATATTGAATAAATATATAATATATTGAGGTCTTTCCATTATGCTACAATATGGGGTTCTTCAAGAGAGCTGTGAATAGGATTTTGCAAGTTCGGCGGCGCGCCCGCATACCCTCTGGTGTTGCAGGTGTCCATGGGCGGCGGTAACACTTACCATCACGTGGGACCGCTTGTTCGTCCGCCCACTGGTCTATAAAAAAAAATCTTTTTTCTCCAGTCGCCACCTGCTAATTTGTTCCAGTGGTAGGTGCATATGGTCCGAGGACGTCCCATAGTGAGCTTCCTATTTAAGGACTCGTCTACTTCATCGGTTATCGGCCAGATATGACCTGCGTAGTGCCACATCAGCGCGCCGATTTTATGAGCTATGTCGTTAACTTTCGTTCTTTGGCGAATCTCTTCGTCCCAATTCTTATCCTGCAATTAAACCCCTTGGATAGTTATTTCCATAGCTCGATGAGCGTCTTTGAGCTTGTGGAACTTGTTAAGTAAGGAATAATAGAAATGATCGATGGTAACCAACTTGTTTTACAGACCTAACTATAAAGAAACGCCTAGATACATATGTAAGTGTAAGACGAATTTGTAGCGTTTATTTGAAGATAATCTCCTGTTATACATCTAGTCTGTGGTATCAACGAATCCATCAGTATAATCAAAGCACATTGGAAGTTTTAATAAAGCTGAAACAGTTCAAAGGAATAGGTAACTCGGAAGCCATCTAAGAAGCTTTTATATTAAACAACAAAGCGCTACTAATGGCGTAATAATTATGCTTTGATGTATGTATGTATAAGTATGTAGATCTAACGATAAGGATTTCTTATTCAATTTCATTTATTTTATTCTTATAGCTTGCTGATTCTTTGAGCTATGTCAACAGCCTATGTCAGCCAGCTAGAGTGGCGGTTTATCGTGAGGAAGACGAGTCCTCGAATGGAGACCACGTGTCTGAAACGTAGCGCGGTACGCGCTCTGGTCGAACTGAAGACTTGAAATAAGTCGTAGTGGGTTGATGAGAAGAGGTGAAGTTAGTGGTGGCGGTCCTTGGGAGAGGATCATATCCAGCACTGGAGATGGTATAGTATCGTACGAGTATCTTTATAGGACTATAATTCTTTTAAAAACTATTGTGAAATAATTTACTTTACATTGGACTTTTACTTTACTTTCTCAGCTGGTGTCCATATTAATTGAATCTTCCGGGCTACTTGGCCGAGGTCTTCTGGAATCTCTTCTCTTTCTTCCAAAGGTTTCGTCAACAACTGCGGTTGACATCTTCAGTGGCTGCTGCGTTCACTTTCGGAGACATGTTATCTGTTCGGCTTCTCGAGCGCAACTGACTCAACGACTGTGGCGCACCGGTATTTATAGTAGGCGAGGGTAGTTGTGATTGTGTGGTGTGTACCGAGTCTGTTTTTGTTTCCCCCTCTAGTCTCTCTTCCCCGTGAGCCTGATGTCTTCGGAGTGCTGGATACCAGATATTTTACTCTATTTTTGTATTGACTGTGGCTATCTATATGACATTTAGAATTTTTGAAGGTTTTCTGGCTTATGTGTTTTTGTTTCCTATTTAAACAAATTAAATATTCCTAAAAATTCTTAAAAAATCCTATTTAATGAAATAAATTTCCTATTTAAAATCATATTAACTGCTGTATGCGTCTTTAAATAAATAAAAAAAGACTTACATGTTTCCTACCATCACTCCGGTAATGACCATTTTTTTTTTTATAGTGATGTGGGCGGACGAGCAAGCGGTCCCACGTGATAGTAAGTGTGCCCGCCGCCCATGGACACCTGTAACACCAGAGGGTATGCGGGTGCGCTGCCGACCTTGCAACAGCTTTCGCCGACCTTGCAAAATCCTATTCACAGCTTTCTTGAAGAACCCCATATCGTAGCTTAATGGGAAGATTAACACAAAACGATCAATACGCAGATAAGATTAGACAAGTGTAGTTATTACTTGTATTATAACTATAATGTATTATATTATAATTGTGTTTATTATAATGTAATTATAATTATAAATGTTACTATAACGTTGAGGAATACTTAAATGACAAGGAACTGGTCAGTAATTCATATTTTTTATAATAATATTTTTTATTTTTTTTATTTCATATTGTGGGTATTTATAATTGTTGCACTGGTTATCCTTATTGTATGACATTGTTTTTACTAATGCAGACTTTTTTTCTTTAATATGCCAATCTATATACAACTTGTATGATTCAATGTTAATTTAAATAATTGCACGCGGTATAAGGCAAAATGTATAAGGTCATATTATATTTTACCATTTATACTCTAGAATTCTAAAGGATCACCCTACGAGCACTGCGGGCCCTTCGTTTAGAACACCAAACAACGGCAAATTAAAAAAAACTTACCGCAACATATTTTGGCAAATTAATAATTTGAATTTGAATGTACTAATACGCAAAACGAAAAAAAAATATTCCCAACTTCATTCCATCAGAATTGGAAAGGCTTTCGGCAAAAGTTTGGCTATCTACGCCAACTTGTAAATGCGTATAGGTCGTTTTGCGTGGTCTGTCAATGTCATTGCGTGAGTGATCAGTTTTAGACAGATTTTCCATCAAACTAGTACCCGACGGTAGTCAATTAATGCAATGTGCGCCCCTGAGATGCGCTGTTACCACTCCATACAGGTACATCAGGTCGCGACTACCCAAACAGAGCTCGTCCAAATGAACTAAAATTAAATTCCACCCAAATAAAAAGTTTCCAACTCTTCAAACTTCTGTCAAGGAAACAGCGAGTTTCTTCTAACGGAGGGGTGACTTCATTACAGTTTCCTGTCGTACAACTTTTCACTTTGCTCCATTACCTCTTTCAACCACTTATAAGCAACCCCCTTCGTTATTGATAGCGACGTATTTACGATTAACAGTGCCAGTAATGATTAACAGTATACAGTGTAGACCTCGTTACTATTTTATTATAGGTATATTTTTATTAAACTTTTTTTTTATAGACGAAGGTGGCAGACGAGCATACAGTCCACCTGATGGTAAGTGGATACTGTAGCCCATAGACATCCGTGATACATGCCAACATTAGCCCAAAATGACAAACGTTGGCACGCCCCCGGAGGCGCTGCCTACCTTTGGATATAGGAATGGATTTGGAGAAAGGGTTAGGGAAATGGGGAGGAGGGAGGGAAATACATTAGGTTTCGCGTTTTGTACACATTTTTTATTCTCAATCGGGTTTAAATGTGTATAATAAAGATATTTAATTCCCTTTCACTCCTACTTGACGTTTCGGCACGGGTTACACCAACCGTGGCCATGAGTTGATTTAGGAGGCGGGTAGTGCAGTTTTATCGACTACCCACATTTGATCTTTACATTCGGAATGAGTATCAATTGAAGTGTATGGGGTGTAATCCGTGGCGAAACCTCAAGTATGTATAAAAGGCAAACAAATACCTTTCTATACTATAATATAATAAAGAGAGAGTGCGAATATTGCGAGTTTGTGTGAATGTGGAGGGTAATCTCCGGAACCACTGTACCTATTTGAAAAATTCTTTCACCATTTGAAAGGTACATTATTCCAGATGGACATAGGTTATATATTATGTGCAATAAAATTGCCGGACATGCAAAGCATGCCGGGCACAGCTAGTATTATATGTAGGTACAGATTTATTTATGCAATACAATAAAATTAACCTAGTATTTAAAACAAACTTAAAATTTAAAATAATAATAAGCAGTAATATGAATATAACAAATCGAGACCATTATAACTTATAATATTAAGTTCGGTTATTTTATTTCAGTATGACAAACGAAGCACACTGCAACTCAACCCGTTTTTCTCATTTTATATGACTTTGTAAATACGCGTCCTGGCAGCTTCCCGGTTCCCGGAACCGGTTCCGATATCACGGGAAAGTTGTTAGCGTTGTTCACTGTTCTGATGTCTCATAGACGAGATATATTGTTGCCATAAAGAGTTGCTATTGTTTGCCACAGTATAAGTCAAAGACAGTAAACAGTACTGTACCTAAACTTCTTTATTTCCCGTACTGTAATGTTGTAATCCTAAAATATTATGATTTTTTTTACTATTAATTTCGACATACGTCAGGCTGGCCTGGTCATGCGACTAAAGGTATTGAGCTATGCCTTAATTGAATGTATTTCTCTTGAGAATCATATGAACCGCTTTCATTTTCAATGTACCTCTTTGGTATAGAAATTTCAGGCCTGACGTTTTCAGCCCGGTCCCTATGATAACTCGATAACTGCATTGTGTACTAAGATCTTGCTAGTGCAGAACGAATGTCTGGGGTCTGACGCACGTTTTTTCGAGTGGAAGGATGCATTCTGCGATCAGTCCCACTTGACAGCCGCTGAGCGCGTCGGACTGCCATTCAGATATGCTAGTTAACATCGTAATCCGTAATCGGCCTTTATCTTCCATTGGTGGACACAAATCTCGTGTCCACGTACGAGAGGAATGTATGGCTTTAAAATGGCACGCTGCCAAGCGGGTTGGCGAGTCCACTCTATTAGAGTTGGTGTAATAGCACAGCACAAGCCAAGCTAGTAGCGGCTTTGTTATCCCTTGGTGGCATTACACGACACTCATGGAAAGAGGGTGATGGTATTCTATGATACAATGTAGAATTGCAATAATGGAACAAATTAATCTCCTTGTCTTTTTATGTATCACGGATGTCCATGGGCAACCCTCAGTAATCAGGTACTCGTGTGACACTTTCATACCATAAAAACCAATCTCGAACGTGTGCTCCACAAATTTCCAGCAGTTTTTAGTAGTACATCCTAGTCTTTGACATCTATTTTTTATAGAAAAAAGGCGGCAGACGAGCATACAGTCCATCTGATAGTAAGTGGATACTGTCGCCCATAGACATCCGAGGTACACGCCAACTTCAGTTCAGATTCCAGAATGACAAACGTTGGCAAGCCCTCGGATGCGCTGCCTACCTTTGCAGATTAAGGAATGGATTGGGAGAAATGGTTGGGAAAATGGGGAGGGATAGGATAGGATGGGATGGGATTGGGCTCTGGCATATCTCACTCACTACCGAAACACGTACGTTGGGGAAATACGATAAAGAAGGAAATGCAGTACATTTCAAGGTAGTGTTCTGTGAGAGAGGAGTAACGTGGCCAGTCGAGTACGCCCAGCGGCTGTTGGAATGCAGCGTGCACAATAGCCAATGCACAATGCCCTACAATGGCCAGCGTGCTGTTTTAATCAATCATGCAATGACTTTTGACCTTTTATAACACGCAACGCCGCTTATTCAATTGACATTTCAAACACTTGCTAATCTCTTATGTAAAAAGGATGCATGTGTGCGTGAAGCGTATTTTATGCGTTTGCATAAATTTAGTAGTATACTTGTTTCTACTTTTATTATGGCGCACTTTATTGCGAATAGGGTGCATTCAATTAACGAGCTGCAATGGAAGCTGCACGCGAGGCTTGCTATAACAAGTCGTTTATTACATGCGTACTGTGTTTATGTTTTTTCTATTCTTAAATAGATCTAAGGGAGCCCTCCCTTACTAGGCTACTAGTACTACTAGGCTGACAGCTGTAAAACAGATTATTCTATTTCAGATGTCAACACATATTGTCCTTATGAATACCTACTTGTAAATTTGTTTATATGTGACAATTACCGTATAGAAAATATGTAAATGTCTTAAATAAATAGACATTATTATTATAAAAAAGTAAAACAAAAAATAAACTTGTATTAAAATAGGACATTTATTTTGGGAAGGTGCTGGCTCCCAAGATACAGATATTTTTTTAGTTTGCGACTCAGAGCTCATTACAAATTGAATCATGTATGTTTAATACATATAAAGAATTTGAATTTGAATTACTAAAGTTAGAACCATTCCTCCTTGCATCGTTTTCCTCACCGCTGAGGGTCATGACTATGTCCATAGATTACTATTTCTCGTACAATATTGTGCCATCTGTTTCTGTACTTGGCGGGACTCGTGGATGTTGGCGTTAAGAGTGGTGCTGATCTGGTATACCACTTCCTTCCACCCTGCCAGTTATTACATAGGTAGAATCATATTATTTAGGTAATTGGACTCAATTGCAACAATAAAATCGTAACAAAGCTGTGTCTGTATATTTAATACGTTTTAAAAAAAATCAGTACCGTGTAAAATACAGAGCCCAAAACAAAACAAAAACAATTTTTGTGTGTCTGTCTGTTTGAATGCGCTACACGCAAATGAAACTTGACACAGTTGTAGCTTATGTGCCGGGTTAACATTTAGGATACTTTCTATCAAGATTCATTGTAGATGTATCGGTTCGCAGATTCGCTTCGCCCGGTCCATCAGCGTCTTCATCATTGCTCTCTTTTGTTTAGGATGATGATTGGAATCTCTATGTAGATATCTGTCGGTGTGGGTGATATCCAGTGATGTAAATCATTATTATTCCCGTCTCAATAGGGAAGCTATTGAAATCTACAAGCATCCCAACAATTTTAACAAAAAAGAAGAGAATCTAAGACTCCGTATTATCTGGTATCCAGCACTCCGAAGACATCAAGCTCACGGGGAACAGAGACGAGAGGGGGGGACAAAAACAGACTCGGTACACACACAATCACACCTACCCTCGCCCACTATAGGTAAATATCGATGCGTCGGTACACACCCAATCACAACTACCCTCGCCCACTATAAATACCGGTGCGCCACAGTCGTCGAGTCAGTTGCGCTCGAGAAGCTGAAGAGATAACATCTCTCCGAAAGTGAACGCAGTCGCCACTGAAGATGTCAACCGCAGTTGTTGACGAAACGTTTGGAAGAAAGAAAAGAGATTCCAGAAGAGCTCGGCCAAGTAGCCCGGAAGATTCAATTAATAAAAACAATAAAGATTAATAAAAAAACCTGTCAAAGTAAGTCTGGAGTCGCTCAGTTAACCGATAGTAGGTTTATTGAGGACGGAAGAGGACTCCTTGGAAGCACACGAAACCGCAGTCCCACGCTTTTATTTGATTATCGCAAATAGCACGCACAAAAAACACTTTGGAGTTTAATAAATTGTCACTATTAAACCACAACCACGCCTAATATACATTTTTACAATAATCAAACAAAAACTCAACTTCACTTCGAGAGCTCCCGCCGAAAAGTCCTTTATACATTCTTTGAGTACAAAGCAAAATGATTAAAGGGAATCATTGAGTTTTTTCCAAGGGATTTGTTGGCCCCTCGTATTGCTGTATATGCCAGTGAAAAGTTACCATGGAGATAAATTGATTGCTGTAAATGCCAGTGAAAAGTTACCATGGAGATAAATTGATCTACCTACTTACCTATATCTATTATTGAATTACTCAAAGGTCATATAAAAAATGTTGTAAGTGACCTTTATTGTAAATGTATTTTGTAATGTTTATTATTTTTGTAAAATATAATTATTTAGTTATATACGTGTCCTGAAAATAAGTTATTTATTTTGGGTAGAATCGATTCTCCGCATTTTTAGAAGGAATAGGCTTTTTATAACTTATTGTTCCATTTCTAGTATATATTTTATTCTACGCGCAGTTGCTTTCTACGTGCGTCAGCCGCGCCGCGCCTGCCTAAGTGTCCGGTCATTACCCTGTATTGAGTGGTTTGGAGAGATCGAACTTTTCTTTCAATTTGTCCCTATTCTGTTAGTACGGGACAGACCGGGGTTGCTACTTAAGTGTAATTTTAGTCATTGAATCAACGTGCGTGCATAGTTAAAGCTGTGTTATAGATATATTTATTCATAATTTTTATACATATACTTATTCAATACAAGAGTAAAATATATGTTGAGGGACAGCATAGGGACAGACCGAACAGAAACTTCTATCTGTCCCCGCCGGGAACAGACGTGTCCCCACAGACCGGAATGAACCTTGTTGAGAGGTATGATAACCCTACGAACATTTTAAATATAACAAAACTTTACATGTCTGTAACTTTGGATTAAATTTCTAAAATATTTTTTTGCTATAACTATTTTGTATGTTTTATATTAGTTGACTTGTTTGACGTTTTGCGTTGTTTGAGTGCCACGTGGCAGTAGACTTGATCGACAAGCCACCGTTTCAACCTCAGTTTAAGTTTAAATAGTCCAAAAATAAAAACTTTGGACTGATAGGTACTTTAGAGGTTTTGCATCATAATGAAGAAAATATTGTTCTGAAGAAGCATTTCGTTAATATTGATGAAGCTGCCCCCAGACACCACCCCTTGTCCATAGAGGAGGGATCGTTTTTAACCTCATCCTATGAATACATTATCCTACCGCCGAGTAACGGTTTAAAAATAATGCCTTTTTTAAAGAAAAAAGGAGCGGAAGTTCCTCCTACAGATATAAATTTGATAGAGCGGCCCTAAAATTTGCGTTCATCTATATATACATATAATAAAATCGTAACAAACGTGTCCGTAAATTTAATATTTTCTTACAAAAGGCGTTGCTATCTACAGAAAATAGAATATATTGTGTTATAGAGAGCCCAAAACAACATTTTTTTTATATTTTTTGTAAGTCTGTTTGTCTGTAGATCTGTGTGTTTGTTTGTCTGAAGCGCATCACGCAAAACTACTCGACGGATTTTAATGAAACTTGACATAGTTATAGCTTATCTGCCAGGTCAACATTTAGGGTACTTTTTATACGGGCCAAGTATAAAGTTCTCACGGGAATCAAGCTAACCACACGTATGACGTCAACGCGCATGACGTCACGAGCAGTGCTAGTTTGAAATATTGTAAATTTTATTAATATTCATATGGACCAGGTAGCCCTGGCATGTATGGTGGGTTACAATTCGAAACTTCTTTGTGATTTCAACACAGATGTAAGAAAATATTTGGTTAAATAATGGGCGCGGCTGAGAAACGATGCTATAAATAAAGCAATAAACCCGTCTGGATGTCTCTTATTATAACATTGTCCCTTGAATTTGTCATAACGGAACAATAAAGAAAAGAGTTTTATCTATCTATGGCATTTAGTCCACCACTTGTGTACAATTACTTGTGCAACGAAATTCAAATAAACAAATAAATAATACAACGGTCCGTTCTACCCATTATACATCTGTGGCACTCTTTGCGAGCCTTTTACGTGCACTCAGAATATAGAGCACTGGTTGTTTTCCCTGTGATGTGGAGTGGCTTGTGCGGTGTACTTCTTCAACTCTACACATGTCAGGACCAAGAGAGGCTTTTACAGGAACAATAGTGATATTGTTATTGGAGTTGTGCTACAGGTTTTAAAATGGAAGAAAACTGTCCTTAATTTTGAGTGATATTTTGAGTGAGAACAGTATAAATATCTTCTATATAAAAAAAAAGTGTACGTGCGTGTTTTTATATACCTATCACAGGGCAAAAACATGCTTTTTAGCCAAAAACAGGTAAAAATAGGCTAAGCGCCATCTGTTGGGCAGCCATAGCAACACGTGACCAGGTACAGCTAGTTATAAATAAATTCTTAAATAGTCTGTATTGTATATATGTAATATATTCTAATATGTACATATTTTATGTGTATAATATTTATTATTTAAGTAGGTATATATACTTATATGTATCGTATATAAATATATGTTTATCGATTTTGTTAGTATTATTGTACTATTATAATGGATAAATTTTCCGTACGCACTACGCCTGCCTTTCCGTCTTGACCATGTTCTGATCTTCTGGAAGAAATCTCCGCAAGAGATAAGCTTGCCTTTTGAAGATCTTTTCATTTCTTCCCAAAAATAATGAAAAAAAATTCGACAAGAAACTATAATCACAATAATAAATAAATTTATTTCAGACACATACATGCCCGTATACATACACAATACACACATACAACAGGCTGTGGAACGAAATGCCTCAAGAGGTCTTTTAATTAAGCTACGATATGGGGTTCTTCAAGAAAGCTGTGAATAAGATTTTGCAAGGTCGGCGGCGCACCCGCATGCCCCCTTGTGTTGCAGGTGTCCATGGGCGGCGATAACACTACCAACCCAAAGTGGGCAGGTCAACGGCCGATGGGGGAGACAAGTCCTCGAAAGGTGACCACGAACCGAAAAGAGTGATGAACGTCCTCCGGCCAGGTGAGCTGACTATTTAAGGAAATTTGCCCGTAGTGGCTGGATGAGAACAGCCGCAAATAGTGTGTTAAGCCTTGGGAGAGGCCTATATAGCCTATATAGAGGCCTGGTAGTGAAGAGACATAGGCTGATGGTGTGGTAAAGAAGATATAGTGGAGTCTTTTCCTTTGGATCTGCATAGTCTTCACAATTTGCTAATTAGCCTGACATTCCACTTATAAATAATTTCCTTTGCGTACAAGTATTGTGTTCCCTGGACACGGTGTAAGTTCCATAGGGATGGCGGTAAACGCTTTGTTATCCTTTAATCTATTTCAAAGCCGGCCGACATCACACCTCTAGAGGGGTGGACTCGCCAACCAGCAGTGTACGAGGAAGCCCATGACCAACAATGGACACCAAAAGGTCTCGTTGTTTTTGTAGTGGAGTCCATAGTGGAGTTGATACCTTCCTTCTGATCTGCATAGTCTTCACAATCTGCTACCATACACATTATAAACATAGAAATAAGTGAAAAGTTACCGAAAATCTTGAGTAAATTTACCACCATGTTGTTTGTGCAGACAAAGAAATTATGAATTACAGCGATCCATGTGAGGAAAAGCGATTCATGCTATTTATCACAATCAGACACGAGTCGCATAAAATGTAGAAATATCTCCGTTTCTAGACAAGTAATAACGTTCTTAACAAATGGCTCTGAAAAATGAGGCTGCTCGCTTTCCTCTTTAATATCAACGTTCTTGTAAGTAGCTTATGAATAAATTATTACACAGGTACGAGAGGTACGATTCCAGCTCTATTTGCAAAGGCAAAATCGGAGATACAAGTTGATAAGACATAACGAACTATAATATGCTACTCATCTGTGCGGATAGATGTCCAAAACATGGTGTATGACAGACCGCGCTGCTGCTTGCTTGCTACGTGCCACCATTTAGGGGCGCCGCGCCGCGCCGGTTCCATAGAAGTGTTTGTAGTAATAATAGGGGTTAAAGTATGAAATTGCCGTTTTATAGTAATATATACTTTGAATTGACATAAAACCTTCATGGTGTGAGATTTTCGAGTGAATTTTTTTTCACATGATACCTATGAGGTTCTTGTTTTAAAAAATGTGCAACATTCGATTTTCGACCTTCAATTATTTTTTTTATTCAGCTTAGACGGGAAAGATGAATACTTCGAAAATCCGAGTAATCTTTGAATACGAGTTCCGAAGCGGAACTAACGCGGCAGAAACGGCTCGCAATATCAATGCTGCGTTTGGAGAGGAGACTGCTAATGAACGAACCGTGCGTTTTTGGTTTAAATGCTTTCGTAATGGAAACCGCCCACACAGGTGAATAACGCTGAATTGAAGGAGATGGTGGAAGCCGATCCGAGTGAAACTACCCAGGAATTAGCGGCATGGTTTAACGTTACAATATTGACTCATTTACATCAAATCAATAAGATAAAAAAATATGAAAAATGGGTGTCTCATGATTTGACTGATCTGCAGAAAGAAACGCGTGTTGAAACTTGCGTTGCCTTGTTGAATCGGTACAGAAATGAAGGAATATTGGATCGAATTGTGACATGTGACGAAAAGTGGATTCTTTACGATAACCGAAAGCGAAAAATGCAATGGCTGACCCAAGGTCAAACGCCGCAACAGTGCCCTAAGGCAAAGCTTACCAATAAAAAGGTAATGGTAACTGTTTGGTGGTCTATTCATGGTGTTATTCACTATAGCTTTCTCAGGTCTGGTCAAGCAATAACAGCAGATGTTTACTGTGCCGAACTTCGAACAATGATGGCGAAACTAGCAGTGAAACAGCCCCGAGTCGTGAATCGATCTTCACCACTATTGCTCCATGATAACGCAAGACCTCACACTGCACGAGAAACCGTTGTAACTCTACAGGAGCTGCAGTTAGAAACCATACGTCATCCTCCGTACTCGCCAGACCTTGCTCCAACGGACTACCATTTTTTTCGTGATTGGGACAACATATGTAACCACGAAGAATTTCGGTCATTGACATGAGGTCAGCCAAGACTGGACACAAAGAGATTTGTATGAAATCGTATGAAAATTACTAAACCTTAATAGGAGGGATCTAGTAAAGTGGTCGGTGATCGACGATTTCATACAAATCTCTTTACCGTCCAATCTTGGCTGACCTCATGTCAATGTGCGAAATCCTTCCCGCTCGTGGCACGCGCGTTACACATTAAAGCCAGTAACACATGCCAGACTTGAAGTATCTGGCATACTAATAAGTTAATAACTAACAAGAGATTTCGACTCAATACACATGCTAGTATAACAATATTTCTTTAAGTATTATCTTGAAGAATTTATGACAAATACAGTGAATGTAGTATGTATATAATTATATTTATTACATATTATTTTCTAGTAATTATACTATGCGCACCATCTCTCTATTTTTCTTGTGTCTCGCATACATCTCCCATCGCCCAAAGATTGCCTGGAAGAAACCGCTTCAGCGATAAGGCCTACCTTTTGTACATTTAGTTAATTGAACTTTTCTATCAGTTTATCTGTATTCTTTGTTGCGCAATAATAAGTTTATTATTTTATTTTTATTATAGAAAAAAGGCGGCAGACGAGCATAGAGTGCATCTGATGGTAAGTGGATACTGTCGTTCATATGGACATCCGCGATACATGTCAACATCAGTCCAGAATGACAAACGTTGGCACGCCCCCGGATGCGCTGCCTGCCTTTGCAGATTAAGGAATGGATCGGGAAAATGGAGAGAGATAGGATGGGATGGGAATGGGCTCTGGCATATTTCACTCACTATCGAAACACGTACGTACATTGGGGAAATACGATAAAGTAGGAAATGCAGTACAATTTCAAGGTAGTCTTCTGTTAGAGATGGATGCAATGAAATCTAACTTAGCGATTACATGAAGAGCCGATTGAGGACTTTTGACAATGACAGTACGTCGCTGGAGTAATCAATAATGGTAAGCCTCGGTAATCCTTCCTGTCGATCTCCCAAAGGATTCGCTGTAGCGTAAGTGGGTCGCCTAAATTCATATCATCAATGATCAACCGTAGAGATCACCTTCATATAAACGCTTAGAGGATTGTGTGAATCGATTGAAATTAATAAATTTTAATTGAAAAAACGTATATGAATTGTCTGGAAATTATCGGGTTAATACATGTACCTACATTCAATATATTATGTAGAGTGCTGTAACGTTCCGAATTGTAAAGAACAATTAATAAATGAAAAAAATGAAATGATTTTTTCAGGTGGTTGAAAAGACACTAGATGACACATCATACGTTCTTATTAAAGAAACCTGGTTGGCAAGTACTTAATAAGAATGTACCATTTTACAAAACATATAAATTAAACCTAACCTAACATCTACATCTCTGATGGAGAGTAAAAAATATTTTCATATTTTGAACGCAAATATTTAGTTTTCCGAATTCTCGTTGATCCCTTGGCAATATTCGAAACAAAATATGCATATCAAAACAATTTCGTTCAACATGTATCTAGGACACAGAACATATTTTAGATATCGCTTTAGTAAAGAGAAAACGCGTTCGGTTCATGTATGAGTCGAACAAACTACCACTAGTTGGCGACCGGCCAATATGCTAATACCATAACCCCCGCTTCTGTTAGTTAAGTGAATCGGTACGTTGTGTAATAAAAGTAACTTGTTAATTTGAAAATAATAGCTGATGAAGTGATAAAACGATTGTCCGTCACGCGATTCTGCACTCAATCTGTAACTCAAGGCGTTGTTTAGGGATGTTACGATAAACGGACGTACCTAATTTGTACTCGTACCAATTTTTTGGTGATACCAAATGTTGCCTGAACATTCGCAGCCTAATTATTATACCTATTATCAGCAACATAAAACTTGATGCCTATCAAGGATTTTCATTATCCGGGCCGAACAGTGTATTATAATTTAACATCGATAGCAAAGGAAATTTATGTTGAACATTAATTTACATAGTTGAACAGTATTACATAGTTATTATAGGTGTCTTTGGAGAAATGTGAAGGAATATTTTTTGTGTGTATGTATGTGTGTGCGTGTGTGTAGTGTGTGTATGCCAGTTAAGTTGGGAGATGTACGTAAGAACAACGAACAAAGAATTATACTCATATTCACCTAATTTATTTCTAAGCATATACTTTTTGTATAAATAAAGTGGCAGACGATCACAGTCCATCTGGTGGTAAGTAGATGCTGTCGTCCACGGACTTTAGTGTTACAACGTCAGTCCATAATGACAAACATTGGCACGCTCCTGAATCCGCTGCCTACTATTGGAGATTTAGGAATGGATGTGGATAATGGAGGTTTGAGAAAATGGGAACGGATGGGATGGGATGGGAATGGTCTCTGGCATATCTCACTCACTATCGAAAAACGTACTTACATAGCTGGGTACAGTGAAACCTACTAGAGATGAGCTTTGCATGTCACTATCAGTGTGCACTCATACAAATGCAAAGCTTATGTCTCGTTGATTTCTCTGTACTAATTTGAATAGTAAAATTGATAGCTAAGTAACTAATTTGTAAAATAAAAATCGCAGAATTATGTGAATAATGAAGCTGACGCATTAAACTTGTATAGAGTTTTTCAAGAGTGCTTTGAATAAGAAACATAGCTCTATAAAAAACAACAAATATACAATGATTGAGGTCAATTTACTATGCATAAAGTTAAGGTACCACAATCTTAACCAGCCCCTTTCATCTTGTGCATGAGGGATGTATGACCTTACAACGCCACACTAGCGAAACAGGTTACCCAGTATACAGTGTAGTTCCTCAGGGTTTGGGATAGCGGTTTTGTTATCCTTTGGTCCCACGTTAAGAGATGAGGTGATGCTATTTTAAAGCCAATCGATCACACGACCAATAAAGTTACTCCTAATACCGCAAAGTAAAGTAAAAGGCGCGAATACCAAATAACAACTGTCCGTGGCCGCGGTGCGAATTTATCTCAATTTAACTCTGCTCGCCGCCGAGCGCGTGTTACTACTCAAAAATATCAAACCGCCTTCAATATGACGGGGACAAAAAAATGTTGCTTCGAAATAATCAATGTATGCGGGTATGCAAAGACGCTCGCGCCAATTTCAAACATCAGGATATCCTTTCTTGGAAGCATTGGGCATTGATTAAAAATATACTTTGTTCTTTATAATTATACGCGATAATATATAGATTGATATTAATATAACGTTAAATATTTAGAGGTTTAAATACCAAATAACAATGGACTCGTGTGGGCGGGTTAAAATTGAACTTCTAAACTTGTAGCTCCTATCTATACCCACGCATTGACATTTCGTTGAAAATCTTGTAGAGAAATAGTTAAAATTTGAATTGAAAATCAAGGTTCGTTCTAATTCTTTTACCACTGAAAATTAAGTCTTCAATATAAAAGGTATTTTATTGAGACGGCTCAGTATGGAAAAGTCTGAAACCATCGATTTTAGTGTTATTGTATTCAAAATTATTTTATTGCAAATTAACACTTAATTACAGTTTACAATTCATTACAAATTATGTTAGTTGTATGTCATTACAGAATTACTTATATAATGTAAATAGTTTACTTAAACTTTTGTATTTGTATTGAATACTTATTTAACTTTTGTATTTCTGAAATGTCCTGTTAACCGCCGAAGTGACTGTTTTGTATTTATTTCTATTTGTAGTCATATGGTAGTAAAAGGAGGTTGTACGTGTTAAGTATTAATACTGCATTCAAATATTTTCAAAAATCTCATACAAACTCGGGAATCGAACCTATTCATTTCCTAGAAAAAATCGGGAGTATCAATTGCGCTCAAGTATCAAGTATCAAAAAATCATATTGCGCTAACTAATAATCTATAGATTATAAGGAATAAACCTTGTTTGTTGGATGGTTGATTGATTGTATGATTGGCTGAATGAGAAGGGCAGAGGACTGTGTGTGCTGGCGATCCTTACGAGAGGCCTATACCTAGAGGCCTATATACACCTTTTACACAATGAGCCCATTCCAAGCCAACGATTTAATGTTGTTTTAATTGTAGCTCCGTTACGTAAACAAAACAAGTTACAGGACTAGAGTTAATCAATAATTAAACATAATGATCGTTCTTACATAAAAGAGCGTGTTGTCAAAAGTTTCCATTCCCGTACCAGATTTCACCAACATTGGTACGTTTTAGTAAACAAACACGCCTACACACAGAGAAAAAGGGATGATGGTAACAGTTGGTCACTAAAAACATAATTACAATAGTTGCCTCGTTTGCGACCCCTGACACCCTCTCACCCCCTTCCCATCCCTGCTTGCCCGACAACATCTACCGAATGATCGCAACCCGAGGCCTACTACACGTTGACAAATTTATCTTTGCGGGAATATGGTGGCGCCACTAGTTTAAAATTACCAAAAACTCGCTTGCGTATAAAGATTCACTGTACATTTATTACGAATGAGTACATATACTTTGAAAGTCTTTAAACATTCATTTTGAAAATATTTGAGTTCGTATTTCGGATTTGAGTTAGTGAAACAAATTCGGATTAGTCGATTTTACAAATGCAGTTTTTTTCACTTATCGCCACGTCAATTGCCTTAAGCTAGATTACTTCATCTGCAAGGCAGTGAAAAATAAATGATTGAAATGAATGAGACTGTAATGTAATTACTAACATATGTTAGTAAGTCATTATTACAAAGACCTTTCTGAAAACTAAATTCGTTATTTAAAAAAATAATTAAATAATTAAAAATCTCTATTTAAGTTGCAATTCTGTACGAGAACTGGAGATGGAATCTGCAATTTCATGCAAGTGTATTGAAGTTAGCCTCTTACTACTTTCTTAAATGAAATATTGCAAAAAAGTTACATGTACACATTAATATATGCATTATTCAATTAGTCAGTCTAGGTGTCTACATTGCGCTTCCGGTAGGTGATATTTATGGAAGAAATCTTGTCTACCATATCGGTGCTGTGGTAGATACGATCTGCCAATCACCAGTTTGGTTGGACAAAAAGAGCAAAACATCGTATGTGGTGGCGAGTTTTGTAATAGGCCTCTATTAAGCAGTGGAGAAATATATAAGGTTTGCGATATGATTTCGCTATGTATTTTTTTTTGTTTGACCTGGCAAACTCATAACAAATGGACCTAATTTTAAAATTCTATCACTTTTAGCAAACCATGGGCCGTGGTTGAGTTTCTTATCAAATCGTTACGCCACCTGAACGAAACCAGGACGTATCTATCATAAATACGAGTGAAATTTTTATGACCGATCAAAAATGGTGGTTAGTTCCATGTTCAACCGCCCGCACATATAAGTTTGTCGAGAACTGGCAAACATTTGTTTAATGTTCTAACAACAAATTGTTCTGTAATTTAAACATTAACACTGATTTGTAGTCCCTGGCGGCACCCTTTTTTATTAGCTTTGATTGTTTGATTTAAATAAAGCGGATTGTGTTTATATTTGTGGCTAAATTAGAGAAGTGGAAAATCATTAGTTGTGGCGCGCTGCGGAATAAGCCCTATATCGCACCTTTATTGCACCATCTACCTCTATTCGTCTCCTTGCCACAAAGGATTCTGTGTTTATTTTCCGCGCGTTTTGGTGTAGGTATTGTACAATAAAGTGTCAATCTATCTATATCGATGACTAGGCTCCGCTCGCGGGATAAATATACTGATAACATACACATATATATTAGGTTCTTACCTATGAAATTGCCGTTTTATATCAGAAAAAAAAATACAAAAAAAAATGTACGAAAATTATACATTATATATCGTATATATCTATAAATTATATATCGAAGCATCGTTCATTACTATTATCAATGCACTTTTGCCATTTTAATGGAAATTAATTGATGCCTCCGCTATAGAATTCCCGGGGACGAGATACGATGAATTCTCTGAAGGCGTTTTTCACTACCACATCGAAGTTGATTTTTTCCCCCTGTAAAAAGTTATCCAAATTTCGAAAAACAATGTAAATCAGTAGAGGCAAAGTCTGGCGAGTAGGGTGGGGTACGGAGAGTTTCCAGTCGAAACTCCTATAAGTTTGAGCCTGCCTGTAGTGCAGGTGCGAGCGAACGTTATCATAGAGATGCAGTGGACTAGAGCGATTGACCAGACTCAGTTGTTTGATAGCAAGTTTGTTAGCATAGCCAGCACAGTACACATTTGCATTAATTGTTGTGCCAGATCTCAAGAAGCTGTAGTGGATAATACAGCCCCACAGGACCACCATCAGTCATCTTTTGACTCAGTTTGCCTTTGGGACATTGTTTGGCTGTCTCCTGGGTTCAACCATTGTAATGAACGTTTACGATTATCATTCAGGATACACTTCTCATCACAAGTGACAATACGATTCAGAATCCCTTCATTTTTGTGCCGGTTCAGCAAAGTAAGGCAAGCTTCGACGCGTGTTTGCAGCTACGCCACTTACGCCGATGGCTGCTGCTAACTCAGACGTGGTTTGAGATGAATCCGCTTTCACTATTGCTATCAATTCGTCATTATCCACTCTTGCCTCTAGTCGTTTACGGGGCTTGTTCTTGAGGTTGAAATTTACAGAACGGAATTGATCAAACCAAAAACGCACTGTGAGTTCGTTTGCGGTGTTTGGTCCGTACACATCATTGATCAATTTTATTTTTCCATTGTCGCAAATGCAGCGATATCTAAGCAAAATGTCATTTGACGAAAAAACAAATGAATAACTGTGGACGAGCGACTGATTGCCGCCGCTTGTCAAGGCTAGCTTCATTGATTTATTACCAAGTCTCAATGAGGTGTTAAAAATATAGACAGATGTCGTTGTGAACGACGACGGGACAGTTGCATCGCGGAGGTATCGCGGAGACGTTCGGCTAGACAACATACGCAAAACTTCCTACCGAGAAGTTACATAAATTACCGCTAATATAATTAAAATATAATTTCCCGCAACGCTGTATTCAATCTTCCATTTTATTACGCCAAATTCCTTATTGTGCGTGCATTAGTGTCTTTAAGTGCCAACACAGGAGAACCAAGGGCCGGCGCCGGCAGAAGACTTCGGTGCACCAGACAGCTTTCAGGTCAGTGAAGCTTTATTATTGTACGGCTACGGCAATTAATCAAAAATAATAAATAAAACCCCAAAATTACAGTCCACTTAAAAATCTACCCTCCAAACTGATTTTTAAAAGGAATGGCATAGCCTTAATTTGAAATTAATTAAATTTTTAATTTACTTTCAAAGTAGCCACTATGAACAAACGGCAATTTCATAGGTAAAGCCCTAATACTTACATATATTATACAACGTGTCACTGAAAAATGTAAAGGCTAAAAATAGGTTATTCGGTATCGAGAGCACAATCGATCCTACCACTTTTTACAATTAATTATTTTTTCATAATGTGTAGTACATTTCTGGAATCTCTTTTATTCTATACTCCGTGCCATTTAGCATGGCAATAGCGGTCATTGGCTCGACTTCACCCCGTACTCGTGTTTACGATAGCGACACTTGCCAGCGTATCGATGTCAACCGTTCATTGCTCACCAATCGCTCTATCAGGTTTGCTGGTAGAAATCTGTGAAGGGGATACGCACTCCCTTTGTATATACTTTCTTTTGTAACTATTTTTATCATTTGTGTGTACAATAAAGTATCAAAATAAAAATCCCTTGAACGGTTTTATATACACTATTTTAAATTAGGTTCAGCGTTATTCGGTGACCACGTTATATACATACATACACACACACACACACGCACACACACACGCATACATACATGAATTCTAGTTTCTAGGTCCACCGTTTCCAGTAATAAAACCCGAGACTTGGTAGGTACGTCTATGGTTAAAACCGTTCTGAAATTCCTTACTTATCTATGGATTACCTTAAACATCCAAACGTATTTACAAAATTAATATAGATTTGACGGCTCGAGGATTTGCGTCATCAAAGGAAGCCGCCACTTTAAATTGAGTGAGTGAGGATAAATGCTTCAAATGAAGCGCCTCTGATCAATAGAATTACAGCGCGCACACTTAATTCGTATTGTTTACTAATATTGTACCTTATACGTAACATAATAGAGGTCATAATAGCTGAATTAAGGTTTTGTACGATATCGTGTTTTATAAATGCTCAAATGAATTACTTTTTTTTTCTGAATCGACAATAGCTTAATTAGCGTATTGTGCCAGTGTCAAGTTTTCTTCGCAGTTAATAACTTGCCAATGTCCAGCTCCGTTGAGTAAGTTAGTAGTCGGACTGGTACTCCAGCACTCCAACACTCGAGAAAAGCAATCTCATGCTTTTATTTGATTCTCACAAACGTTATACACAATCATTGGTTGCTTTGAAGTATAATAAACTATCACTACTAAACCACAAAACAGACAATGCACGATTTCTGTAATAATTAAACAAAAACTCGACTCCACATCTCCCGCCAAAAAGTCAAAATGAAGAAATATGTAGGCACTTAAAATCGAATTGAAAGTTGTTAGTTAAGTGTCAAAAGATGGGGGGGGGGGGGGGGCCTCTCGCGGTTCCTGCATTGCGCTATTGATGTGTTTTTGTGGCTTCTGCGAATGGATTTATGTGTTAAAGTTCATTTTGTGATTGTCCAAATAGAAATTCAAAAAATAACTAAAGTCATCGACACAACCAGACAGAGATTTTTCCATTACCCTACAATATGGGGCTTTTCAAGAGAGCCGTGAACAGGATTCCGCAAGGTCGGCAGCGCGCCCGCAAGCCCCCTGGTGTTGCAGGTGTCCACGGGCGGCGATGACCACGTACCATCATGTGACCCGTCCGCTCGTCTGCCATCTATCCTATATATATATATATATATATATATATACGTGTAATGTATATATATATTTATAATAAAAATTAGACCAATTGTATCTTTTATATAAAGTGTCACTGAAACATCGCAAAACCTTAATCAAATCAACTAATTTAAAATATATATAACCGTTCTGGAGAAAAATAAAATAATTTTGGGGAATAAATCAAAAGTAATAAATATATAAAGTTTTGTTTTTCTATCTAAAATGTTCGCAGCGCTCATTAAACGGTAGAGTCACAGTTTAGTTTATTTTTACTATGGTAGGGTAGTGACCAGACGCGGGGCGATGACGCGGCGGCGGCATGCGCGTAGAATGCAACTATGCGTAGCTAAAAGGTATACCAGAAATATAATAAATAAGTTATGAAAATAATATGAAAAAAAAAAAAACGTTTTTTTAAAACAAGCTTTTTGCGACAAGCTTGTTGAGAACAAATAATTCAATATAAACTTATTTTATTCGTTTTAGTACATGGCTTGCATAAAAGCTTGTTTTTTAAAAAAACGTTTTTTTTTTATATTATTTTGTTTACACCTTTTTAGTTAGAAATATTTCTCAATCTATCTATTTCAAGTAACGCATCACGGTAGAGAGTCATGTTTTGTATTACAAAGTTTCATGTCCGTGCTACTAACCGTTAAGGAGTGCCCTCGTGAGGAGGCAATCCTGGCTGCAGCATCAGTTCATAGTGAAGATCATGTTTAGCTATCAAAATTAAACGTATATGCAAAGTTTCGTGTCCGTGCTACTAACCGTTAAAGAGTGCCCTCGTGAGGAGGCAATCCCGGCTGCAGCATCAGGTTATTTCTATCATTTTAGTGTATTGTCGTCAGAACTGAACAAGCATGCAAAATTTCAAAGTCGTAAGTTTAGAGGAAGTGGTTCAAATTTGGCTTGCAAGATTTGTTCCAAACATACTAACAGGTGAAGCTTGTAAAAAACCCTATTTTGTAAAAACTGGTAGAGTCGATTTTACTGTATATACTGACCATCGATTTGAGAATACAAATTATAGATATTCAATAGCTCTCTTTAATTCATATGTGTTTTGAAAATGGAACATTCTTATTACGTGGTACTTAAGTTTCAAATTTGATTTTTTTTCGAACCCCTGCTTCACCCCCCCCCCCCCCCCCCCCCCCCACCAACTCGCAAAAAAGTTGCCAACCAGGTTTCTTTGATAAGAACATGTCATCTAGTCTATTCTCATATCTATGATCGATGATATTGACCAACCGATTTTCAGCCTTTGCGTTATTTCACATGTTATATGTTGTATAACATTTGTGGGGGAGAGTGCACGCTGCAATACAACAGCCGATGGCCACGCTCGATTGGCCACGTTACCCCTCTCTCACAGAAGACTATCTTGAAATGTACTGCATTTCCCACTTTTATCTTATTTCTCTAATCTATGTATGTACGTGTTTCGGTAGTGAGTGAGATGTGCCAGAGCCCATTCCCATCCTATCCCTCCCCATTTTCCCAACCCTTTCTCCAAATCCATTCATATCTCCAAAGTTAGGTAGCGAATCCGGGGGCGTGCCAACTTTTGTCATTTTTTTTTTATATAGATAAGAGGGCGGACGAGCAAGCGGTCCCACGTGATGGTAAATGTTACCGCCGCCCATGGACACCTGCAACACCAGGGGGTATGCGGGCGCGCCGCCGACCTTGCAAAATCCTATTCACAGCTTTCTTGAAGAACCCCATGTCGTAGTGGGAAGACCTTACATTTTGGACTAATGTTGGCGTGTGTCGCGAATGTTTATGGGCGACAGTATCCACTTACCATCAGATGGACTGGATGCTCGTCTGCCGTCTTCGAACATAAAAAAAAAACTGGAGATTTAACTTATTATTCTTTGTAAACAGTCTTCAGATTTAATGACCGAGTAAACTTAAGGCAGTCAACCATGAGGCCATTAAAAGCAACGACAAAGATAGTCATAAGTGAAATCCTGTTAAGATTACACAAAATAATAACTCCCCCCAGCCACAGACTAAGTTAAAGTGAGTACATAAAACCAATTTCATTTCAGGTATATACAATGGTTAGGAGGTTATACGTGTGACTATCTGTAACAAACTTATCTATCTGTGTAAACTTACATATTCAATTATATGTGATGCATGTGTGTAGATTGAAATTAACGTAGGTGCATACAGGTGATTTTTGTTAGAGCTATAACATGTATTAATTCTCTCAAAAATTCGCCAATCAACCGAAATCTACTCCAACGCCATCTTGCACACACTAACTGAGAAGATTTCAAATATACGAAAATGTTGCTTAGAGTAACAAATTATATTGTTAGTTTTTTTTTTATGGACGAAGGCGGCAGACGAACATACAGTCCACCTGATGGTAAGTGGATACTGTCGCCCATAGACATTCGCGATGCATGCCAACATTAGTCCAAAATGACAAACGTTGGCACGCTCCCGGATGTGTTGGCTATCTTTGGAGATATATGGATTTGGAGAGCGAGTTCGGAAAATGGGGAGCGATAGGATGGGAATAGGCTCTGGCACATCTCACTCACTACCGAAACACGTACATAGATTAGGGAAATAAGATAAAAGTGGGAAATGCAGTACATTTCAAGGTGGTTTTAATCGTTTGGAGTTATTTCGTAACGCACTGCGGCTTATTGGCTTGTATATCGATTATTTAACTTGTTACAATATTAAAGTGCTGTCGTTATTGATTGCGTGTGAACACGCCGGCCTCCTCTCAGTAAAAGTCCACACTCAATTATTTATATTTTATGTGGAAGACAAGATTTATGAAAACAGATATATAAAGAAAGAGCATTAAAAACTAAACACTTGAATATACGGATGGTAAAACAGAAAACAAGAGAAAAAAACAATAATGGGAGACGTAAAAAAAAGACGACGTGAGACTAGATGTCGATTTACGAGTAGTTGGCTTCGGCCGACGGGTTCCTACAATATGAATACTGTTTTGCCCTGTTTTGGTTACTATACCATATATGTGTGTGTTTGTATAGAATGAAAATGTAGGCTGTGTCGTTGGCGAACTTAATAAAATAAAATAAAAACTTATCTTGCCCAATCACACAAACACACATACACAAACTGGCATTAGATATATATTTGTATTTAATTTAATAATATTGAAATTAAATAAAACCTAATAAATAAATAGAGTGACTGTACATAAAATTATTTATATCAAAATCAGTATAACCGTAATCAGCTCCTTTTGCGTCTACTGCTGGGATCTCTTCATGCAAGGTCCTGTGCATGAAGAATGTATGGCTTTGAAACGGCACGCTGACCAAGTGGATTGGAGAGTCCACTCTTTTAGTTCCTCACGCCTTGTAGTAGTGGCTTGCTATCCCTTAGCCGCCGTTTATAACACCCAAGAAAGGGATGGGGTGGTGTTACATAGTCAGCCAACACGGCCATTCTTAATACATGTATGCGTATTTTTTTTCTCTAATAACCAATTTTTTAATCGTTTTCTAAATATTTTTTCTGAGATGCTCTTGTTTTCTTTGATACGAGTAGGTAGTCAGTTTTATATTTTTATACACATGACAGAATTCTTTATGCAAAAGCTTAGTTATAATAGGATATATTACTCTGTAACTAATTTGTGTGGTCACTTTTGTTTTTGGTATTGTATATACATATTTAATTGGATTCTTATAAAAAAGCTACTTCTAAAATATACATAAAATATAAGAGAAACTGCATGCCGGGAACTGTTACTTTCAGTGAAAAATTTTTGTGTTTTTTTTTTAAAAGACTATCTAATATTTTTTTGCATTAGATAGCGATTAATTAGAGATTAATGTTTAGCGGTCGTTAAAGGTATTGACAATCGTGTCCTTAAGATTAAGACTAAACCGATTTATAAAAGTGGCAAAAAAATTATCACTAGTCGACAAGACTAGTGAACACCCACCCTAATGCATGGCGCAAATAATATCCTCGAGACTACTGCGACAGTACGAACGAGACAGCGCTATACCATGTAGTGTAAGAGGGAGCAAGAGGGATAGAAATCGAAATTCTGTTGATTGTGCAGATTAGCCGGCGATAAACGAGATACTGCGGGTACTAAAACAAGGCAAGCGAATCCAAGCCCAAAATACTTTAAACTAGAGTTTAAATTTCCTTGATCTGCAGCAGATTACGCTTGAAACGCTATTGGTAGGGATATACTGATAATAAAGTGGTTTCTATCTGACGGTATGTTATTGCTTTGAGTACATACTGGGCCTTTATGTACTACAAGAATTTGCACGTGGAATCTCCTGTTATGAATGGATTTTCTCAACATGGAGGTGTCGCGTACTGCACGGTACAAAAACTGTTTTATACTGTGAATCCGTAGGCTGTGGAATGAACTGCCTCAAGAGGTCTTTCCATTACACTACGATATGGAGTTCTTCAAAAAGGCTGTGAATAAGATTTTGCAATGGCGATGGCGATCCCGCATACTTCTTGGTGTTGCAGGTATGACACCAACATGTGGGCCGTTTGCTCGTCCGTATCCTTTGATAAAAAAAAATATATTTCTGGACTCTGTTTTTGGAAATGGTTACAAAAGGCGAACTTAATGCATTACAGAATTATTTTTCAACCTTTGGACCATGCAGGACGTGAAGTGGTACGGGAGTAAATAGATGCAACAAATATACAAGATAGAGGAAAGAACTAGTGCAAACCGTTTCTCCAAATTCTTTTCTAAATCTCTAAAGCCGGCTTTCTTTAGCATACTTCGTGTATTTCCTATAACTCAATATGGTTTTCATTCCAATATTCCAATATAATGAAATACTGTATCTATTCAACTGCTTGCAAACCTTTATTTCTTCAATCATCTCTCTGTCCTATTGCACGGTCGCCCAGAGAGATTACTTAAGCGATGAGGCCGCCAATTGGAATCTTAAGTATGTGTATAGTTTGTTTTCGTGTGTTGTGTACACAATAAAAAGTATCTTTATTTCTTCAATCATCTCTCTGTCCTATTGCCTGGTCGCCCAGAAGAGATTACTTAAGCGATGAGGCCGCCAATTGGAATCTTAAGTATGTGTATAGTTTGTTTTCGTGTGTTGTGTACACAATAAAAAGTATCTTTATTTCTTCAATCATCTCTCTGTCCTATTGCCTGGTCGCCCAGAAGAGATTACTTAAGCGATAAGGCCGCCAATTGGAATCTTAAGTATGGGTATAGTTTCTTTTCGTTTGTTGTGTACACAATAAAGAGTATGTATTACCATATTTAGTAGGTTCTATCTATTAAAAGAGTTGATAACAGTAACTAACTAATTTATTAATAATAGACGATAGACGTGAATGTGTGTCTTACCGAGGTCACCTGACAAGAGAGCGTGTATAGTCTATGGCCATAGGGTGGTAAGCACTCGTTTGACAAAACCACAGACAATACACCTTATTTCTTCAATCATCTCTCTGTCCTATTGCATGGTCGCCCAGAAGAGATTACTTAAGCGATAAGGCCGCCAATTGGAATCTTAAGTATGTGTATATAATATTTTGTTTTCGTTTGTTGTGTACACAATAAAGAGTGTTATTATTGTCGAGTATAATATATAATACAAGTATTTAAGTGCCTGGTCTGTACCACGATAAAGAGGTCTTCAAATGGTCTTTTTTATGTTTTGTAGAGAGACGGGCTGATGGTATGGAATCTGGATTCTGTTACTAGTTCTTTTTTCTTATTATGTCTTATTAAAGTTTCTAAATAAATTCTAATTCTAAATCAACTTAAACGTAATGCTAAAATATTTAATTTATAAGTTGTTCTGTTGCAGATTTTAAAACTGTGAATGCGAAGTGAATCCATATAATTCGAATTATCGCGATTGATTAAACTATTGACGATTGCCGTCACGGTTTAATATTTTCGATATGTTTATTCTCTTCCATTCTCTATTTTTGGAAGTACTCGATGTCAACTCGATTCACATGTCGAGGACTAGTACAGGGCCAGATTGAGAGGAGAAACGAATGGGGGGAACAATTGAAGGCGCGTGCCCGCGACGTAACTGATTTATTGGTCCCACTTAGAACTCGAGGGCGTAATGTGAAGGAACAGTACGTGATCTTGTAAAACACATACATAGAAGGTGTTGAAAAGACGATATATAAATATGTTTTTACTGTCATTGTTGCGGACAGCCAAAAATGACATGAGTGAAACCAGTGTATTGTGATGTGCAGTGATTGCGTAGATACGTAACTATGTATATAATGTATAATTGTGTAGCGATAAGTACGCCCCATGTCTAGAATAAGCCTATTGTGTACCGTGTGTAGCTTAAGAACCTTATGTATATGTATAGGATGTAAGGATAATTGTGTATAGTAACGTAAGATGTAGTAAATAAAGAGAATTTGATACAAGTTGCTCAATAAAGAGAGATGCGAGGGAGGTGTTATAACTGAGGGCCTACGTACATGAGAGATTAGAGATAGCACGCTACACTAACATGAGAGGCCTACACGATCTAAAACCCCATACAAATAGTTACTGAGTAAATAAATGCAGAAAGTTAAATATTGATAGAAAACAAATCCCATGCGGGCGCTTCTCACGTGGGAGAAGCGACGCCGAGTACAACATCTGGCGCATGGCGTTTTCTCGGAATTAGGTCGTGTAGAAACCAACGCGCTAGAGCGAGAGGTACGCATGGGCGCTTCCCACGTGGGGGAGCAAGACAGGACGAGAGTACCGTTACGGCGACTCCGGAAACGGCTCGCCGTAACAATGGGGACTGCGCGAGGTAGCGTGCTATTGGACAAAAGGGCGGAAACCCTCGGTTGCAAACATCCCTTGTTGAGCGGCTTGTATTGAGAATATAAATGGGGCCAATCTGGCCAAAATACACAGTCGTCAAACAGCAGTCCTACGAGTATCACTTCGACCACCCGGCACCTCAAGAAAACCCTCCGACTAGCCGACCTCAAGAGAACCCCGCATACATGAAGAGCGAGCGGCATACAATCATTCAAGTTGGGCACTCAGATGCCTCGTCTGTCGTCACCCGCCGCCGCGAACACTAGCGCGTCTTTCGCTCGTATACGACCGGTCGGCCCGCCGAGCCATTATTAGTGCGCCGGTCGTCAACAAGCTGGTCCTTCGAGTAGCCGGATCTGTGCAGCTACATTGCACCATCAGCACCACAACGTTCCGGCCATGAAGACGCGCAGTAATTCGCGAAGCGAGTCGGGCTACGATACCGCGTTACCGCCCGCACAGCCGTCGCCCGCCGCGACGGCCCGCGTTACCGCCGTCGCCTCCGACGCCGCGAGGGGCACCGTCACCGCTGACGTGTTGCCACGACACGTGATCGCCACTTCCACGAGGGAAGCCGCGAGAGAGTCGGCTCTCCGCCATGCCGCCGCTACCGCCCCGCCGCAGGGGGCGGCGCTGGATGAGCGTTCCCAGCGAATGCCCGGCATGCGCGCGTTCACCGAGTCGTCGCGTTCGCCGTCGAGGACGTCGGGCAGCACTGTGCAGCCCGCGTTGCCCGCCCGCGAGCGAGAGCCATACGCGTCGTCGCGAGTACCATCCCTGGAGGGGTACAGTCACATGAGGGGGGGGGAACATGCCGCCACAGCTAGCATACCGGGGGGAGGACGCGTCAACGAGTTGTCGCGCCTCATCGCCTACGTACAGTGCATCAAGGCGCACTGTACGATCACGGCGCTCCACAGCTAGCCTAGCGGCGCAGAGGAAAGCCGCAGAAGCCCGCCTAGCCGCAATACAGAAGAAGGAATTAGAAATAGAGGCTAGGCTGGTGCGGAATCAATTGGAATTGGACTTGGCTAATATAGACGCGGAGGAATCGGACCGAGGCAGCGCTGTTGATGCACACTCACGCGTCAGCAGCTGGATCCAGAATGCGACGGACCCGGTCAATCCACGGGGGGAGCGCGGGGACCTCGACAACGTGTGTCTGAGGGAGAACTGGCCTGCAACTCCAGCACCATGGGAAGATCGGGAGAAGCGGATCGACAGGGAGCCACACCGACGCCGCGGAGACGACTGTCGACGAGAACCCAGCGGGGACAGAGGCGCGGCCACAGAGGGGCCACGATGGGCGAATGGACGAGACAACATTCGTCGCGCCAGATCGCCTACGCCGGAACGAGAGCGGGGTACGAGGCAGCTCGCAGAGGCGCTGGACAGAATCACGAGGATGCGTCCACCGCCACGCCAAGCCATGGAGCTGCCACCATTCTCCGGAGCAGCAACAGAGTGGCTGCCATTCAAAGCGGCGTTGAGAGATTCGACGCAGATATGTCGACTCACGCCAGCGGAAAACTTAGCGCGCCTGCGCGCAAGCCTGAGGGGGGAAGCGCGCGAAGCGGTAGCGGCGCTGCTATACACGGCCTCAGATCCAGAGCTCATCGTCCAAGCCCTGGAACGATGCTTCGGCCGGCCGGAGACTATAGTGTACAAGGCGCTGGAAGATTTAAAGAAGCTGCCGCGGCTGAACTCAGCAGCGGACCTGAACAAATTCGCAGTTCGGGTCCAAAACATAGTTAGCGTGTTGGCCACAGTGGACAAAAGGGGCTATCTACAAAACCCCATGCTCGCCCAAGAAGTGGTAGAAAAGCTCAGCCCGCACCTAATGAGCAGGTGGTGCGACTACGCCTACGAACACGGGGAAGGCGGCGAAGCAGAGATCGTCACCTTATCGCGGTTCCTGTCACGTGAAGCGGATCGGGCGGCCCTATACACCCGCCCGGCCCAGCTACCCATCGCAACGAGCGCGCCCAGAAGGAACGAGGCGCGCGCAGCTCCCGCAAGCGCACCACGCCGTGTGACTTATAAAGCGGCGTACCACACAGCCGACGCAGCCGTCACATGTCTTTGCTGCGGAGAGGGGCACCGCACCACCAGCTGCAAGAAGCTGAAGGAGATGGCAATGGACTCGCGATGGGAGTGGGCGAAGAAGAACAACGTCTGCTTCAAGTGCATCGGCGAGCGGCATCGACGATCATCGTGCCGCGCTAGAGCATGCGGCGTCAACGGGTGTCGCCGCCCCCACCACCCACTACTTCACAGCGAGCGAGCAGGCCCAGCCCCACCGGCCCCAGAGCGGGGAGAGGAAACAGAGCCGGCGGAAGCAGTACTGTCAACGCACAGCGACACAGCAAGCGACGTCCTACTAAAGGTATGTCCGGTGACAGTAAGCGGACCGCGGGGCAAGGCACACACGTACGCGCTACTAGACGAGGGCTCCACGGTGACCCTGATGGATGAAGCCCTAGCCCAGGAAGTCGGATTGGACGGACCGACACAAGCACTGAGAATAAGAGGAGTGGGCACTACTAGCCTAGAACAGGCAACAAGCAAGAGCGTCACATGCACAATACGCGGTCCCGGCGAGAGAAGTGTACAAATAACCGCCCGGACACTTAGCGGCCTCAAGCTGAGAGGCCAACGGATACCCAGCGTGCGCCGATACGACCACTTAAAAAACCTGCCGTTGTCTTCACGTCGAGAAGCTACGCCGCGCATATTGATGGGCGCGGACAACTGGGCAGCGATCGTAACACGTGAGTTACGGGTCGGCGGGCACAGCGAACCCGCAGCATCGAGGACGCGCCTGGGATGGGTATTACACGGCATGATGCCACGCCGTGTAATACGAGAGAACGAAGACACAGTGCTGCACGTGACAGCCACACAAAGTAGGGACCGTGTGGAGGATCTTGTGCGTGAGCACTTCCGCATAGACGCGCTGGGCGTGTCGCGAGCGGAGAAGGTGAGCGCCGAGGACAAGCGCGCGGAACGCATCTTGGAAGATACCGCTGCAGCAACTGTGGCGCCTGAAACTCGGCTGGGACGAGGCCATACCCGCGGAAGATGCCAGGAGCTTCAGCACGTGGCTGGAGGCGCTAACAGAGACGGCGAGCCTGCGCATCCCACGCGCCTACTACACCTCGACGCCGGACCGACTCGAGCTACATGTTATTTGCGACGCCAGCAGAGAGGGGTACGCAGCGGCGGCGTACTGGCGCGTCACAACAAGGGACGGTGTGTGAGTCGCGTTAGCCGCCGCCAAGGCAAAGGTGGCGCCGCTGAAGTCGCTGACGGTGCCACGACTGGAACTACAGGCGGCGACGATCGCAGTCCGGCTCGCCAAAACCGTGTGCGGCGAGCACAGGTTCCGTGCCATCGACTCGGTTACATACTGGACCGACGCGACTACGGTGCTGCAATGGATACGGACAAACGCGAAGAAGTATACGCCGTACGTCGCACACCGTCTCGGCGAAATCGAAGAGGAGTCAAACCTACAACAATGGCGGTGGGTTCCGACGGCAGAGAATGGGGCGGACGACGCAACCAGGGCGTCGTATAACCACGTTCCCGTCGCAACGGAACGTTGGTTCACCGGGCCGGCCTTCCTGAAACTGGAAGAGAGCGAGTGGCCGCAAGAAGACGAAGAGGCCTACCCACCACCACCCGAAGCAGTGTTCCACGTGGAAGACATCGAGAGAAGCCACGACCACTTACCCGACGTGACCAGGTTCTCCAACTTCCGGCGGTTAATGCGAAGCACCGCATATGTGCTATTTTTTACAGATAAGCTGAGGAAGAGGGGAACGCAGCTAGAGGCCAGACACATAGAGCGAGCCACGGCGCTGTGGGTCAACAGGGCACAGGCAGACAGCTTCGGGGCAGAGGTGGAAGCCCTGCGGCGAGGCGACTCCATCAAGAGGACGAGTCGCCTATTCACCATAGACCCCTACCTGGTAGGGGACGTGCTGCGCGTCAGAGGGCGGATCGAGGCGGCCGACGTCCCGACGGACACGAAGTCGCCGATCATCTTGGACGGGCGACATCCATTCACCCGTCTACTAGTCGCCGACGCGCATCGTCAGGCGGGACACGCGAACAACGAGCGCGTGGTCAACGATCTGCGGCAACGGTACTGCATATTGGGGCTGCGGCCTACAGTGAGGGCCGCCGCACGCAGCTGCCAGTGGTGTCGCGTTAGAAGAGCGACGCCGCGCACCCCAGCGCCGGGCGACTTGCCGCCCGCGCGGGTCACCGTGCATCAATGTCCGTTCACGCACTGTGGCGTGGACTACTTCGGCCCGATGACCGTGACGATCGGGAGGCGCCGCGAGAAGAGATGGGGCGCGCTATTCACCTGCATGGCGACGCGCGCCGTGCACCTGGAGTTGGTCGCTAGTCTGACATTAGACTCGGCGATCATGGCAATACGACGGATGGCAGCGCGCCGCGGCTGGCCGGGTACCATGTACTCGGACAATGGCACTAACTTCCGCGGCGCCGACAGCGAGCTACGTGCGGCTTACAACGAGTGGGAGCCGCAACTACGAGACTACGCAACAGAGCGGGGAGTGAGGTGGATCTTCATCCCACCAGGCGCGCCACACATGGGTGGCGCTTGGGAGCGCCTGGTACGCAGCGTGAAGGTCGCACTCCACGCTACACTAAACGAGAAGGCGCCTAAAGAGGAGGCGCTACAGACACTGCTGACGGAGGCCGAGCACTCAGTCAACGCCCGGCCTCTGACCCACGTTGCTGTTGGGCCCGACGACGCGGAGGCGCTGACCCCAAACCACTTCCTGTTGGGGTCATCATCCGGCCTACCTCTCACCGGCCCGTGCACAGAAGCGGACAGATCCGCATGGCGAAGGACCCAGGCGCTCGCCGACCACTTCTGGCGGCGCTGGGTCGCGGAGTATCTGCCCACATTAGTACCACGAGGACGAGCAGCGGACGACGTGCGACCGCTGCAGCAAGGGGACCTCGTGGTGATCGTCGACGCACAATTGCCGCGCAACGTGTGGCCGCGCGGCATCGTGGAGAGAGTCTTCCCTGGGCGAGACGGGAAGGTGCGGACGGCGGTGGTGCGGACAGGCGGAGGATCATTCCTGAGGCCGGTGACGAGACTGGCTGTCCTCCCTGTGGAGCGAGAGGCTGCGACGAGTCTTCGCCGGGGGGAGAATGTTGCGGACAGCCAAAAATGACATGAGTGAAACCAGTGTATTGTGATGTGCAGTGATTGCGTAGATACGTAACTATGTATATAATGTATAATTGTGTAGCGATAAGTACGCCCCATGTCTAGAATAAGCCTATTGTGTACCGTGTGTAGCTTAAGAACCTTATGTATATGTATAGGATGTAAGGATAATTGTGTATAGTAACGTAAGATGTAGTAAATAAAGAGAATTTGATACAAGTTGCTCAATAAAGAGAGATGCGAGGGAGGTGTTATAACTGAGGGCCTACGTACATGAGAGATTAGAGATAGCACGCTACACTAACATGAGAGGCCTACACGATCTAAAACCCCATACAAATAGTTACTGAGTAAATAAATGCAGAAAGTTAAATATTGATAGAAAACAAATCCCATGCGGGCGCTTCTCACGTGGGAGAAGCGACGCCGAGTACAACATCTGGCGCATGGCGTTTTCTCGGAATTAGGTCGTGTAGAAACCAACGCGCTAGAGCGAGAGGTACGCATGGGCGCTTCCCACGTGGGGGAGCAAGACAGGACGAGAGTACCGTTACGGCGACTCCGGAAACGGCTCGCCGTAACAATGGGGACTGCGCGAGGTAGCGTGCTATTGGACAAAAGGGCGGAAACCCTCGGTTGCAAACATCCCTTGTTGAGCGGCTTGTATTGAGAATATAAATGGGGCCAATCTGGCCAAAATACACAGTCGTCAAACAGCAGTCCTACGAGTATCACTTCGACCACCCGGCACCTCAAGAAAACCCTCCGACTAGCCGACCTCAAGAGAACCCCGCATACATGAAGAGCGAGCGGCATACAATCATTCAAGTTGGGCACTCAGATGCCTCGTCTGTCGTCACCCGCCGCCGCGAACACTAGCGCGTCTTTCGCTCGTATACGACCGGTCGGCCCGCCGAGCCATTATTAGTGCGCCGGTCGTCAACAGTCATAACCTCGGTCGTGTGGTGTTGGCCGGCTTGCGATACCACCAACTTGTGGTATGCCATCTATACTCGTAAAAGAGTGAAGTCGCCAATTCGCTGATCAGTGTGCTGTTTTAAGGCCATACATCCCTTGGTATATAAGTAAAACGTTAAATGTGGCAATATTTTCCATACCATACCATAAGCCTGTGTCCCTCCACAGCTTTGTATAGGCCTCTCCCAAGAACTATCACTACACACGACCTTCGGCTCTTCAAATCCAGCTATTACCAAGCACTTTCTTCAAGTCGTTAGTCCACTTGCCCCGAAGGCGTTCTACTCTACATTTCCCGGTAAATAGTCTCTATTCCCGATACATGGTTCTCCATAAGTGAAATCACGTGTATTGGACTTAATTTTTTTATTGGCAATGGAGCGGCCCACGACATTGTAAGCGTTCACTGTCGACCATGGACTCCTGCAACAGCAAAGGCTACGCGGGTGAGCGCCTTGCAGGACCCTATTCATAGCTTTCTTTAAGAACCCCAAGAACCTTCGTGACACTCTTCTTTCCACAACCTATGGGTTCGCGGTATGAAACTATTTTTAGACCCCACCGTGCACGACACCTCCGTCCCCGAGGAATGCGGAGACTGATAGTTATGACGTCACTTTTTCTTAACTTAAACAGAGATTAAGTTTACCTACTGTTTGTTATATGTCTGTGTGTAAAAACGTCCCTTCGAGCACTCACACCAACGAATTCTAACACGTGTGAACGATTAACGAGAATCCCGGGGGAACATTTCACTTGTAAATTTGAAAGAAAATCAGCATTGAAAAATTGCCGTTTAAAGAGTTGCCACTGATAAGGGCTGCTTATTTTATTTTAGACTTATCGCAGGACTTATATACATTGGTAAAGGCAAGTAATCGAATGGACATCATGTATACACAGAAGTTTAGCTAAATTTGACTAAGCAAGACACTGATTATTTATGAAAGGCTAAATCAGAGTTTAGACTCTTAGCTAATGCCTTGTCTCATTATGCAATTTATTCCCCATACCATTAACTAAGGATGAATGGGAATACAATATGCATGATAAAGGATGAATTCGAGAAAGAGTGAAACTTCTCGTCCCGTTATCCTCCAATTCTCCATCCTTCCCAATTTTCCTAATCCACTCCTAAATCTCCAAAGGTAGGCGGCGAACTCGGTGGTCTTGCAACGTTTTTCGTTCTTGACTGATGATGGCATGTATTGCGTGTGTCATAAATTTGTCTAAAGTTTTTCCAGAAATGTGGACGACGGTGGACTGACGACTTGAAGAAAATCGCAGCCAGTTTTTTCTTATAGGAGGAAGGCGGCAGACGGGCATACAATCCATCTGGTGGTAAGTGGATACTGTAGCCCTTGGACGTCCGCGGTACATACCAACCTAAGTCCACAATGACAAACATTGACGAGTCCCCGAATGCGCTGCTTGCCTTTGAAGATGTATCCCTACATTTAGAGGAAGGGTTGGGACAATGGGGGTGGGGGGGGGGGGGGATTGGGTGGGATGGGAATGGGCTCTGGCATATCTCACTCACTACCGAAATACGTACGTACATTGAGGAATAAGATAAAGTAATACAGGACATTTCAAGGTAGGCTTCTGTGACAGAGGGGTAACGAGGATAGTCGAGTGCGCCCAGCGGCTGTTGGATTGCAGTCGGATTGATTGTTGGTTTGGATTGGGCCGTAATCTACCGTTTTTTTATTTCTGGAGCGTGGAGAGAACATCGCGAGGAAACGCACATGATGTTTTCCTCACGATGTTTTCCCTCGCTCAGAGACATTTTTTAAAAATCCGTACTCATGTAGAAACTCAGTGGTGTACGGGCCGAGGATTATAACTCACGATATTCTACTCTTTATTTATTCTATACAGGTACCTACAACATAATTATATATACCTACAACATAATTTCCAAAATTATTACTATATACTAAAATCTGTTTAGTAACATAAACTGCTTAGTATGACTAAACAGATCGCTTCTAAACATAAATAGTTGTCCAAACTGCTGACCTACTAAACATTGGACAGACGAGCGATGTACTTAGACAGAAACCCATATTAGGCAATAACACGTTAGGCATATGCTGAATGTACGTACATTTAGAACATAGAGGAACTGATGCATAAAATCACAACCAGCTAGATCCACTCGTCCATATGAATATCACTGTATGAAGATTTCAAGTGCATTTTGCGAGAGCTTTACAAAAAATATTTTTTATCACTATTATATAATCTAAATTGAATTTGTAATTATTTTAATTGTAAAACCATTATCTAAAAATTAAGCGAGTGAGTTTGATACGCGTTATCCTCGGACGTTAATACTATCCAGTTATAAAAAGCTCACTCTAACAAAAATCATATTGTATGGCAATACATTTTTTTTAATAATATTCCATATTCAATTAAAAAAACCTAATTTGACATTATTTAAAAAACAATTGCTGACGTGGCTTAAGTCTAAGTGTATTTACAAGATTAATGATTTTATTAATGGGAATTAATGTGGATGTAACATAATTCAAATAATGATTGATTAAAAAAAACGGTTTACAACCGAATAATTTTGTGTTGTGTTTCATTGTGTTATTTGTAACACATAAATTGTTTTATGTTAGATGTAATTAATTGTACCTATATGTAATTTTGCACGCCATTATTGGTAAGTGTGTCGATCTATGTAAATACTTACCATCTGACTTTTGTAACGCACATTGCAAATAAACAAATTGATTGAGTGAATACTGTTGAGAAACAAATTTGTTTGCATTTAGTCTGGTACTAGCGGTATCTGCGACTGAACTAGAGTGACTTTCGATTGAACTAGAGTGATTCCTATGGGAACTCTATAGAGGATAATGGATAAAAAATACCCTAAATGTTAACCCCATAACCGTGCCAATTGGATTAAAACCCGTCAAGTAATTTTTGCGTAATGCACATTCAGTCAGACAGAGAGCCCTCATTGCGTAACCGTAACCTGTACACGGGCCTCCTCATGTCCCCATGCACATTGTCTCGTCCACGAGGGATGTATGCCCTTAAAACGGTATGCTGGCCAAGCTGGTTGGCGAGTCCACTCTTTTAAAGGTACGGTACTCGTAGTCCCTCAGAGCTTGTAGCTGCGGCTTTGTTACCCTTTAGTCGGCTTTTACATCACACGGCCAAATTCAAATTAGGAGTATTTTTCGAAAATAATTAGTATTTGATTAGATTATCTCGTGTACAGAAATAGAGTTAACAACCCGTAAGTCATCACGGCCGTTCGCAACGAGTTAATTTAGAACGGGGTCATACAATCCCGTGTATTGGCTGTGTTACGACCGCTTCCCGCCTCGCACTAAGCCGCATTTTACGAGCCTCTCCCTCGGGATCGCTTCGGAAGCTCCTCTGTAATGTATCCACTCATCTATCAATATACACATATGTGTATACAAAGGCTGTATCTCGCTTTTATATTTTTTTATTTTTTTTTTATTTTCAAATAATCTTTATTTATAGAAAACACAGTATTCGGATGTTGGGTAACATTACTACAGTGGCCGTGTGGTGTAGGCCGACTTTAAAATAGCACCACTCTCTTCCCGTGGACCTCCTAAAAGGCGACTAAGGGATCATAAAGCCGCTGCGACAAACCCTGAGGAACTAGACCACGTCTGGAGGAACGCGCTTGTCCAGCGTGGAGGTTTAAGGCGGCTTACCGCTCATGCACAAGGCGATTTTTCTGAGAAGGTTCACGTCCAGCAGTGAAAGAAAAAGAGCTGCTTACGGTTTTTACTGTAGCACAGATGATAAACGAACATCACCCGATGGTAAGTGAATAATAATGCAGGCGGATATCCACAATACATGCTAACATCAGTTCAGGATAAGAAACGTCGGCGCTGGATGCACTGCCTATCTTTGGAGATTTAGGAATGGATTTCATGAATGTTAAAGTTTTAATGAAGTATCAGACTTCATTAGCTAAAAGGCATAACTTTACTATATGCTACTACGAGCAGCTGCTAATCGAACGCATATTTCGGTGAGAGCGAATTAATGGTTTGTATGAAAAAATGTGCTGAATTTTAAAAGTCTTAAAACAAAAGTAATTAGTTTTCACGAAATAAATTCACAGTTAACAAGTTATTTCACCTTATATTCATCACCTGTCTGCGACTGTGTGACTGTTTACAGCGGCTGAATAAACTCATTTTCCTTCCGTCTTTCTTTCTTTCAATTTCCTTCTCTTTCGCCCTAAATACATTTCAGTGCTGTCCACAAGTCTCCGTTGTAATCACAAGTTGGTTGCCGCTCATAAATCACGGTGGACCGCCCCGGTATCTCTGGCATGCGGAGAGCCCTGCGTTTTCCTTCATTAGTAAAACCTTACCGAGTTTGGAATACTAGAGGTACCGGCTAGGATTAGGCGGAGAGTACACGGTGTCATACGGCAAAAAATTGGAAGAAATGTATATTGTTGATCGTGTGGTGTCTTCCGGCACCACCTCATTTCTTACCCTGGATGTCGTAACTGAACATGGGCTTCGTCACGCGCATTGTCTTGTGCACGAGGAATGTATGGTGTTAAAACGCCACGTTGGTCAAGAGCATTGGCGAGTTTACTCTTTTAAATGTGATGTAGTTCCTCAGAGTTGTGGTAGTGGCTTTGTTATCACTTACTCTCTTTCTACGACAGCTACGGCATGAGATAGTATAGGGCAGGGGTGGCCAACAAGTCGATAGTGATCAACTGGTCGATGGCCAAAGACAGACCGGTCGATCGCGAAACGAAATTAAAATTATTGGCCGTTATCAAAATTTCCATTATCAAAGAAATGAAAGCACAAACTTCTCATATTTTTTTTGTTATCTATTGATATTAATTGTACTATCATATTATTGATATTCATAAAAAGCTATCTAATTATTGTTTTATTCATCCCACTAAAGCACAATTGAGTCGATGGCAACAGATTTTTTTTAAAGTAGAACACTGTTTTAAACAAGTTGCCCACCCCTGGCTATAGGGCATTTTCAAAGCCGAAAACACCACACGCCCAGTGATTAGTAATTAATTACCTCTCTTTCTCCAATCTAAAATTGCGACACTGCATTGAACCGAGTTCAATTAGCTTTCTGTGTAATTAAGCGCGACTTGTCTGTTAAACAAACACTTTAAAATTAAATTTTCTATTAAGCGAGGACCGCCCGCCCGACCTTGCCACGCCCATCCACATAATATGGGGTCTTAGTCTTTTTAGGGTTCTAGGGTCGTAATGTCTAACTAACCGAATGACATGCATTGGTTCTGATACTACTATGTACTTACTATGTATATACCTACCCCTGCAGGACATAGCAGATAGGTTCGTGAAACTGAAACTATAAATGATAGGTTCGTGAAACTGAAACTATAAATGATAGGTTCGTGAAACTGAAACTATAAATGATAGGTTAGTGAAACTGAAACTATAAATGATAGGTTCGTGAAACTGAAACTATAAATGATAGGTTCGTGAAACTGAAACTATAAATGATAGGTTCGTGAAACTGAAACTATAGATGATAGGTTCGTGAAACTGAAACTATAAATGATAGGTTCGTTAAACTGAAACTATAAATGATAGGTTCGTGAAACTGAAACTATAGATGATAGGTTCGTGAAACTGAAACTATAAATTCCGTTCATAATTCTAAGCTAATTGACACTTGAACTTAACAAATAACAAATTACTTTTTTTATATAAAATTTAATTTTACAAAATAAAAATACACGCTGCAATCCCACAGCCGCTGGGCGCACTTCACACCACATGTACAGAACACTACTGTAAAATGTGTAGAATTAATGTATTTCCCACTTTATTCCATTCCCCCAATGTACGGAGGTACCTGTTTCGGTAGTAAGTGAGGTCTCTAAAGACATTCTCAAGGTTTCGCAGTGCATCCGGGAGTGTGTATACGTTTGTCAACGTATCGTAGAGAGACAGATTGCCACTTTGCATAGGGTGAATTGTATGCTCGTCTGCCATCTTATTTCTAAAAAAAAAAACAGCGGGCTATAAAAAAGTGTATTCTAAAGCACTAAAAAATATTTTAAAGTTAAATGACTTAATCATATCACTTGTATTCAATAAGACCATTGCGTTATACGTAAACAGATGTAATCTGTAAACATAACTCGCAGCGGAACTTTGTAATCAGGAGGCAAGCGAAACAACGGAAGTGACGAGATTGAATCGGACGTCGCGATGACAGATTGCAGGGCGTCAGGGGCGCGAGGGGGGCCGAAGAGGGAGAATTTACAAAAGTATCGGAGAGGGGTTGGCGGATGTCAAATATACAATATCTTGATTATTCTGTATTTTTAGAAGAATATGTATTTGTTGGTAAATATTTATTGTTATAATTTGATGTCCCTGGCCCTCCTGGACAACAACACGAGGGCAATATTTCTGTTCTATCATGTTCTAATCATAATATTTTAAACTAGCTGTGCCTGCGACTTCGTATGCGTAGAATTTTAGTTTTTAAAATCTAAATTGGGATATCTTTTCTTCCCGTCAGCCGATTTCGATGAAACAGAGCCTATTCGAAGCGCCATGCTAAGCTTAATTAACTTGTGGAAACCCTATAAAAATTCGTTCAGTAATTTTGGAGATTAGCGTGTTCGAACAGACAAACCGACAGACAGATAGAGAGACAGACAGATCAAAATCGTCTTTTTGTATTCTGATACTCCTCCTTCATCGCCCCCAATCAGTTTTTGGTAAATATATTCAATGTACAGACACGCTGGTTCTACCGTTTTATTATGTATAGATAGCAAAGTAAAAGATTTGGATATAGTTTTATTTCTTTGCACACATTTAGGGAAAGGTTATTATAAACATTGACCATCCATCTTGAAATATGTTTGTAATAGTAAAAACATTAACATTGTGGTAACATTGTCAAACATTGTGTCAGGCCCTGATCGATTAATACTACGGCTTGTGCAACCTGAGCTGCTGTTATGGACATTTTATTTGGTTTTAAGGTACCTCTGAATATTGAATTTAAATTACAAAATCACGAAAATGCAGTAATCTAACGATACACTTTGCACAATACCAAATTTAAGACTTCTTAACTTCGTCGCTCAAATTACCAAATTCAACTAAAAGTGAAAAGAAATGTCACAGTACACTCAAACATAATCAATTACCCTCTTGCACTAAAGGTAAACATTTTTCAACATACCGTCATAACAAACATTTATTAGAAATACTTAAAACTTAATTTATCGCGAGATAAGCGCTTGGCCAAGATTCCATGCCGGTGAGTGTATAACGAAAATATAATTTTTAAAGCGAATATATTACTTTATTATAAATGTTGTGTACACCTGTAATACGTATTCATATAAACTGTAATAGGATTAGTTATTAATGTTATTATATTAAAATATTGTATTGGTGTACCTTATAATATATATATGTATATATATAGAATTAATCGACATAGTTCCCACAGTAACACCCGGTCAAGTGGATCGACGACTTGAAGAAAGTCGCCAGTAGTGGCTGGATGAACATACCAGAAGATCGAACATGGTGACGGTCTGAGAGAAGCCTGTGTCCAGCAGTGACCATGTCATCGGCCTACGTCTATCTATCCACTGCCCTGTATAGGCCTCTCCCAAAGCTCACCATCACACAGGATCCTCGGCTCTTCTTGTTCACCCACCACCGACAAATATCTCAAATTCATCGGTCCACTTGAGAACCACTGCATTTTTACACTTGAGAACCCTATCTTGTCCACCCCATCGGTTATCGGTCCTGTGGCAAATATGACCTGCCTACTGATTCTGCGAACTATGTCCGTGACTCTAATTCTTTGGCGAATCTCTTCGTTTCGTATCTTATTACACATGGAAACTCCAAGCATAGCTGTTTCCATAGCTCATTGAGTGACCTTGAACATAAGACGGCACGTTTATGATATATATCGCCGTTTATGGTATAGAGGTCAGAGGTGGTATGGTATATATCGAAACTATTTCTGCACCAAATATCTTTTCGATCGGTTAGGAATGTGTCGTTAAATTTGGTTACATCCCAAATAACGAAGTTTGTGGACAAAGTTAGAACCGATTACAGTTTTGTACTCAGCTGGTGACAGTTGAGATGTTGTGAAATGTTTCCGAATTCTCCAAGGGACAAATTTAAAAACTATACAATTTGGGACAAGGCTGTAATATATGTGACGTTATATAAACAAAGGAACCTTATTGTCTGTATGGTCTTATTGATTTTGTTTATAATTTAAAATTAACGTACGATAAACACGCCCAATATACACAATTTTTATAATAAATCAAACATAAACTCACTTCACTTCTCGAGTTCCGCCCAAAGGTCGCTTGTTTTCTTGATCATAATTTGCTGCCCGTTTAAATATGTATAAACCATTAAAAATTATGATTCTTATTGAGATTAAAAGTCTTAATATTTGAGAAACTACGAAAGGCCTTTTTCGAGATAATGTCAAAATTATTATTTTTGACAATCTTTATATCTAAATCTTATGACAAAACTTACCCACAACGAACCTTTCAACGGAGAAACAGTTTCTAAGTCATAATTAAATGAAAGAGTAATGAGTTGGCGACGGATGAAAAGAAACTTCTCAGTAAAGTTAGTTCACTCAGACGAACGGCTTTTAAACGCTCACGAACCCGTTTGATCAAGTAATCGTTACATTAAATAACTTTTATTACATTTAATTTATTTCAGTTTATTTTCCTTTCGTTCAGTTTCGATCAATATCGTTCAGTTTCGATCAGTTTCGTTCAATATCGTTCAGTGTCGTTCAGTTTTATTGGAACGAAGTTTCTTTACGCGGCTTGCGGTAGGTGTGATTCGAGAGAAAATGTAACGTCACGTAAGATTTTTACCCCCTCCATACGCCCTTCTCTTTCTCTCTGTGTGTGTGCGTGCGAGTATCGAGAGTGAGACTCAAGCAGAATAACAGACGTGCAGATTAGTGAGTACATTTTTGATTTGAATCCTTATTTTAAATTATTTGCATTGAAAATATGATACAAAATAAAAAAAAATACATGAACTATACAGATTTTATTTCGAATTACATTCGGAGTTTAAAAAAAAATGCGCGAGGATCTTCGTTCCTGACGAAGATCATTCGTTCCTTCGTTTCTTTTTATTTTATTATAAAGAACAATATTATAATATTATAAAGTAGTCATGGCGACGAATGAAAAGAAACTTCTGGGTAACTTAGTCTGTCCTAACGAGCGGTTTCTAAACGCTCACGAGCTCGTTGTTAAATTAAATAAGTGTTAAATAATTTTATTAATTGAATAACCACTAATGATATATAATAGTCATGATTGGTGAATTGGATTAATAAATTGAATAACGAAAAAATTATGATTCAGTGACGGATGAAATCAAACTTCTTGGTAAAGTTAGAATTTACACCGACCAGCTATTATTAAAAGTTCACGAGATTGTTTAACTGTTATAATTTGATATTTATGTAAATTTGATTTGATATTTTATATAAATAACTATATTTTGATAACAGTTATTTTTCAATAATATATATTATTAATAATAATATTAAATAACAAATAGCATTCCTTATTCCACACAAAAGCTGTTAAATAATGTTAAGCTGTAGAATATTTATGTTGAGGGGAAGGACATTTATTATTATTAATAAAATATTTTTGATATTTGTCGTAATTGTATTTAAAAATCGACTGGGAATTTTGTTTATCATTATAAGGATAATATAATTGTATCGTGCGTTTTCTGTAAAAAATATTAACAGAAGGAACAAGTAATTCCTTTTGAGTGACACTTCTCGTTATAATTTCACGTTCAACGGGTATTTCAATTATTAATCCAAATTATTAAACCTATTGATAAGATCCTTATGACAGCAACAGAGTCACAAGCTGATGTTACGATATGGTATATTGTATTTAAATGTATCAGCGTAGCACAGAGCTACGACATCGCTACGAACGTATGGAGCTACGGTAAACGCGGCTCTACGCGGGTTACGACGTAGCACTGCGTAGCTTGAGGATCACGTAATTTCATTTATATTCAACTATAGCAGATAAAAATGAAGGGTCATGAAGAATGATGGGCACTTTTGTATGAAACCTAGCCCGACCACCAATACAGTTGTAATGTATGTCAACTTATTGACTATAACCTACAGTTACAATAAATAAATATTTTGATTCCCAGATTAATAAAAAACTTAATAGTTAAAATCGGGCGCTAATAAGATCCCGAGTCTACAACAGCTGGGTCAGGCACGCTCTCGGCGTTGGCACACCTTTGGCGAGCTCAGATGATCTCAGATCAAATTAGACGTCTGGATAGGAAAGTCCGTTCAACCATGTCTCTCCACAGGACGCACCACCTAGGGCCCTGTACCTGTACTGTGGTTATATCGTCTCTCCCTTATACGTGCATTTTTGAGATACAGAAGGTAGATAGGATACGGAACAAGGCCCTAAAGTACCGGGGAAGAGATCTCACTTCTCCGGTACTTTAGGCCTTGTTACCATAATACAAATTGAAGCTTATGTTAAAAGCGTTCATTTGGTATTCATGTTGTTTTTATTGGATATACCGGTCAAAATGTCGTATTATTCTTTAACGGTATGTACGAACATGTACCCCTACAAGACTGGAATCGCCAACCCGCTTGGCACATGCACATACAAAATCAATGCGCATGTCCATGTCCAACAGTGGATACTGAAAGAGCTGGTTACATTGCATTGCACCATAAAAACAGCCATCTGAATTCAAAAAACAACGCCTTCACCCGCCACAGTCTCACCGTGCGTGATCAAGGCTCACGTAAGTGGATCCAGATGTCGAATTTAAAATACCTAAATAAAAATCGTAAAAATATATTCTTCGATTTCAACTAAGTAATTTAATAAAAATGATATTTACAATATTAACAGAACCTATTAAGCTCAGTTTAGATAGAAAAAAGAAATAAGTACCTAATGATTCCCGCATTGTATACTTAGATATGATTATAAGAAAATAATCAAATACCACTGCTCTCCCTCAGTACGCACACATACAAACACACATTCGCTTACGATTATAAGTGGTAGCGTTTATAGGCCTATGAATTGTTTTTTTGCGTTTTAACGCCGCTCACTAATGCGTTCCCTGTTAATGGATAAATGCTTCCAAAACGGTTCTCATGATACAGGCTCGACTCAGTGCCAGGTCCTGCGATATTCCTAATTGGCACGCTGTTAAATAGTGTAGGACTACAAATATCTAATTAGTATGCAAACTCTAGCTAAGCATAGTAATTTCTGTTTTGTATAATAAGTACTGTAAGTTTCTCTTTTGTAAAATATATCTGTATACTATTACAAAAATTATATAATTTAATTAAAAATAAGATACAGAAGGGAGAAATACTTACCAATAAGAAGTATGAAGAAGAGGAGTGTGGAGACGATGGACGTGCGCAGGAGACGACTTGGTAGGCGTGGGCCCGCCGGCCAATAAGCAAGCGCCATTGTGACGTTTAACGTGCGAGCGAGACGGGGAGAGAGTCGGAGTAAGAGAGAGGTGTGTGCGAGCGAGAGAGAAGGCGCGGGGGAGGGGGCGGAGCGCGGGGAGCGCTCATCTCGATGGTCCCTGCATCTGTTGACAAATATAATAACATAAGATTTTATTGTAACATTGTTTACATTTTATATTTTTCATGCACATATTAAAGTCACATAACTCTAAACTATACTTAAATAAATTGAGGTTATACGGTAGGTCAAATAAGTTCATAGAACTAGCTATAGTACAATACGATAGAAAACAACAAATTCGAATTTTGAAAATGGTACTCTTTTCTTGTCAAACGCCATTAAATATTTATGGTTGTTATTTGTTTTTTTTATTTGTGGCGGCAATTTGAAAATTAAGTGTTTGCGGAAAAATTAATGTATTTATATTAACAAGAGAACATTTTCGTTCAATGATTTTTCTGACTTTCGCTGCCGTCTAAACTAGAAACAAAGCTATGAAAGATGAGTTAGCATTTAGTGATGACGCCCCATCCAGTGTCACTGTTTATAGCTGGTTCAGTGAATTTAATCGTGGTCGTACACGCCTCAGTGATGATGTTAGAGAAAGGCGTCTTGCGACGGCGGTGACAGAGGAAAACATCAAAACTGTGCAGCTCATGATTGAAGCAGACAATCGAGCGACATATCAGCAGATACGGGCATCATTAGGTATTAGTATGAGTCAAGTTAAAACTATTTTACACGATCACCTACGGATAAGGAGACTTTGTGCTAGAAGCTCAAAAACACGGCCGCGTGGAATGGTGTTTCCAAATGCTTGAAAAATTCGACAATGGTCAATCAAATGCTATTTTTGAGATAGCACCAGGTGATGCAAGCTGTATCTACTGTTCTGAACCTGAAACTAACGGGAAATATGCGCAGTAGGTCTTTCCTTGCGAAGAGTTGCCGATGAAAGTGAAGAGAGGACGGAGTGCTGAAAATAAGAGGATTAAAGAACAGTAACTGCGCACCGGTACGTGAAAATCTGTTTGGCTTCTGTTTTGGAAAAAGTCAAAGAACGACGCCCACGTAGTAGAATGATTCTCCATCACGACAATGCCCTAGCTCACTGCGTCAGACAAATGAAGCAATTTTTGAGTACTGTAAACGTAGAGTTAATCTGTCATCCGCCATATAGTCCTTACGCCCTGTGATTTTTATTTACTCCCTAAAATTAAGAAAACGTTTCACGAATGTATAAGAGGCAGTACCGATCTTCCAGACGGCTGTTGAAGAGGTGCCCAAAGAAGGGTGGGCTGAATGCTTCACAAAATGGTTTCATCGCATGAAACAGTGTATCGATTGCCGCGGAAAATACTTCGAAAAGCAATAAAACAACTTCCATCTTTATAACTGATTTCATTTTCGAGATTCCAAAAACTTTCCGTCTCACCCACGTACATAACGTAAGCTGTCTGTTACTGCGGCGTATATGGAAATGTATCTGTATCTGAGATGGAACAAAACTCGAAAGCCTCCCGCTTTCGAGTTTTGTTCCAAGAAATAATTACCTTTTAAATCCTCCCACTGCTCAGATCTAGTAACGACCTGGACTCGGGTATGAATTTCCTCGTAATTATTGATACGACACGTAATTTAAAAGCGTCCCTTATTCAGAACCCAAAGAAACCTGCGTACATTCGATCTGAACCGTGAAAAGAATTTGCACGCGTTCCTCTACGATTACAGATCGTAAATAAGATTTAGTTTATAATATTTATACATTACTAGTTTAGTTACTTTATTATTCCTTAGTGGAACACTACGAACAACTACACTTGTTAGTTCAAATTAATTTAAATGTAAACAAATTAGTACCTTGCAATTGTGAAAATCTTTTTATAATAAATCTCGCGACCTTCGCTTAATGCGAGGTCTATAAGTAACCAATATAACTATAATTACTAGATAACTATTATATAACTTTGTAACCGTATAATCATACTTTGTGTAATAAACATTTCTAAAAAGAAAGCTCGGGCGACAGGCTTTGGTCACCATTTTCCTTCCAATACAGCAAGTCAACTATAACACTCCATACTGACAATGTTTCTCTACATAAACTAATATTTAGCTAAGGCTTTTTCTCCCGCGAGTTATCCGCGTTGTCGAGACGTGCCGAGGTCGGAGGGGTGAGGTTGGGTTAGGGGAGAGGGGGGTGAACTGATCGCATTTCGGATCGACTGGAAGGAAGCGTTTAGAGAGCTTCCTGTCTGCGATACGAGAGATAATTCATGGAAAACCTATTGAAAGCAATAGAATACATATTATAATCTGTTAAACTTCGATTCATTTCCCGATAAAGTTAATGGAAAAAAATTTTTTAGGTACCGGGACCACCGGCCTAGACTGACTACTTGAAGAAAATATGCCGGTAGTGGCTGGATAAGAAAGAAGAGCTGATGATCGTGTATATATACAGCAGTGGAGAGACACAGGCTGATTATATGGAATGGTATATTTCAAAGAATAGACAATAGATAATGGCTAAATCTCGAAAATTGTAAACAATTTGGAGGAAGCATTCCTTGAAATAAATTCTTCTAGAAAAATAGTTTAAGTTTTTATCTCGGTCATGTTCGAAGATGAGTCAAATAGGTTTAGTATTTCCCAAGTAATGATTATGTAAATTTTTTCAAAAATTCCTAAAAATATTTCAACGTCTTGTTCTACAAGAAGGAAGTCAAGGCATTATTGAAGAACTATAGACCCGACCCATCTCTTACATAATAAGTCGACAACATCACAGACTTCAATCTGGGTGACATTAATATTGCCTTCGGACAGTTTTAGAACAGTAAAGTCGCTGATGAAGATGGTATAACATCAGAGCTTTTGAAAGCTGGAGGAACCTCTTTAATGCCGTTTTACACGGTGACATTGTTATGTCACCGTGTAAAACGGCATTAAAGAGGTTCCGGTATGGAATAAAAGTGTGGTAGTCCTATTCCTCTAGAATGGAGACGAGGGCTTATTGAAGTACTACTATAGATCTATTTTTCTCCTAAGCCACGTATATAAGCTATTGGAGGTTAATAACGAATCATCTCGCCTGGAGGTTAGTCGAGTTCTAGCCGCCGGCGCAGACTTCCAAAAGGCTACTGCATCGTAGACCACATTCATACATTGTAACACAGAAGACTTAACTCTGATTTTTCTAAGAGCTAGATCAGGTACTAAAGGCAGCATAAAAACTTCAGTCTCTCCAATTTGATGGTAGTATCGACCACGTACAATCGTGTTAGCGATGTGTTCGGGCGGATAATAAATCAGTGAGCTACGTCTGCCTGGTTTTATCTGTGTCTACTTGAATTAAATGTAGGAGAGTCTGTCTGTGTATAAACACTGATTCTATTAATAATTAATTCTTGATTCTATTAATTCTTGATATATTTTTATTAAGTAAGAAAAAATTAAAAACGGAAATCATAAAAAAGCATCAAAATCATTATAATACCTCCTGAAACCCATTTCCTCACAAATATTTTAAAGTTCATCTTAAACAAATACACACACACACTACACACCCTCACACTGGGTACACACACACACACAACACACACAAACGGACACACCAACGCAAACATTACTAATAATAAGGAATCATCCTTTATTTGCCCACAATCTACTAAATACTGTACTTAATGTCAGTGTAATCTGTATTGGCCATTAGCATCGGCAACATAATTGTTAAACAACATAAAAGTTATATAAAAGGCTGTAGATTACATAAGTAAATAAATAAAATAACATAAATAATTATACAATAACACAATTTTTATACTTCCTAATAATAAAGTACTACCTCAAGTTGAAATAGCTCAAAACATCAGTAAGTTTGACTGTCATTATTTGTCGCAAAACCGATCACCGGGGATTTTTCTGTTCTTATTACTCTCAAAAGCGTAACATCAATTCATAAACTTATTCATAATGACGACCAATTATCCCAGTTAGTAGTGCGATAGGGTCCGATTTCCGTTCCGTTACGATTTCCGGTCGAACAATGATTTGTTTAAAGACAGGTGTATGTTCTTGTCTGGGTGTTGCGCGTGTTATATTCTGTTGCGCGTGTTATATTCTGTTGCGCGTGTTATATTCTGTTGCGCGTGTTATATTCTGTTGCGCGTGTTATATTCTGTTGCGCGTGTTATATTCTGTTGCGCGTGTTATATTCTGTTGCGCGTGTTATATTCTGTTGCGCGTGTTATATTCTGTTGCGCGTGTTATATTCTGTTGCGCGTGTTATATTCTGTTGCGCGTGTTATATTCTGTTGCGCGTGTTATATTCTGTTGCGCGTGTTATATTCTGTTGCGCGTGTTATATTCTGTTGCGCGTGTTATATTCTGTTGCGCGTGTTATATTCTGTTGCGCGTGTTATATTCGCCTTTGTATGTTTCTCTGGACTGACGACACAGGGAATCCCCAGTGTGGGCCATTGAGTGTGGCGTTATTCATATATATATATATATATATATATATATATATATATATATATATATATATTATAAACAGCCGACTTTCCTATTTTATTATTTTGGTTAAAAAATGACGGTTATTTTGTTCATATTAATAACTAAAAAATATTATATATTTTTTTTATGGACGAAGGCGACAGACGAGCATACAGTCCACCTGATGGTAAGTGGATACTGTGGCCCATAGACATCCGCGATACACGCCAAAATTAGTCCAAAATAACAAATGTTGGCACGACTCCAGATGCGCTGCCTACCTTTGGAGATATACGAATGGATTTGGGGAAAGTGTTGGGAAAATGGGAAGGTATAGGATGGGAATGGGCTTTGGCACATCTCACTCACTACCGAAACACGTACGTATATTAGGGTAATATGGTAAAGTGGGAAATGCAGTACATTTCAAGGTTCTGTGAGAGAGGCGTAACGTGGCCAGTCGAGCGCGCCCAGCGGCTGTTGGATTGCAACGTGCACTCTCCCCCTCCTAAAATTTATGTGTAGTCATAAAACTGGCTGTGGGGTCGGTTGCTTTTAAAATAACACCACTTCATCTCGTCCCGTGGTTGTTGTAAAAGGCGATTAATAGATAACGAAGCTGCTACCATAAGGCCTGAGGAACTAGCTTCTAAAAGAGGTATCCACACTTCAGGCAAACCTGCTTGGCCAGCGTGCTGTTATAAAGCCATACATTCCTCGTGCATAAGACAATCCATGAGGACGTCCGTGTCCAACAGTGGATATTAACAGGGCTTTTTACAGTATTCAAGTTAATACACAGCTGTTGGTAACTCAAAGGATTCCGCAGTTGAAGAAGGGTTTTTTCATAAATTCACGCGAAGTCATGGCACGTTTATAGTCTGCCAACATTTCCGCAATCCCCGTCTTTATGCCTGAGGGGAGACTCGCCTAATCCGAACCACTTCATTATCTCGATGACTATGTCGCTACTGCGACGCAGCACGTGCTCTAATCTCCCCAAATACAACTCCCCCCACTGTCGAGGAGACATGTGTACAAATATTACAGTAAGCACAGTATAAAGAAGTAGCGTGGTAAGTTGGAGAAATTTTGAAAAACAGTGTTCACCAACCTTTTTTTGCCTGCGGCACTTACAATTTTTGCAACACATCACAATAAAAAGTAACAAATTTTACACATGTTTTGGAAGTAAAACATGTGCAAAATACAATGTATACCACGTGTAACTGCAATAATGCATCGGGCTAATGTTCAGAATTGTATTTTTTGTTCAGTATTGTTTTTTTTTTCTTTGTTTATTGTAAAACACCTTAATAATTATTTCTACGTAATATGTATGAAATACTGTGTACACTACACACTCAGTATTAAAATTGTTGAACCGTTTCCCATATAATACTTTCATTGTTTACAAACACACATTTCATTTTATTATTATTAAATTCTTCGGTAAACAATGGAGCGAAAATAAACACAAAAAATCGAACGAAACCAATAAATTTCACAAAATTTATCTTTTCGATTGCAAGAGTTTATCTACACTAATATAATAAAGAGGTAAAATTGTGTGTTTGTAGGTATGTTGGGGGTAATCTCTGGAACTTCTGAACCGATTTCAAAAAATCTTTCACAAATAGGAGGCTACATTATCATTGTCTAATATAAGTTATATTTTATTTTGATATTTTGAAATAAAAATTTGAAAAAAAAACTCTTATAAAACGAAGCGACGCGAGGGCTGGTCACTAGTGTCCCATAAACCCATAAACGTATAGTAGGTATTACAGATTTTTTTTTAAATTCAACCTACACTCAGGTTTCTTTTTGGGTGGTAAAATTCACTACGTTTTTTTCTATTTATTTTTTTATAGACAAGTGGGCGGACGAGCAAGCGGTCCCACGTGATGGTAAGTGTTATGAACACCTGCAACACCAGGGCGCCGCCGACCTTGCAAAATCCAATTCACAGCTTTCTTGAAGAACCCCATATCGTAGCTCAATGGAAAGACATCTTGACGCAGTTCGTTCCACAGCCTACGGGTTCGCGGTATAAAATAATTTACGTAGGTTGCGATTTTTTTTTATTTATATAATTCCGGGACATGAGGGCTCACGGTTCTCAAGATGTTTTCCTTCACTGCCGAGCTAATGATATAATTGAAGAGTACAGAAAAAAGAAAGAATTTATTGTTCATACAATTTAACAAGGCAAACTCTGCAAGCACTTGCTAGGTCAGAAAGTTGGTGACCCCCCAGTCTCCGCAATAGGCATGCCTGTGTCGCAGTCTGGTGGGCACGTGTAAAATACACTGAAACTGACGGTGAGTATGACTGTGTGTGTATGCTTGCATATGTGTAGGTGAGTGCGAGGGCGTGCACTCTGATACCACGTGATAAATGCAATGCAACAAGCCCTTCCAGTATCCACAGTTGGACATGGACTTCATCATGCACATTTCTTGGGCATGAGGGATGTAAGGCCTTAAAACGTCACGCTGGTAAAACAGTTTGGCGAGTCCACTCTTTTAGAAGTCTCGAGGCCTTGAGGAACTCCTCAAGGCCTGTGGTAGCCGCTTCGTTATCCCTTGGTCATCTTTTACGTCTCCCACGGGAAGGGATGGGGTGGTGAAATACTATACACCCTACACACGTAAAACAACGAGCAAGAATTATACTATATATTTCATATATAAAATCTTATTTATCTCAAGTTATGACCTTATTCCTTCGTGCATGGATATGTATAGAAACTGGACTTCAGAATACAAAACTCCCCCCACAATAAACGACCAATTTCCCCGTCGACTTTCTCTGTCTCGCGGCTCCAGCAAACGCTGCACTCATTCGTCAGGTTGTCACACTTAATTATCTACCCTCGCATCGCGATTTATGCGGACAGGGAGGGGATGCCACTAAATATGATTTTGCTGCGATCTGACGATCTGAGAGATAGGACAACACTAATGAATGTCATTGTCAGTACAAAAAATCTTCAATTAAATCGAGTCTAAAATGGTGTGAAGACAGAAGAGTTGCATTTTTTTAAGGAAAAATTTTAACAACTATGATCAGATTATACAAAGTTTTTAAATCTATATAGATACTACAAAAACCTCCAGGGTTTAACCGTAGTACCGAAGCAATTTTTTTTTTTTATAGAGAAGAGGGCGGGCGAGCATGCGGTCTCACGTGATGGTAAGTGTTACCGCCGCCCATGGACACCTGCAACACCAGGGGGTATGCGGGCGCGCCGCCGATCTTGTAAAATCCTATTCACAGCTTTCTTGAAGAACCCCATGTCGTAGTTTAATGGGAAAACCTCTTGAGGCAGTTGTGGAACGAACCTACGGGCCTACGGGTTCGCGGTATAAAATAATTTTTGGACCGAACAGTGCGCGACACCTCCGTATCGAGGAAATGCGGATGGACCGCACTTCTGTGACGGGAGGTGCGGTTGTAGAAACCCGAGGTGGGAATTATATTAAACAATTCCTTAAATATAACTTTGTTCCCCGCTTACTGTTAAAAATGTTGTTTTTAATAAAAGTTTTAATTTATGGTCATTCATATATATTTCCTGCAGCTTGATAGGCACTTGATTGGCCAAATCAGGTAACATGTATTGTCACCTTCTTTTGCCATGTATATTATTAACTTTAGGTAGATCATAATTGATGTTTGTCCTTTTCTGGCGTAAATAACTGAACCTTACAATTTTAGTCAATGAATATCTATTTCGCTGTTCCTCAATGAGGATGGATAATTTTGCCTCATTGGAAACATTAACAATATTAACAAACCATTGTAGTTGGTATTTTTATGTCAATTTTTAACTTTTTTGTAGCAATTGAATTTCTTTTCTATATATGCTTTCAATGTAGTTTCTATATGTTCTTCATAGGCGCTTATCCTATAGTCGACAACAGAATCAGCTTGGGTCAGAATCAGAATCAGCAGAATATTTGATAGAATCTACCAAATGTAGTTGCTTCACTGGCAACATAAGGTATGTAAATGTAGACATTGATGTTCATGAGCGACGATCATGGGCCTAGGGTGTGAGATGTCATGTGTGGTATGTATTCAAATTAATTTAATTTTATCAGGATTTATTTCTAAATACATATCGTGCGCCCATATACACAACTAGTCATAATTATGTTGCATAGTCTTTTGTGCAGCCAGGAGGTTTTCATGTGCTCTCACTAAACTAGTAACATCGGCAAACTGATACACAGAGCGTACGCGTTCGAGTAGATGGACCTATGAGACTATGATAGAAACAAAATGGCTTGATGAAAACAGCGGGAAATTGTGTGAGGTGTGAATTTACTGTAGAATTAGGTAGAATAAAAGTGTCCAGTTCTTAGGGATATTTGAACAGTGAAACACGTAATTTACGTTACACGTTCAATTGTCGTCTACAGGCTGCCAATTGCATCCTACCTACGATACATCATATATGAAATAGTGACAGTATACGCATACCTACACCACAAAAAGCTATACATACTAGAAATGAACAATGAGTTATGAAAAAAATATCTATTGTAAGAACTGGCAGAATTGATTCTACTGACGAAAATGTACAAGCAATCTTCAGCTTTTGAGCTATTTCAATGACATCTTGTGTAAGTTCCTTGATAAGAAAAGGGCAACAATTACTGTCCATTGATTGTGTTCGTATAAAGTAGAGCTGGTCCTCTAACATTTTCCATTGAGAAATTGTCCCAGACTGTTATGATACGAGAGCTAGCAACGTTTTCGAGAAAGAACTTTAGGTCGACTGGTTTTTTGATATTTCCTTTCCTATTGAAGTTAGGTAGAGATGCGGTAGGTCAGCTAGCACCTGGGAGCAGTTGCGTTTACCTGTGCGCGCGCATCCCTTCTGTACGGCTAAAAATAGTGCATTTTGGAATCATTTTAAGACATTTTTATTTTTTTCATAATTTTCTATATCTTCTTAGAAATATAAGTTTACAGTTGCCAGACAGTTTTGTCGTTGCTAACACGGGGTTCGATACAATTTTAGTAATTAAAAAATAATAATTTTCAAACCTTTTTAGTATAGCTGAAATTATAGTATGATATATGGTAGTTCTGTAATCAAAGAATATTATATAAATTTGCCAGACAGAAATTCCGTTGTTTAATTAGGAGCCAGACCAATTTAAGTCTCGGGGAGAATAGGTGAGTTACGAGTAGAAGAGTGCGGCAACTAATTTGTTGGTTGCGTGAGAGAGATAGTTGCGACGGAGGGCGAAACAGAAAATGATTTAAATTAGTTTATATCATTTATATAGGTTAAAATTTCGTAATAAAATAGAGCAGAATAATAATTAAACTAAAATGAGATGAGAAAAACCGATAAAACATATTATTAGAAAGGTTTGAAAATTCTTATTTTTTAACTATTAAAATTGTATCGGGCCTAGGGTTGCCAGGTGTCCGGCTTTAGCCGGACATGTTTGGCTTTTTACAGTCTTGTCCGGCCAAATATTTACGTGTCCGGCCTGTCCGGCTTTTGTTAGGCTTTTTCTCAAATATATTTCATAGGATATTTTTTTTTATTTGTTTAATAAAAACTTTTATTTTATTGTGTTTTGTTTGCTCTTCCATTTTATCTAGTCTCGAGAGGACTTTGTACTTAATAAATACTTAATTAAAATACGTAACCGAGTTTTTTCGGTTATGTCCAGCTTTGAAAAAGATATGTCTGGCTTTTAGGGCAAAGTGTCCGGCTTTTAGGGCAATATGTCCGGCCTAATGTAGCGCTGAGTCCGTCTTTTTGGGCAAAATGTCCGGCCTTTTATAGCGCCGAGTCCGGCTTTTGTATTTTAGGGTTTGGCAACCCTAATCGGGCCCCATGACGACAAAACTGTCTGGCAACTATAAACTTATATTGTTAAAAAGATATAGAAAATTATGAAAAAAAAAATTGTCTTAAAATGATTTCAAACTGCACTATTTTTACCTGTACACAAGGGAACGCAACCGCTCCCAGGAGCCAGACGTACCGCATCCCTACCTAGCTTCAATAAGAAAGGAAATATCAAAAAACCAGTCGACCTAAAATTCACTTTTTCGAGACGTTGCTAGCTCTTACACTATTACTGCTGCACCGTCGACACATTGTACGTTTTGAAGTAGGTACGTGTGTAGTTTGATCGTATCGCTTGGTAGCAGTATAATTAGTTAAACAGCAGCGGAACTTCGTATAAATTCCAGAAATGCGGTACACGCACATTAATATCAATGACATACAACATTATACGGCGTCACCCGCGAGTATTTAGTAGTTGCATTGGCGTGATGACTAGCCGTATTAAGATTGTGCCTTTTTATCCAATCATTATTAGTGAATTATCCAAATCGTTGGCAACACCATACTGTCCTATATCTATATCTGTAGAGGCAACGCCCTGACTGTCGTATATCAGAACCAAGCACAGCGAAATGTAACCCTCCCGTGACAAATGCGTCCCACAAATACGACAGAGAAAAATAACTCTAATAACAAGTTGTGACAAGTTTTAAGGTTTAAGAGTAGAGAGATTAATTTTGAAACTAAAAAGGTTATGTAATTCATGCGATTATATTTATTTTTGGGCATAAATTGACTACTTTGAGCTCAATTTATGACGCTTCTCGAAAGAAAGCTGACGCATTTTGCAATAATATACGATGCCATTAAAAATTACCCTCGTTTTGAGTTCGCTGTAATCGAGATTACTTTTATAAAGTCAGTTCCTAAATATCCAAAGGTACAGGGCCAGATTACGCCATGTAGAGACCCCTAGATAATGCAAGTCTCGGGGCCCCTCTCCCCGTAGGTAGGTAGGTCTCTAGGTAGGTAGGTAGCATTTGAACCTTATACCAACACCAAATTTTAATAACTCGGCACTAATGTCATGTCATTATTAAAACAAAACTATTTATGTAATGTAATTCAATTTATGCAATACTTGTAAATGGTGATTATAGTTAAATTATAACAATGATTTATTCTCTTAGGTTTTCGCGATTACTATACATTGCAATTAAACAACTTTTAACGGTTTAAATCGCGTATATTTGACATGATTTATATCCAATTTACTATGGAGTCTGAGGTCAATAAATCCTTGGCTTTCCTTGACATTTCAGTCATCAGAAATCCTGACAACTCTCTTGGTCATACTGTGTATAGGAAACCCACCCATACAGATAAATATCTCAATGGTAACTCCCATCACCATCCATGTCAGTTGACTACCGTAGGCAAATCTTTGTTACAGAGAGCACACGGCATCTGTGACACTGACCACCTCGAGGAAGAGCTTCTGCATGTGAAACAAGTACTGCGAAGCAACAATCACAAACTCCCACGAATGCGTCACAGAAGCCGCCCCAAGCCTCCTACAGTTGAGCGACAACCTGCCATCTTACCATACATCAAGGGCATCACTGACAAAATTGGCAATATCTTAAGACGAGCTTCAATTAAAACTTACTTCAAGCCGCACAAGAAGATTAGCCAATTTTTAAGACCGGTCAAGAGCAATATCCCCCTACAAGATGCAGGTGTTTACAAGCTTGATTGTGAATGCGGGTTATCATACATTGGGCAAACAAAGAGGAGCATCGGTATCCGGATAAAAGAACACATAGCTGACATGAAGAACAGACGCTCGACCAAGTCTGCAGTTTGTGAACATGCTCTGGACAAACCCAACCATTACATTCGATTTGATAATCCACAAATCCTCGCTAGAGAGACCCGGTACATGCCAAGAATGTTACGCGAGGCTATTGAAATTAAGAAACACCCAAATTTCAATAGAGAAGATGGTTGGCAAGTACCACCAGCTTGGGATCCAGTCATTAAATTAATTAAATCACAAGGCCAACGCCATACTGCAAGACCTCTGGACACCGTGAGCGAATACTGCGTGCATAGGGAATGTTATGATTAAAAAATTTCAGACGGTAGTTCAAAAAATTTCAGACGGTAGTAATAATTTCTTAATAACTCAAGTGACAAATAAAATCAATTAGTCACCCCGTGACCACGTCCACTGCAAAGTGTTCGAAACGTCGGGATATAAATCATGTCAAATATACGCGATTTAAACCGTTAAAAGTTGTTTAATTGCAATGATTTATTCCTTGATTAACTGTAAATCATCATCATCATTAATCATCCAGCAGTCAGAAAACCGCATTGAAAACTATTTAAATATTCAATCATGTTTTCAAAATATTAACTTTCCTCAGTTTTTTTGATGTGAATTCTTTCAATATATCGAATTAAAACTACTTTGACTTATTTTGTTCATGGACCGCGGGGCCCCTAGGCGGCGCCGGGCCCATAGGCAGTTGCCTACATTGCCTGTATGGAGAATACGGGACTGCAAAGGTAGGCAGATCATCTAAGGATGTGCCAATGATGGTCATTCTTGACTGATGTCGGCTTGTATCGTGAATGTACACAGGCGATCTACTTACCAGTAAGTAATCTGTCTGCTGTTCTGTTGCCACCTACTTTCGATACAAGAAGTCAAGTTTTAAATAACTACGGTGCGAGAGAGTAATGCAAAGGCAACTAATGCACCATAAAAATTATTCAAGTAGAATTACGACATAATTTTTAGTTTTTTTTTATAGAAAAAAGGCGGCAGACGAGCATACAGTCCACCTGATGGTAAGTGGATACTGTCGTCCATAGACATCCGCGATACATGCCAACATCAGTCCAGAATGACAAACGTTGGCACCCCCCTGGATGCGCTGCCTACCTTTGCAGATTAAGGAATAGATTAGGAAAATGGGGAGGGAAAGGATGAGATGGGAATAGGGCATATCTCACTCACTACCGAAACACGTACGTACATTGGGGAAATACGATAAAGTGGGAAATTCAGTACATGTCAAGGTAGTCTTCTGTAAGAGAGGGATAACGTGGCCAGTCGAGTGCGCCCAGCGGGTGTGGGAATGCTGCGTGCACTCTCCCCCTACCGTACCACCTACAATTACAAAAAAATACCCCTACCCCTATCACAAGTAATCTGAAATCATAAATAAGATAATGAGTAATTGTCGATGGTACATTTCAGACAAATCTTCATAACAGGGTTGGATATCTGTTTACATTAAAGGAGAGTTTACAGTATAGCCCACAGCATGGTAAGTGGTTTGTTTGTGGTCACCCACAACCCTAAGGAAAAGCGGGTGCAGAGCTTGTAGTCCTATTCTCAGTCAAAAGCACACTACCGGTTCGTAGCAACGAAAAGTGAACTAAAATGACAGGAAATACTAAGTTAGCATTAAATTGATCAAATCTTCAGACCATTCCTAATCAAAATTCGGTGAACCGGAGTTTCCACCGACAATTATCATAAAGAACACACATGACATCCGAAAAGCACAAAATTGCCACTCTGTATGGTGAGGTTAAGTTATAATTTAGTATGTAGCCGCGATTAATGTCATCCAATTTGAATTGAACTATTAACCCCCTCCCCCCCACCTCGTCTGTAAACATATAATTTACTTGTCTATTCATACTTGATGGTAAGTCGCAAACAAATTCAGAGGTAGTTTTCCAATAAAAAGTAATCGCTGCGTGCTCCCCGCAATTTCTTCGCTTAAATAAAACTGGGGTGAGTATCCCTATAGATATTCAAATATCTCGGAGGGACGAGCTTATTGCCTGTGACCGTTCAACGGGGGAAGATTTCTGTAGAACTATTAACACACACATACGTACAACCTGCATATGGGAGTGGCAACTGACAGTTGAAGATACGATTACTTTAATGAGATTTTTTTCGCGAATCTGCTAGATAAAATAAAAATATATGACGTGATGGTGTATCTAGAGCATGGAGAAGTTCACTAGGTTTAGAACAAGCGGATTTTTGGCATTTAAAAATATACGCTAAAATATTGCGTATGATGAAACAATTTTGAAATCCACTGGAAAATTACCGAGATATAGTTTATTCCAAGTTTCAAACGCACTACTCGCGATAATGCCGTCTCAATATATAAATACAATCCCTAAAAGGCCTTACTCGTGATTATGCCGTCCAAATATATAAAATACAATCCCTAAAAGGCCTTACTCGTGATAATGCCGTCCCAATATGTATATATATATAAATACAATCCGTAAAAGACCTTACTAGTGGTAATCCCGTCCCAATATATAAATACAATCTCTAAAAGACCTTACTAGTAATAATGTCGTCCCAATATGTATATATATAAATACAATCCGTAAAAGACCTTACTCGTGATAATCCCGTCCCAATATATAAATACAATCCCTAAAAGACCTTACTCGTGATAATGCCGTGCCAATATATAAATACAGTCCCTAAAAGACCTTACTCGTGATAATGCCGTCTCAATATATAAATACAATCCCTTAAAGACCTTACTTCGCAACCATTTACACCATTACTTTACAAGGGAAATTTAGCTATTTATAGTGTTTTAGAACATTTTTTTAGCCAAAGTCGTAGTTTCATAAACACTATTCAACGATATATCGTTTGTGTGTAAATGTATCGTGACGTCACGTGCTTCTCGGCCAGTATTCAACCTTGAAAGGCTATAACTTCCTAATTTTTAAAGATATTTTTTAAAACAATATGAGATTTTTTGTAATTTTATAAACCTTTTTTGGGTAAGAAATGGTGAACCTCTCCATTATGTAGTTTTGTTCCTAACCCTGCTTAGATATAAAGCTACATGTTCGTAAATAATAGAACCAAATTTATATGGAGATAAAAAACTGGAAACGCGAAAACATGGTATGTTCCAATTTAGTATCTCAATGGCTAAAAACCGTGGGTTTCAGCTGTAACAGAAACTTTATTAATGAAGATTCATTCAGTCTCCTTGTTCCAAATTAGCGATGATTAACCTAAAACCGGCTGACAAAAGGAAAACAAAATTATCCGTAGTTGCGTCTGAGAGAGGTTTGGTGTTAATCCTTGGGTAATTAATTTCCAGAAAATCTTAGCTCCTAGGAATTGTATCCTACCGAAGGATATCTAAAATTACTGGTGTCTATTTTCGAGTTGAAGTGGACTGTCTGACACACTCGTCTGTTCCGCGATAGACGAGTCTTTGAATGAAGACCACGTACAGAGAAATGTAGCGTGGAAAGGGGCCTGAGAACTTGAAGAAAGTCGTAGCGGATAGTTGAAAAGAACGGAATACCGTGGTGTAGTGTTGACACTAGTGAGAGGCCTATATGCAGCAGTGGAGACACAGGCCGATGGTGTGGTACGAGTATAAGGCAATACAATAATAACTATTCACTTCAGAGTAACAATCCACATGGAGTTAACCGACATTAAAGAAACACAAACGCAGTACGGACTAAAGCGATGCGAAGTGACATGCTCTGTGTAAGTCACCCTCAAGGCTTTGATAACTCAACGTATTGAATATGAACTTCACGGGAAGGATAACGGTGACCAGCCCTTTCAGTATTCACTTCTGGACACGGGCCTTCTAGTGTACATTATCTTGGGCATGAGGGATAACCTTAAAATGCCACGCCAGCCAAGCGAGTTGCCGAGTTCTCTTTTAGAGGCAGTGAATTACTTCAGAACTTATGGTAGTCGGGAAGCACAAGAAGTATGAGGGGGACTATACTCCCTCATAATCACTCTTCCTTTATAGAATTACTTCTTTTAAAGAATAATGTTTAAAGAAAATACAGTCTTTAAGGCTGATTTTAAGGTTTTATAGACAATGTTAGCTCAGTCGGTAGTACTGCAATGCGAGGAACTCGGATTGGATTTCAGGTCATGTAAACATTCGTTCGAGAGGCAAATATTTGCTTTAGATTTCGATTTCTCCAGAGTCCAACTCCAGGCGCATGACACGAATTCTGCAAACCAGTGGTTCCCAAAGTGCAAACCGGTGGTTCTATTGCGGGAGGCGCCACGAAATGTTACACAATTTTTATAATTCTATTTCCATTCTCAATGTCATAAGACGCGATATCTAGCGAACCTGGTTCAAATCATTTAGTTATATGATATGTTTTATTTATCTTTATCCAACCAGTCTTTTATCGTCCACTGCTGCACACGGGCCTACTCATGGACATGGTCTTATGCATGATGGATGTATAGTCATAAAACGCTGGCCAAACGGGTTGGAAAGTCCACTCTTTTAGCGGTGGTATATGGTAGTTCCTCAGGAAGTGATGGAGTGGTGGTATTCTACCTAAAAGCGGTCCACATCACATGGAAAAATAATATTGGCTATTTCGCAAAGTGTATTTGTTAGAAATTTACATAAGGTGTCTTGAAAAATTGAGTTGGAGTGACGTTGAGGGGGAGAGTGCACGCTGCAATCCAACAGCCCCTGGGCGCGCTTGACTGGCCACGCTAGCCCTCTCTCACAGAAGACTACCTTGAAATGTACTGCATTTCCCACTTTATCTTATTTCCCTAACGTGTTTCGGTAGTGAATGAGATTTGCCAGAGCCCATTCATATCCCATCCTATTCTATCCCTCCCCAATTTCCCAACCGTTTCTCCAAATCCATTCCTATATCTCCAAAGGTACGCAGCGCATACGCATATGCCAACGTTTGTCATTTTGGACTGATGTTGACATGTATCGCGGATTTCTATGGGCGACAGTATCCACTTACCACCAGGGGGACTGTATGCTCGTCCGCCGCCCTCATCGATAAAAAAAAATCTGGACTTAAGAAGGGCGCCATGGATTGAGACAATTTGGAACACTGATCGTGAAACAAAAAGTCAAATCAATAAATAATAACCCACTTATAGGCCAAAAGTCTTGCTGTTAATGTTGGCAAAGACAATGAGATTCTAATAAAGGTTAGCAATGAAGCACCCCTTTTATTTATTGCTGTGTAATTAAAATGATATGGGCATAATTGAAGCCACGACCGCGTTCTTAAGTCAGAATTTATCGTTCTTCATAAACGTGGAGTTTAAAAATTCTTTCAAAATTATGTAGTCGATTCAGTAGTTATTCTGTAATCTTTAATGTTACTAATATTTTGTAGTATTTATATCAAGAACCGGGAAGCGCAGTGTGGGACGCCCTCCGGCGAACTCCTTTAAGTGGTTGTTCCACCACTTAAAGGAGTTCGCTGGTAGCGGTTGGATGAGGATCTTAAGTGGTGGCGAGCCTTGAGAGAGGCCTATATCCAGCAGTGGGGAGACATAGGCTGATGGTATAGTACATTACTACTCTTCATTTTAGGCAAAACACAGAAGGTAGAAGTGATCTTATCTCCTGTATCTCCAATATATGAGGCTATCATATTTAATATATTTTAACCACTGATTTTAAATAAAATGATATGTCCATAATGCCTGGAAGAGATCGCTTTTAGCGATAAGGCCGCCTATTGCTTCTGTTTAATAACAATATGTCCATTGTGTTTGATGTAATTAACTAGTTACAATAGGAATGCAATAAAGAATTTTCCTTCATTTATTCAGTCATTTTAATTTATGTTTATGTTATATAGAAATCATTCTTCGTTTGATTGTTTATTTCTTATGTATATTTGCTTGTATATTTAACAAGTTATAATTGTATATTTAGTTATTTTTGTTTTATTTTCTTCTTGCAGTGCTGTCTTTTAACGAAGGCTGGTTAAGGTTGGTTTTAAGTAAGGTACTTTTGAAGCTGCAGCACGGAATAGTGAACGGGTGCTGGCATAAATTCTTCAGCCAGGATGTGTTCCGGGTCTTAAGTTCGGAAATTTATAGTTTAATATTTACGCGTTATTCATACAAAATTTTCTACGAAACGGATTTTAAAATTTTATATATCGTTGACGGTGTATGTCATGCATTCATTGTGTATACGTATCTATATTATTTAAATATTTATTAGGTATATTTGAGGAAATTATATATTCTGTTGTTGTTTATGTATACATTTATACCTTTCATCGGACCTCCCAATGTATCTCTCTGTCTAACCCAAAGGTTAACCTTTTGTATGATAGTAAAATACATTATGAACATAGTAAAAAACATATTTAGGAATAAGCTAAATTTATATGTATAATAACCTTACCTTCCTGTTTCGCTATAGATTTTTGTATTGTACATAGATAAAATAATTTGCAATAAAGTTTCTTGAATAAAAAATATATTTAGTCACTGCTTAATTTACGACAAAATGTTTCAAAACATTAATGTGCATCATTTTGAGCAATATTGTAACAGCAACACTGAGCAATATTCTGTTACATTGTAAACAAACATTGTACGACTGCAATTTCGGTTGAGTCATATCACCCAATATTGTTCAACATATTCCTACTGAAAACGAGGTATATCATCTTACTCTATCTATTACAAAAACAAAAGCGATCAGAACCATCAAGGATAACTGAAATAACAACATCCTGAAACCGCGTAATGTTATTCAAAATCCGCCCGTACATAACGATGTTAACATTAGAAAAACATTAATCACTATTGATCACACAGTTATTCACAAAAATATCCAAATTTTTCACTCACCGAGTTCCGAATAACGGAGCACTAGCAGGGTAACACACGTAACAACGGAACGGCGTCGCGTCCGCCGGCTAACTGCCGTCTCACACCCGCCTGTCTTCCCTCAACCCCCTCGTGCATCCTTCTCCCCTCACCTCGCATACCCCTCTTTGGATTTGGATTCACACTATAATCTTCTCCACATTAAAAATAGAGTGCAGTGTGAAAGCAAAAATACTGCAGCTATTTATTCATAGACTTATTCATTTCCATAACTGGCCCTTTCGTCGTCCACTTCTGGATATGGATCTCTTCATTAACATTGTCTTGTGCATGAAAGATGTATGGATGTAAAACGACACGCTGGCCAAGCGGTGTTGAGTCCACATTGAGGTAATGTTAGTGCCTCAGCGCCTAGCGGCTTTGTTATCTCCTAGCTGCATTTTACAATACCCACAGGAAGAGATGGCATATTGCTATTCTGAAGCCGGTCGACTCAACTTATAGTTTCATACTAGCAATGGAGTTATTTTACAATACCCACAGGAAGAGATGGCATATTGCTATTCTGAAGCCGGTCGACTCAACTTATAGTTTCATACTAGCAATGGAGTTGACACGGTCATGGATTAATATGGATTTAAAATTTTCTAACTTAAAATTACACTGTTTCAAGATTCTGTTTAAATATACAATTCATTCAGCCTTTTCAGTATCTCCTTTCTGGACTTGGGTTTCCTCATTGCATATTGTCTTGTGCATGAGGAATGTATGGCCTTAAAACGTCACGCTGGCCAAGCGGGTCGACGAATCTTTCAGTCTTTTAGAGATGAATCTTTTTTTAGTGGGTCTTTTAGAGGTGGTGTAATTCTTCAACGTTTGGGTATGCCGTTAGTTCAGTTAATCCCGGGGGCGTTTTAAAAAACATATTAAACACTAGTTTTACTTTATTTTCAAAGAGTGCGGCGGACGAGCAGACAGTCCAACTGTACTGAATGAGATTTGCTAGAGCCCCTTCCCATCCCATCCCTTCCCATTTAGTTCTTTATTCTCTGAATCCATTCGTAAATCTCCAAAGGTAGGCGGCGCATTCGGAGGCTAACGTTCGTCATTCCGGCCTGAAGTTGGCATGAACCGTGAATGTCAATGGGCGACAGTATCCACTTACCACCAGCTGGACTGTATGTCCGTTAGCAGGATTCTTTCTATTATAGACTAGCGACCCGCCCTCGCTTCACTTCGGTTTATAAGTTTTTTTTTTTAATTTCAAAACGAAATTAGACAATGTCTAGACATGGATAATGTGGCTTCCTGTTTGTGAAAGAATTTTTGTAATCGGTTCAGCTCTTTATTATATTAGTATAGATATAGATTACAAATAAGATTTCAGCATCCTTATTCTATGAGCGTTAGGGATCATTATTAAACACTAAAATAAAAACAAATAAAAACGAACAATATGTTCAAAAACATATATTTCATGAATCCGTAACTATATTGAATCACAGTTTACAATAGCTATATTACTCGTATGATCACAATAACATTATATTTAAATAATAATAATACAATATTACATTATTATTAATTATTATAACATGTCTCTATTTAAATAATTAAATATAAAATAGGCAGAAGTTAGAGACTCATAGACGAATAATAACCGCCGCGTTTTCTTCACGCGGCGTTCTTAGTGTGTATAGACTCTTAAGTTAAACTTATGTAACAGGAACATCCAGGTTAAGTATACTTGCTTGTTTGTAAATTCTCTTTGTAAAGTTTATCCTTCCTGTAACAAAGAAAATAATTTAAGATTAGATTCGATTTATTTGTAAAATTTATTTTCTTTATTTATTTGATTGATTTTAACAAAATCTACAAAATTATATTTTTGATTGTGCAACGTTAACGATTAAATGTAAACAAATATAAAAATTGTGTTTATCCGTATGTGTGAGTGTGTGTATTCGTGTGCGCTAACTCTAGCCAATCTCGAATCAATAGAATCAAATTACGAGTCAAATCCCAGTGCGATCGGATAAGATACCTATAATGGTTTTATTGAAGATGGCCTTTAGAGGGGCAAAAAGGATCAGCGCTGAGAAATTGTTTATTAAATGTTTCTTAGTATCCTCCTGCAATTGAATCTCTCGCATAGTTTGTGCAGCTAGGTGGTACATGGAACAAACAGTTCTGTGTGTCCAGTGCGTTTCCGGGGAGTACAGAAATTGATAACCTCCTGCATCAGGTGTGGACGGTCGCAGGAACCATTGTAAATATCGAACAACATCATGTCCCCTATACATCTGCAGTTTTGGAGTGTTAGTCATTTGTGATGACTTGATGAGTGATGTGGCCTCGATGCGCTGTAAACTATTGGACGTATAGAAATGGATTTGGAGAATTGGTTGAAAAATGAGAAGGGATAGGATGGGAATGGGCTCTGGGATATCTCACTCACCGCCGAAAGACGTACGTACGTTGGGAATATACGATAACATGCAGTCAGTTCCCTATGTTTTACCAAATGACGTACAAATCGCACGCTTATTAATAAATGTTCATAACTCAAAATTCATGGAATCTTAATTTCAATCAAATAGTGGCATTCCCGTGGAAACCGACGGATCTCGATAAAGATACGCTAAATGTTAAACCGGTATAGTTGTTGCAATCCACGAGCGAGCGTCGGCTTTATTTGTGGTAAGTCGTGTACGTGCACGGTGCGCTAGTGTGTGTGCCTGCCGGAACGATCAGTCGCGAGCCGGCACTCGCTCTGGTCACTTGTGTGTTTTGTCGAGCTCACGGTCACGGAATACGGTCAGCATGTCGAGTCACGATAATAAGCGCAAAATAGTTCACAGTGAGGTGAGTTTTTTTAATGAAATGTTTTGCGAATAACGAATAAAATTTGAACTATATGCTTTAATTTGCAGGCCGAAAAATTATCGCCAGAATCTTACATTTTCTACAAGAAGAGTATAATTTCATGAAAACGAACAACGGTGATAATTGTGATTTCAGTCATATGGCTAACGTACGGAAACGTACTGCCGAAGCAACAGGGGTCAGTGAAAGCACTGCCTGTAACCAAATTTTGAAGGAAGAAAAAGAGTTGCCTTCAACTCCCGGCAAATTTGCTTCACCTATGTAAAAGCGACATAAATGAGACAGCATATTCGATCTGGACACTTTTAAAACCAAAGTCTTTCGGTCTACTATTCAAAATTTTCAAACTTCCAAACTTCAGGCTGTTTTTAGGGGAAAGCTTGGTTTTGATGGTTGTTTAAATAATTTACGATCTCTACTAATAGACAAAATACGGCCTCTAGGTATCGATTCGACACTTACTTTAGCTGGGTACACGAACGTTCTAATTTGGTGAGAGCCAAAAGCGTTGACAGCGTGGCAAATGAACTCGCCCATGTCGCTCCAGCGCAGCGGCGAGATGAACAAATCGCCCGAACGAAGCACCTGTAAGCAATAAACACAGTAAAAATAACTAAATCTATTCAAATTCGTGTGATCGTGAGTTGAAATCCTCGCCCCGTACCACAGAGTCACTAGCTATGTACGGATCTTTAAAAATTGACAGTAGCTCGGCGGTGAGGGAAAACATCGTGAGGAAACCGGCATGTTTGTTTTTTTATAGAGAAGAGTGCGGACGAGCAAGCGGTTTCACGTGATGGTAAGTGTTACCGCCGCCCATGGACACCTGCAACACCAAGGGGGTATGCAGGCGCGCCGCCGACCTTGCAAAATCCTATTCACAGCTTTCTTGAAGAACCCCATGTCGTAGTTTAATAGGAAGACCTCTTGAGGTAGTTCGTTCCACAGCCTACGGGTTCGCGATATAAAATAATTTTTGGACCGAACAGTACGCGACACCTCCGTATCTAGGAAATGCGGATGGACCGCACTTCTGTGACGGGAGGTGCGGTTGTAGAAACCCGAGGTGGGAATTATATTGAACAATTCTTCAGAGCATTCCCCATTGTACAGGCGGTAGAACACACAGAGAGATGCAACGTCTCTCCGAACGCTGAAGGGTTCTAAACTGCCCGTGACAGTGGGATCGTTAACAATACGAACAGCACGTCGTTGGATGGAGTTGGATGGTTGGATGGATGTTCCAGAAATAAAAAAAAAACTGGAGTATGTGATCCAGCAGTCCGCTCACGTGGTAGATTAAGGCTCGGAAGCCCCCAGTGATTTACTAGGGGAGGCCTGTGCCCTGCAGCGGGACGTTATAGGTTGATTGATAAGGCCAGATAAACAAAAAAAAAACGAATTTGTTATTTTGAGGTTCTTTTGTTGATTTCCTTTTTATTATTATTAGGTTGTTAACGTAACAACGATAGTGGAAATAACGGATATTCAAGCACAAAACTAATTTCCATTATCGGATTTTTTGGCGGGTACTCGAGAAGTACAGTAATACCACGAAAATAAGTCGTTTCGACAATCTTCGTTTACGCAGAAAAGTGCAGACCGAATTCCGACAATAGCCGAACGTGTAAACAATTTACATTGAACTTTATTTGCAAACGATAATGGCAGAATATTACTTGCCGTGCATCCCGCTCTGTCCCGTTCACACGATTCGTACACTGTCGGACAACTTAATTGGGTCTATATTAAATAAAAAAAATTAAAACTAAATTTTAAACTTCAAAGTTAAAAAAAACATATGTTACACTAAAAATATTATTTTTATTAGACACGAAAAATTAAATACAAAAACAATAATTGTGAAAAAAAAATCTAGTGGAAGTTAACCATCTATTTCACTGCTTGTATTGCTGGCATTTGAATCTATTGACGACGAAGAGGACGAGTCGTTAGTATTAATAATAAATCCATTCATGTGGTCGTCAAGTGCTTGTTCCAATGTCATGAATTCGTTTTCACATTTTATGGCGTGATCAACAACTTTGCACCAATCTTCTGGTGTTATTGACGAAAATTTTTCCTCTAAAAGTCGTCTTAATTCCGTAAGATTCATATTAACGTTAAATTTGCTGATATGACTTTTGACTTGAGACCAAATATTTTCTATTGGGTTAAAATCGGGGTGATAAGGCGGAAGTCTCAAAACCTTGTGGCCATGTGATTCCATGATAGTGTCTAATGAATACTGGACGTATTCGTGTTTGCACCGTTTAATTATTTGATACAATTCTGGTTTTAATGATTCTGGATTATAATCTATATATATTTTTATTAGTGAGCCATTGTTGCATCTGCCTTTTAGTAGAATTGGAGTTTGGGGCTTTTTCTATTAAGGTATTGTGGTAGCTTGCATTATCTAGGACAAAAACAGAATTTGGTTGCAAATTAGGAATGACTTTAGTGTTTATCCATTTTTCGAAATTGTCTCTATTCATTTCCTTGTGGTAGTCTCCGGTTGTCTGGGAAGATTTATAAATTAATAACGCATTTGGTATAAATCCATTGGCTCCACCGGCATGAACAATTATCAGTCTTTGACCCTTTGATAAAGGCTTTTTTAATCCCTTGCCACTTCTGTCCGACCAGACACGTTCCTTTGTGTGCGTTGTGTGCACATACGATTCATCTGCATATATAATCTCTCTGCCTTCTTCTCTGCATCTCTTTACTTCTCTGAGATATTTCATTCGTAGTAATCTCACATCGTCTTTTTCAGCTAATATTTTCCTATTCGTTTCCACTCTTCTAAATTTGAAACCAAGTTGCTGCAGAATTTTTCTAAGAGTTTCTCTCCCGCCACTAAAATTGATATCTTCTTGTAATTTACTCAGGAGCGATTTTACAGTAACCACTTGTTTCTCAACTAAATGAAAGTCATGTATTTTTCGTCGAATCAATTGATAATCAAAATCATCTAGTTGTAGGCGGTGAATTTTTTTTGGGCTCTCTCTCTCTCTTCTCTCTTTCTCTCTCTCTTTTAAAATCGTAGAAACTGTTTTTGTAGAAATGCCAGTCGCTTGGTATGTCCGTTTAATAATTTGCTGAAAATACTCTTTATTAAAAACTTGATTCTTGACTTCTTGTGCTTCTTTTTCCATAAATCGGTGAACATTTACAATAATTTCTCTCGTTTGACTCTTCAAAGGCCGCCCTCTTTTAAGAGAAGTCATAATAAATATCAGTAACCACTTTATTTGCCACTAAGTGTAATTATCGTCGAGACACGTAGGTTCAGTCTGCAATCTGAGAGTCGACTGATGGACAAGATGGCGCCCGACGCAAGACACGACCGGCCGCCATTTACCGCGAAATCGATCGACCAATAATGGCGCAAGATTTCAGCGCGCGAAATATTCCACATTGCCATTGGTGGAATGATGTTTACCGCGCTCCTAAAATGTGTCTACTGCGCAGGTACATCGGTGAGACTTATTTTCATGGTACCCCTGTACAAGTTTCTTTTTGTATAAAAAAAAGGCGGCAGACGAGCATACACTCCACCTGATGGTAGGTGGATACTGTAGCCTGTGGACATCCGCGATACATGCCAACTTCAGTCCGGAATGACAAATGTTGGCACGCTACCCCGGATGCGCTGCCTACCTTTGGGGATTAAGGAATGCATTGTGAGAAATGGTTGGGAAAATGGGGAAGGATAGGATGGGATGGGAATGGGATCTGGCATATCTAACTTACTGCCGAAACACGTACGTAGATTGGGGAAATACGAAAAAGTAGGAAATGCAGCACATTTCAAGGTGCTAACGTGAGAGGGCTAACGTGGCCAGTCGAGTGCGCCCAGCTGTGGGAATGCAGCGTGCACTCTTCCAGTCAGTTGAGTTTTTTTTACAAAAAATATGTATTGTACTTATTGTGGTTTATTAAACTTCAAAGTGTTTTTTGTGTGTAATATTTGTGATAATCAAATAGAAGCATAGGACTGCATTTCTCGTGCGCTTCCAAGGAGTCCTCTTCTGTCTTCTTTACTGAGCGACTCCCGACTCACTTCCACGGGATTAGGACATTGACTCGATACGTTTAAGACTTTGAAATTGTTCATAATGAAAAAATTGAACACTGTCAGAATGTGATAATTTCACCATTTGCCACAAATTCACATAAAATAAGTGATACAAGTACTCATATAAGAAAATAAGTGATTCCCCACCTTCATCCTAGGATCGTTCTTCACCACATTCCCCTTATTATCGCTCCAAGTGACGACAGGTCTCGGGTGACCCTTGACTCGACACGGCAGCACTATGCTACTGCCTATTGTGTCGACGTATGCCTCGTATGAGGCGAGGATGCGAGGCGCGAGGGGCACGAGCTTGAGGCGCTCTTTGAGGACTGTGCTGCCACCTGTATAATTATTAGTAAAACAATTATTAGTTTAAAATTAACTTTTAGGCAATTGTCGCTGACTATTAGTGAATAGAGATGTTACAAGTGCATTGGTATGTTTTATTAAGTACATTATCCACAAGTTTTCCTATATTAACATAAATTTTCTTATTATAAATGATTTTTTTTGACGGGGATAGTGCACGCTGCAATCCAACACCTGCTGGGCGCGCTCGACTGGTCCACGTTACCCCTCTCTCACAGAAGTCTACCTTCAAATGTACTGCATTTCCCACTTTATCTTATTTCCCTAATGCACGTACGTGTTTCGGTAGTGAGTGAGCTGTGTCAGAGCCCATTCCCATCCTATCCCTCCTCATTTTCCCAATCCTTTCTCCAAATCCATTCCTATATCTCCAAAAGATAGGCAGCGCATCCGGGGGTACGCCAACGTTTCTCATTTTGGACTAATGTGGCCTTATCATCAGGTCTTACCATCAAAAAAATCATGCCAATTATATTCATGTTACAACACAAGTATGTACACATACATGTTACAACACAGTATGTGAGCGTATACTGTAATTTTACTGAGCGACTCCTGACTCCGTGGAAGTATCCACGGGACCGGCTTTTGACAGGATACATTATAGACTTTGAAAGTGTTTTTTACGAAGAAAAACTTGACACTGGCAGAATATGCTAATTGCATCATTGCCATATATGAAAAAAAAAACATCAGTCCATGACAAACGTTTGACACGACCACGGAAACTCTGCCCATCTTTGGACATTTTAGAAATAGATTTGGATAAAGGGTCGGGAATAGGGGGGATAATAATAAAATGGCAATGGACTCTGTCATATTTCCCTCACTATCGAAACATGTACGTACATTGGAGGAATAGGATGGAAATGTAGGAAATGTAGTAAAAGCTGTCCCAGATTGAGCGCCGGATTTAATATAGTAAAAAAATAAAATCATTGTTTCTCCGGCTGTGGGACGTGTGGCACCATCCTGCTGGAACCACAATTGATCGAGGTCCATATCTTCCAATTGGTGCCAAAAAAGCTCCTGTAGCATGTTTCGATACCTCTCTATGCCTATCTAAATATCGATACCCTTAAAAAAACTGGCTCTATGATCCCCCCGAACCGCAACAAACTGTAACTCTTTAAGGATGCATATGCAAATGGATGAGGATACTCCAAGCCCCAGATATGACAATTTTGCTTATTGACGTATCCGTCAAGGTGGAAATGGTCCTCGTCACTAAAGATGATTTTTCCGCCAAAATCATGGTCCACTTCATACTGCTCTAAAATTCATACTGCGTTGCTCTCTACAGGTCTTTTCTACATCTACGTAAACTAGTTGATCGTTGAGCTCAGCAACTCCATGGTCGGATGCGCTATAGATGACATGGTGTCGCCGAGTCCTTCGATCTTAGAAGTTTCTTACGAGTGTGTGAGGAATAAGCCAAGTCATATATAGGTCATGTGTTGAACAGAGTACCCGGGAGATATCGTCACCGAAGACCTCACTGATGATGATGACATGGAGAGAGAACGCAGGATATTGGCATTGTACTAAAGTTAAATGTTGTTTAAGGCGTTCTGCCAATAGTTTCACACATGCAACCTGTGGGTTAGATACACTCAGAAATCGTTCAACGCCCTGCGTGACCAGTGCAATAATGGTTCCAGGGTGCAGTTGAGGTTGCCGCGTTTCTGTAGCGCATCAGGTATGTTTGCTGAGGCTCGCACGGACTGCTTCTATGCAATTGTGCGCAAAAGTATCGTTTTCCTGATGCGTTGCGTGTGGGGCGCCACCAACGGCATTCCGAGCACCTTAACGGATAAGTTGGACTCTCCCTGTACATGTACAACCATGATGTGTATTGTTGTTGAACGGTCATAGATGGCTCGCCATGTCCACGTATAATAACTAACAATTCATTATGTAAAATTTATAGTTTACCAATTCGATACTAGATGTCGCTCCTCACTCCTAAGTCAAATCCTGAAACACGCTATTAAGATTTTTCTTCCTCTACTTAAGACAATGCCAGTGTAAATTTGTAGTGAACAATAAAAGACAAGAAAAAATCTAGTGTTTCATTCGTACACTCCCGTATTGAGGCATCGGGTTGGCAACTTACCAATCTTACCAAGTTAACTCAATGACCTTGATATTATTTTAAAATTATTCTGTATAATTAGATTTTCTGTGAACATTGATCTGAATTAAATTATAATCAGAGACTTACCGGTGCTATAAACAGTAGTGGTGGCCCTGGTCGTCTTGAGGCCGGCCTGCACCACGCACGTGTACTCGTCGGCGCCCTCCGTCCGCGTCACGAGCATCGTGGAGGTGACGCGCGCCAACGACGTGGGGTTAATGTCGAAGATCTCGTTTGACTCCATTTCGTACTGCAAATGTTGAAGAATATAAAGCTTTTAGGTGAGTTCGATATTTCTAGGAGTGCACGATGCATTCCCACAGCCGCCGGGCGCACTCGACCGGCCACGTTACCCCTCTCTCGCAGAAGATTACCTTGAAATGTACTGCACTGCCTACTTTATCATATTTCCCCAATGCCAAAGCCCATTTCAGTAGCCTAAATGTTAACCCAGCATATAAGTTGTAAATATGTCAAGTTTCATTAAAACCCGTACCGCAGTTTAGACGTGATGCGCATTCAGACAGACAAAAATCCAAAAAATATTGTTTTGGTCTGTGTATCACGTGTACTTTATACTGCAATGACATTTTTCAAAACATATTTAATGAACAGACACGGCTCTGTTATGATTTTTATAGTACATAACCCTGTGTCCAAAAAATAAGGTGAATTTGTTTAAAAAATAAAAAACCTTTATTTATTCTTCCAAATAAATTTCGTCGCCTTCAAAGTAATCCCCACCCGATACAATGCACTTATGCCAACGTTTTTTCCAACTCTCGAAACAGTCTGAAAAGTCTATTTCCGGTATGGCCTTCAATGCTTTCGTCGATTCGGCTTTAATTTCCTCGATCGATTCGAAACAGTATCCACGGAGTGGTCTTTCGAGTTTAGGGAATAGCCAGAAGTCACTCGGTGCTACATCAGTCGAATACGGTGGTTGCGCAACAATATGAGTTGAATTTTTGGCGAAATGGTTTCGAATTATTAATGCTGTGTGAGCCGGTGCATTATCATGATGCAAAAACCAAGAGTTGTCTGTCCATAATTCCGGCCTTTGCGGCGAATAGCATCATGCAAACGACGCATAACACTCAAATAACATTCCTTGTTAACAGTTTGGTCGGTTGGAAGGAACTCTGCCTATGCCTAGTGCACTACGCCACGATAATCAAACAAAACTGTCAACATGACCTTGATTTTTGAGTAACTTTGGCGTGGTTTTTTCGGTCTTGGTTCACCTTTTGCACAATATTCACTAGATTGATCGGCTGTTTTCGGATCTTAGGCGTAGATCCAAGTCTCGTCTGTAGTAATGATGCGTTTCATGATGTCTTGGTAGTCAGAAATCATTGTTTCACAGATGTCAACTCGACGCTTTTTTTCCAAAAAGTTGAGCGTTTTTGGAACTAAACGACATTAGATGCGTCTAAGGCACAAACAAGTTTTTAAAATGGTATTTACCGAACTCTTTGAAATGCCAACAGTATCAGCAAGGTCTCTTATTGTTAATCGACGGTTTTCGTGCACAAGATCTATGATTTGATTAACGTGTTGTTCATCAGTTGACGTTGATGGTCGTCCGGGACGGTGTTCGTCCTCAACGCTTTCTCTGCCTTCTTTAAAGTCTTTTGTATCACTTGGAAAAATTTTTTTGCGACACAACCTCATCACCAAAGACCTTCTGTAACATCCTCAACGTTTCCGTGGCAGAATATTCATTCCACAAATAAAATTTAATGCAAATTCTTTGTTCAACAAAATCAGACAGTGAAAATCGATAAACTCACTTTCGTATATTTACAAAAACACGAGTAGCTCTGCAGCAATTGAATATATTGACTGAAAACTCTGCATAGATATCAAGGACAGTACTACCAACTTACAAAAAAATAATTGTATGCTTTCATAATTCTTAAATAAGTAATTCACCTTATTTTTTGGGCATAGTATACTTTCATATATTGTCCATCGTGTCTCAACGCGTATAACAAAGGTATTTGTTTACCTTTTGTTTGTACTCGACGTTTCGGCGTGGGCTACGTCAGCCGTGGTCACGAGTTGACTGAAGGGGCCAAGATGGAACCACATTTACAATAAGTATAAAATATATAGGTATGCGTTCAGATCCAATATACAAGTATTGCAAACATCTCCTATAAAGTATTTCTCTTATTTATTTGTTCAATGTAACTGATTATTTTTCCATCATCAGCCAAATTCGAGGGGAGTGCACGCTACAATCCAACAGCCGCTGGGCGCACTAGGCCACGTTACCCCTCTCTTACAGAAGACTACCTTGAAATGTACTGCATTTCCCACTTTATCTTATTACCCCAATGTACGTACGTGTTTCGGTAGTGAGTGAGATGTGCCAGAGCCCGTTCCCATCCTATCCCTCCCCATTTTCCCAACCCTTTCTCCAAATCTATTCCTATATCTCCATAGGTAGGCAACGCATCCGGGGGCGTGCCAACGTTTGTCATTTTGGACTAATGTTGGCATGTATCACGGATCTCTATGGGCTACAGTATCCACTTACCATCAGGTGGACTGTATGCTCGTCTGCCGCCTTTGTCCATAAAAAAAATTGTCATTTGACTCAGAATCACATTCTAGAAAAAAGAAACACTTTTGCAAATTAATTACTACAATGTTTATCTTTCTAGGAGCGCACAGGCACGCGTTTATCCGTATAAGCACAATGCGTTCATTCCACTATCTTTCCAATAAAATTTTCTGTAAAGGCTGTAAAGATTCTCTAAAGATTATACATACCCCATACACGGGCGCGTCGTTTTTTAACCAATGCACCATTGGTGCTGGAGTGCCGAGCGCCTCACACGTCAGTTCCAACGTAGTGCCCGGCTGATGGGCGCTCACTTCACTAGGTCGGCCAGTTAGCGTGAGGAATTTACGCGACCCGTTGTGTTTCACCACTGGAAAAGAAATGAAAACGTGTTGGTATGACATGCCGCGTGGTGTCGGCCGCCACCCCATCCCTTCCCGTTGAAGTGGCAAAAGGCGACTATAATAAGGGATAACGAAGGGACTACTACAAGGGCTGGCTGAGGATCTACGTCATCTCGAAAAGAGTGGACACGCCAACTCGTTTGAATAGGGTGCCGTCTTAAGGTCACACATCCCTCGTGTACTGGACAATGTAAGTTAGGAAACCCGTGTCCAGTACGTGACCCGTTTATTTTTAACAAATATCCAAAGTTCGCAATGAAATGAACATCCTATAAATATATAGTACAGAAGAAATAACTAATTAAAATATCATGTTTCATTTTTATTTTTAGTTCTATTTATGGTAAAAAATTAAAAAGAAATTTTCATTAATAAAAAAGAGAGAAGCACTAATAAATTGATAGAAGACGTTAAAGCAAACATAAAATGTTGTTACGTAAAATCTCCTAAAACGTCACGGAACTGAGATAATCAAGATCAAAATAATGTTGTCTTGGTTTCTAGACTTTTAAATATTTTTTACTTTAGAACATTCGTTCTTTATTTTGATGTCTTCTGTCGATCCCTCACATTTGATATGGACCTCATAAAATATTTTGTGATGAGATGTTTCGAAAAATACGATACTTCTTTAAACCGAGTAAATCAAAGATTAATATAAAGTTTGCCTTTGATTACCTCAATTCAGAGAAGTTGTAGGAGTTTTTACGTAGGACATTTTTGATTTGTTTTTATGTCTTCTGTCGATTTACGAGTATTTAGGTTTTGAGGCTGCGAACTTGAGGTCTTTTAAAAATGGCGGAATGTAGGTATGCCACGTGGGTCACATGCCCTTTAAATACTTAGGCCAGGGGTGCTCAAACTTGAACTGCTGGCGATCTACCTCAATATTGTTAGACTACGATCGATCGCCTCTGAGAGGCTGCAAGTATGTGTGATGCAGGATTGTCGTCTAAGTAGGGTGTATCATGGCATAGATATTAGTTTTCCGCACAATATGCATTTTTTTAGTCAAGGTAAGTCGGTCGATCGCGATCGACCGTTTGAGCACCCGTGAAGGCCATGTTGTCATGGACACATTAAATGATGATGAAGATCTCGATTGGTAGAGACGAGTCCTCGCTGCACGGAGCAATGTGTTGGTTAGGCGATTCGCTCACTGCTCTACACCAGTCACCTATGGTACTCATTCAAGCGATTCTCATACAATACACTCAGAATACAATACAACGCCTTTAGGGGTATACTAGGGAGGTGTGGAGCGTCTGACATGTTTGCGGAACACAAAGTTAACGTCTTTTTTACTGTTTTAAAAAGGCTTCGAACGGAGAACTAGTATACAAGGGATGTCTTGTTTATTTTTAATTATTAAGGGATGTTTATACAAACATTCAACAATTTTTAAGATAGCAATTAAACAACTTTGAACGGTTTAAATCGCGTATATTTGACATTATTTATATCCCGACGTTTCGAACACTTTGCAGTGGACGTGGTCACGGGGTGACTAATTGATTTTATTTGTCACTTGAGTTATTAAGAAATTATTTGGACTACCGTCTGAAATTTTTTTTTTGAACTACCGTCTTTAAATTTCAGACGGTAGTCCAAATAATTTCTTAATAACTCAAGTGACAAATAAAATCAATTAGTCACCCCGTGACCACGTCCACTGCAAAGTGTTCGAAACGTCGGGATATAAATAATGTCAAATATACGCGATTTAAACCGTTCAAAGTTATTTAATTGCCCTATGTATAGTAATCGCGAAAACCTAAGAAAAAATTTTTAAGATATTTAACTACAATAAAATCTTACATATGTATTCAATCTTCTAAGTTTATATTATCTTGTCATATTATATTATTAATATGGGTCTTGTACCTAACGCAAATAATAATATATAAATAAATTATCACTATTAAACAATAAAAAATACAACAATTTTTAGATCAATCGAACAATACATATTTGTGTATTTTTGTGTCTACGATGTCTATGGTTGTTTTTGTTTGAATTTTGGTGTGTAATAAAGAGTTTTATCAATCTGTTATCTATTTTTCACACCCGAATAAAATACTATTTTGTCTTAGTGCTGCCCTCTGTTGCATTTTCTCATTAACTTCAATTAATAACTTCCAAGCATTTGAGTACTTAAATTTACTATTTGTCACTAGATGTCGGTAATAGCTAAGAAAGACTATTAGTACTTAGTTCAGCTATTACACGCTAGATGTCGCAGTTACGATAAGTTCATTTATTTGACGAATAGATGGCGGGCAAATATTTAGCGGGAACTCAATAATGATATATAGTTTTTGTTTGATTATTATAAAAAATATGCACTGTGGGTTTTGTGATTTAATAGTGATAGTTTCTTTAATGAACTCACTTACTTCGACGGAGAAAGAGCTTCCTAGTAATTCATATTTACGGGGCAAAGTAGTCGACAACTTATAATGTCATTAACTCAAATAACAAGGAATCATAAATTATAAACTCAATTTATAGTAAGCATAGGTCAACTAAAATACATAGATGGAGAATTCTTTGTGACAAAACTGTACATGAGTGATGCCAATGGTCTAAATAAAATGTTTCTGTCACGATCAATGAGTATTCATATTACATATTTCCGTTTATATAGAAAAAGTTTTTCAATTATTTTTATATGTTATTCGTGTATCTTTACTGTTACGTTAAAAATATTGCAGTTATTATATTTAAAAACGGAAAACTATTATCAATAATACGTTCTTGTTAGTTTTTTGCCGCTAAATGACAGACTGAATTGATAGTAGATAAAGACCGCCTTGCAAATGCCACACTTTAAGGACCTTTAAGAAATATGGACCTTGTCTGAAATAAATAAATTATATATATATATATATATATAAAGGGCCTTCTCTGTATTTAGGTTAATCGATGATAGTGACTAACTATAGTCCGTTCTAATCTAATTTTCCAAAAAGAAATCAAATCAATGAAATATCTCAACATTTAGCTTTATATCTAAATCAATCTTGTAGTCTCGATGAATCAAATTATGGATATGTATTTAAGGCAATGTCGGTCGGCTTAAGACTACCTCGGGCGGCTATGTTTGGTTACATTTTGGACAAATTGGAATGGAATGAAATATATCTACTGCATACATTAGTGTGGACACAACGGGGGCCCCAAAGAAAGCTGTAGAATTGCTAACATGAAGCAGGCATTTAAAATTTTAATTCTAAACATTTAACCCAACACTTGACTTTTAAATGTAGTTGATTTTCAACATTCATAGACTCTACGAGAATATTATTATCATAAGCATCCAACATAGTAAATAAGCGTAAAAGCTTCCCGAGCTTAATCTATACTAATATAATACATAGGTAAAATTGTGTGTTTGGGGGTATGTTGGGGGTTAATCTCTGGAACTACTGAACCGATTTCAAAAATGCTTTCACAAATAGGAAGCTACATTATCCGTGTCTAATATAGGCTGTATTTTATTTTGAAATTAAAAAAAAAATTGAAAAAAAAGACCTTTAAAACCGAAGCGAAGCGAGGGCGGGTCGCTAGTTTGGAATACAGTGACAGTATCTCGCTCGTGTCACTAATTTCAATGTAATTATATATATGGCACGGGCGAGAATGTAGCGCGGGAGACGCGCTTGTATAATTGGCGCCTCAGTATACATTGCTGGACATGGTCTTGTGCAGAAGGGATGTAGGTAGGGCCTTAAAATGACCCTCTGGCCAAGCGGGTTGGCGAGTCCACTGTTTTAGTGGTGCAATTCCTCAGAGGTTGTGGTGGTAGCCCTTTATTCGCGTTTATGTAAGTACGCATGGCCTACGTAACATTGAACACGTATGATACATACGAATAAATTATACATTTTTAATATAATAAAGAAGTTATGAATGTAAATCTTTAGTTAGATATAATAATTTAAGAGTACCGATTGACCAAATATTTATATAAGACGTGTAGTAAATAATTTAGGGGTGCAGGTTTTGAAAATCATATCCCTATTTATGCAAACAGATTAATTTTCACAATAGTGTTGATTCCTCTTCTATTTGGAATCGTGTATTATTATTAATTATTTAAAATGTGGTTCTAAACCGTATCGTCCTTCCCTGGGTAAACCAGAATGAAGGTGAGACTGTGTAACCGCCGGCAGAAGCCCTGCCTCGGGAATAGAAATCGGCAGAGGATACGCGCGGTATTGAGCACCACTGCTTACTACATTTTCCCCGAAACCCAATCGCCTCAGGTTGATCTCGAGGTATTATAAATGCAATTATTTCAGACTGTGTTTACATTATTAGTGTTAATAACAATTTTAACTTTTAGACTATGTTATTGTCGCCACCCGTCACCTCTTGTTCGAAGCAATGTGCGACGCCACCCAGTGTCCAGCTTGTTGGCGCTACCCAGCATTCTAGACATCGATGACGCTATTCTTTTAAGCAATATGGCAAAGATATTTATCGGGGTCGTATTTTCATCGGAAATTATTTGTTAACTTACCAGTCCGCTGTATATCGTTGTCCAACTCCGGTAGCAGCTTCATATGCCTGACGTCAGCCTGGCTGCAGGCGAGCAACATCACGGCGAGGAGTAGTGCCAGGTGGTGCATTGTAATACTGAGGAGATTCTGCGTTGTATCTGTAAAGAGGGAACACTGTTGAAAGTAACAATAACCAGCCTTTATTTTCACTCGCACTGCTCGACTTGGCTCCCCTCATATACATCGTCTTGTGTACGAGGGATTTATAACGGCATTATAACGCCACGCTGGCCAAGTGGATTAACGTGCTCGTAACATGACATGAACATTCGTGTTCATGGACGACAGTATCCCCTTACCACCAGATGGACTGTCAGCTTGTCTGCAGCCTTCTTTCCACAAATAAATAAATAAAGATTTTACCCTACCATCTCATTTGATTCTTTAATGCACCTCCCAATTGGTTGGTTGGTGGATAGTGCCTTAAGGTATTAAGCTTGCCTTTTGTACGATGAAGTGCTATGAAATGTGTAATAATGTAAATATATAAGCGTGTGTCATACAAGGACCAATAAATTGAAGTCATTAATATCGTTCGATGTTTGTTGTCTCTGATTGGTCGTTCGGATGGTGTGTATCTTCTTTAATTATTAAATGATAATGGGTAACACGTCATATGGATGCTGGATACAAATAGATAATAATATAAACGAAAGAAGAATTTCAGTCTTTTAGATGATTACTAGCGCCGACCGCGAACTTAGGTTGGACGAAAAAAAACTCAATACTTTATTGCATTGCACAATGTGTTTAGAAATTGGTGAACTTAAAATATGGGAACATTGTGGACCCTGTTCTAACCAATTTAATTTTAACCAAACCGAACCAATTCAAATACAAAAATAACCAGTAAAACCATTTTAATTAAATTAAATGGTCAGCAAATTATAATCAAGGACACAAACGATTTTTGAGTAACTTAAATAAATAGTTTTTAATTGCATTTTCTTTATCAAACTCCAAACCTAATTCACCTTTAAATTTCCTGCTTATTCAATGTTATTTACTCTGCATTCAATGGTATTTCTCATAATGAAATCTTAGTAATTGTTATCCTCCCTGCATATATCTATGCAACAAAATTGTTTACTTACTATATATTTCCATTTCAATGAAGGTTGATTGGCAAAGAGCGATATTTCGTTCTTAGCATTTCGTAATATTTTTGTTTATTAAAATTTAAATAAATAAAGCACAATAAAGAATTACAAGTTGCATTTAATTAAATTGTTATTGCAAATATATATAAATTGTTATTGCAAATATATATAAATTGTTATTGTAAATATATATAAATTGTTATTGCAAATATATATAAATTGTTATTGCAAATATATATAAATTGTTATTGCAAATATATATAAATTGTTATTGCAAATATATATAAATTGTTATTGCAAATATATATTGATAAATTCTAAAAAGGAAATGGAAATAATTAAATGAGCTGCTTTCTGCCGCTGATTGAGCAGCAAATTTAAAGGTGAGTTCGGTTTAAGTTCTCTGGTGACAATAAAGATACAGCTGAGTTACGCGAAGCGGGACTCTTCGAACTCTTAGTGAGTATTTTAAAAACTTTTGTTTCAGTTAATTAAGAATAGTTTGTTTTGATGATCATGTTTTGCTGTCCGTTTAATATAACCCAAAATAATAATGTATGCCTTATTTAAAAAAGAAATACCAACTTTCCTAATCATTACCTAATTCATACAATTGTCGCATAATTATTAAACAATATAACACGATGCAACTAGAAAACACATAATCAATCCCTACATGATGAAATTCAAAAGAAAATCACAGAAATTGTTTTAAGATTACGTAATAAAGAGCAATCAATACCTTTGACACCAACTCAAAACACCAAGTTTCCAATCACAAAATGAAATAAAAAAAAACACAAAAAATAAGGAGTCTGGAGCTACGGGTGGACTACAGCAAAATGGCCCAATCACGGTAAAGCTCTGTATATATAGGGTTCCGATATGCACGCGTTTGAAATTCAAATTTTAGAACGAGTCACGAGTTTGTTAATATTTTTACGAATCGATACCTTCGTAGATAGACATATACGGATTTCGTTTTTATTTAAAAAACTTACACTGATGGCCTTTCTCACACCTCCCGATAATGTAACTGTTAATAATCTGATAGACAAATTAGCTGCCAATTAAATGTAGCGGATATTTACTGACTTTATGACAGAATAGAAATAACTTTCTGAATATCTTCTTATAAAATATCAGGAGGTGGTGAGAAAGGCCCTTAATCGTACAAAAGGCGAGAATGCCTGGAGGCATTCTCTACCGGCCAATATTTGTGTTGAACAGAAACGTTGGGAAGTGGGATGAAATGTATAAATCTAACTTAAACGATGGTTACATAATTATATTTACTTATAAATAATACGATATTACAACTTCATCCATATGAACATACCATACACACATAAATACTCGTACATAAATATTACCACACAGATATAATATAGACAAATAGATAGATAAAACTTTAAGTATATGACGTATACAGCGAAAGATTAGAAAGATAATAAGTAAGGTTTAACATACAGAATATCTTCTAGTTTGAAAAGAATCCCATTGAAAAGGAACTGAATTAACGTTCCATAGAGTGAAGAACGTTATTCCTATTCCATATCAAATTCAAATATTTATTTGCACAAAACATGCTTCAAAATATATTTATTCCAAGTAAATAAATTCTGATAATAGTTACGCGTGTTTTGTCACTTTGTTATGACATGCTAGTAACTAAATTATAATTTATTTTGTGATATTTACAACACAATTCTAATGTAATTAATCGTCCAAATCTGTAATATATATACTTGTTTTCATACTTACAGCTTAAAAAGTAAATAAGCAATTTACGTATATTACATATATATTATAATTATTAGAGGGAGTATCATATTAGTATAAACTTGAATTTAAAAATTACTATACCTACTGAATAAAAGCATTTGTGAATCAACCACAGTTTGAATTTTCTTTTGAACGTCGCATACATAGGGCATCTCCTTAAGGGAGCGTGCTAGATAATTAAACATTTGAATCAACATATTATATGGTAGCAGTTAGTACCAAATTACCAAGATATCTTTTCAACTTGAAAAATAGCTTTTGTTTCTTTTGTTTTTAAAATTATTAAATGTCAGACAATAAAAATTATCCACCATAAACCATCGTCTTTATTAAAATCATAATAATCCAAGAATATCCAGACACTATTCTTTCTAATTACTTCCCTAGCGGATTAAGAGTGGATACTCTTAATCCGCTAGACGTAGGCGGTAACTTTGGGAGGTGAGACGACATTTGTCATTCTGGATTGATATTGGTGTGGATCACAGAATTCCCTTTCTATCTGCTTATCGGCTTGTTGGTGACCCTTACACCCGACTACACGCTTTCCACCGTATCCTACGGTATGTTTCTCACCGTTAATCGTTATGCACGTATGTCCGATCCTTTATTCCCTCGTAAACCTTAAATGTAGACGACATACGAGCAGTTAGATTAGTTAGATTCGTCTTAATATCGCGACTGACATTAGCGTGTTTAACTTCTTAAAAATTCATAATTGGCGAATTTTGATCGCTATATTGTTTGCTTAAAATAAGGCAGTCAGGACCAGATTACAAAAGAAAAAAACCTAGCCCCGACTGCTTTGAGTTTGATATTGAATTGTGAGAATAGCAGAGTAATTCGTAAACGAGTAAATCAGAGTAAAGTAAAGTAGAGTAAATCGAGTAAAGTAGCAGAGTAGTTAAATCCACTATTTGTACGCGTCAAATACTTACTTTTTTTTAATGATGCATGGTGCAATTAGCACATTCTGCCAGTGTCAAGTTTTATTAGCAATAAATAATTTGAAAGTCCAAAACGTATTCTGTCAATGCTCAGTCCCGTTGAAGTAAATCAGGAGTCAGTCAGTAAAATGACAGTAGGGTTACTGAGGACAGAGGGGGCTCCTTGAAAGCACACAAGAAACTCAGTCCTATGCTTATTTATTTGAGTATCAATATTCAATAAACAATAAGTTCAATAAACTATCACCATAAATAATAAATCATAAAAATCACTATAATAACTTGTTTACATAATAATTATTATGTTCAACCACGATAACAAAAGTTTAAATCTAATAACCACAAAACGCATAATACACAATTTTTACAATATTTAAACATAAACTCAACATCACTTCTAGAGTTCCCGCCAAAAGGTGCCACGTGAAATACTTGTGCAATGAAGTTTAATTTTTTATATATATTTAATTGGACACTGGCATACCCATTGGTCCACATACAACAAATAATAAAACAGAATTGTTTTTATCACGTCATTGTCCAGTCCCATTGAAGTAAGTTAAGACCGCAGCTAGACTACTTGGAAGAACACGAAAAATGCAGTCTTACACTTTTATTTAATTATCACAAACATTATGCAATAACACTAGGCACTTTGAAGTTTAATAAACTATCACTGTTAAACCAAAAATCGCACTTTTTTTACAATAATCAAACAAAAACTCAACTTTATCTCGGGGACTTTCGCCAAAACGTGCAAAGTTTAAATAAATAGAAAAACAATACAAACAAACCCATGTACACAGTTAGTGTACGCAGTAAATACATATACAAAACTTAGTTGTTTTTTATTTCAGTTTATTTCAATATGTGTTCATATAGGACTAGACGCAGTCGAGTTTCTTGTATTTTGAAATATAAATTCATTTCCATAAGAAGGTACAGGGAAAGCGATTAAAGTTTGAAAATGTAGGTATAGAAAGGGCGGTTTTATTGAAGTCACCTCTTTCAGGCTACCTTCCCCCGGGTGACTATATGAATAACAAACGTCCATGGGCGGCGGTAACATTTACCATCACGTGGGACCGCTTGCTCGTCCGCCCACAAGTCTATAGAAAAAAAAAAAAGGTGTGTATATGTCGGTTTTTCCGAAATTAGCAAGTCGTGATCTCTGCATTAGTTATAACAGATTTTATAACTCTGTAGGTAAACATTTTATATTGTAAATCGGGTCTGATCGTGTAAAATTTAAGGCATAAATTTAAAGGCGTAAATTTCTTTGAAAGATTTTGAAAATTCTTTTCTAAAGGCAAGTGAAAAAAAAGTGCAAATAATTTAAAATAGATAACTCCAAGGTGACTTGGGATTTCACTGGAGTTACCCAAAAAAAGAATTAGTAACTTCCAGACGACGATATATCGAGAACATTTTGTCGAGAATTTAAATTTGGAATCGATTAACGCCATTTTGAAATTCAATTGGACATTTGGAAATCGTACGAGGGTGTGATCTCAAACGAGGTCCTCTTGTGAATGGTATACACTGGCGAGATTAATGAAAGCTATCGATTTTTCTATAATACATATATTTTTCTGTAAATATATGTATATAATATTAGGTATGTACAAATATTTTTTGTAATACATTTTTAGTTTCTTTTACATCTGTGCGAAACGGTGACAACTCAAATGCCTAAGCTTGCGGCATTAGGCTAAATTTTGAGATCGTACCATTGTTATAAATACGTGAGAAGTAAAGCTATCAACCGAAATACATAGATGGATAATTCCTTGTGCCAAAACTGTGAACATGAGTGTTGTCGCGAAATATCGCGAATATGTAAGTGGTTGCTAATGATTAATTATATAAGATAATAAGAGAAATATATTATATTGGCACAATACTCTATTAAACCTTGTTTATGGGTCTCGATAATGGCAACACTATTCGATGACGTCTACCGTTTCGGAGAGTATAAAGGGTAGGTAGTTGAGAAATGGAGGGGTAATCAAGGACGTAGCTCTGTGAAAAAGGTTAGGAACATTATTAGAGCTGAGGGGAGTACAGAGGCATGGACTGAAGATGCTCGTGCCGGAAGAGTGGTATACTGAAGAGTTATCTTTAGGGCGAGTGAATTCTTTATGTTGAAGAACTGTTACGGAGAGAGATAAGGCATTTCTATTATAATAATGAGACATTGCAAAATGATAGTTACATGAGAGATAATGATGAACATGGTAATGCATAGCTGATAATATAGAGAGCAAGAAATATGTATTGGGAGCGTGCAATACATATCCCTCTGCAATACAATACAATACAGTACGAAATACAAAACTCTGCAATACGTGCAATACAATCGGCTCCCTCCCTCACAGAAGACTATATTGAAATGTACTGCATTTTCTACTTTAACGTGTTTCCTCAATATACGTCCGTGTTTCGGTGGTGAGTGAGATATGCCAGAGCCCATTCACATCCCGTCCTATCCCTCTCGATTTTCCCATCCATTTCTCCCAATCTGCTCCTTAATCTGCCAAGGTAGGCAGCGCATCCGGGGGTGTGCCAACGTTTGTCATTTAGGAATGATGTTAGCATGTACCGCGGGTAAGCGCGGCCGACAGTATCCACTTACCATTAGGTGGACTGTATGAAGAGAATTTAAATGTAAAGTCGAATTTAATTGTAACAACATTATAATGTGGCAAGAGAAAGTAATAATCTAGCGTCAGATTAATGCCGTAATAATAAGAAACGAAGCTAGCGATTGCAAGCAAACCCTGCAATTTCCTGATAAATGAGTACTGAGAAACATTTATAACACATTCAAGGAATAGGAAAATGATACGCTACATGCGTACTCGCACTTATGACTAGTGAATCGAACCCGGTTTTGTACACACCGTGTGTTGTGAATCTTACCATAAAACTCGTAAACATGTTTTTTACCAGATTATTCCGGATTGTCCGTAATATAGGTTTTAATTAATTTTAATTTAGGAGTTTATTTCATTATTAGTGACGTATGTGGCATTTGTTTTGAGGGGGATAAATTGCTGCCCAGCGCGGGCTGTCGTCATCGATGCAGCCACAACTGAAAGACAGCGCTGTGACTGATGTTGTAGCATATTATTATGAGGAGTTTTTTTTATAGTGAAGTAGGCGGACGAGCCAGCGGTCCCACGTGATGGTAAAGGTTACGGCGGCGGTCCATGGACACCTGCAACACCAGGGGGTATGCAAAATCCTATTCACAGCTTTCTTGAAGAACCCCATATCGTAGTTTAATGGAAAGACCTTTGAGGCAGTTCGGTCCACAGCCTACGGGTTCGCGGTATAAAATGATTTTTGGACCGAACAGTACGCGACATCTCCGTATCGAGGAAATGCACTTCTGTGAAGCGAGGTGCGGTTGTAAAAACCAGAGGTGAGGAAACATTCGGGCTCCAGAAAAAGGTTCCAGTTTCGGGAAATTTCCAGGTTCGTGGTATAAAGTGATTAGAAGACCGTACTGCACGCAACAGGCACCTTGATAGGCACCGACGAGTCACGCTTCATGCGCCCCTCGCGTGTCTCTAATGTCTTTAGTATCTGTGGTACAGACCAACAATCAAAGGTCCTCTGAATCAATGCAGTCTATGTCAGCGAGACTGCTTGTCTGATAGAGTAATCACTTGGTTAGATTAACAACTGCCCTTTAGATTAATTCTTATCAATAGTTGTTCATTGATTCTATCGCACGTATGTAGAGGGCCTTACATTTTTACAAACGATGATGTCATTGTCAGACTGAATTTTTTTTGATACCAATGCTTGAATTCCCGTGAAATTTACAAACTCATTTCGGCCTATGTGTATGGGAAGAATCGCCATGTAATGACGGCCTGCTTTAGAATAAGCACCAGCCCATCTCTTCACGCAGGCATAAAGTCGTCAACCCACTTGGCCGTGTGATGGCTTTTAGGAGACACACGGGTAGAGATGGAGTGTTGCTAATAATAGGGGTTAAAGTATGAAATTGCCGTTTTATAGTAATAGATACTTTGAATTGACATAAAACCTTCATGGTGTGAGATTTTCGAGTGAAACTTTTTTCACATGATACCTATGAGGTTTTAAAAAATGTGCAACATTCGATTTTCAACTTTCAATTGTTTTTTTTATTCAGCTTAGACGGGAAAGATGAATACTTCGAAAATCCGAGTAATCTTTGAATACGGGTTCCGACGCGGAACTAACGCGGCAGAAAGGATTCGCAATATCAATGCTGCATTTGGAGAGGAGACTGCTAATGAACGAACCGTGCGTTTTTGGTTTAAACGCTTTCGTAATGGAAACTTCGACTTGAAGAACGAACCACGTAGAAGACCGCCCACGCAGGTGAATAACGCTGAATTGAAGGAGATGGTGGAAACCGATCCGAGTCAAACTACCCAGGAATTAGCGGCATGGTTTAACGTTACCTTACCTACAATATTGACTCATTTGCATCAAATCAATAAGATAAAAACATATGAAAAATGGGTGCCTCATGATTTGACTGATCTGCAGAAAGAAACGCGTGTTGAAACTTGCGTTGCCTTGTTGAATCGGTACAGAAATGAAGGAATATTGGATCGAATTGTGACATGTGACGAAAAGTGGATTCTTTACGATAACCGAAAGCGAAAAATGCAATGGCTGACCCCAGGTCAAACGCCGCAACAGTGCCCTAAGGCAAAGCTTACTAATAAAAAGGTAATGATAACTGTTTGGTGGTCTATTCATGGTGTTGTTCACTATAGCTTTCTCAGGTCTGGTCAAGCAATAACAGCAGATATTTACTGTGCCGAACTTCGAACAATGATGGCGAAACTAGCAGTGAAACAGCCCCGACTCGTGAATCGATCTTCACCACTATTGCTCCATGATAACGCAAGACCTCACACTGCACGAGAAACCGTTGTAACTCTACAGGAGCTGCAGTTAGAAACCATACGTCATCCTCCGTACTCGCCAGACCTTGCTCCAACGGACTACCATTTTTTTCGTGATTTGGACAATTTTCTACGTGGTAAAAAATTTTCTTCCCAAGAGGCAGTACAAAATGCTTTCACACACTTTGTCGAATCTACATCCCCAGAGTTCTATCGCAAAGGCATAAATGAACTTCCGATTAGATGGCAACAATGTATAGATAATGAGGGTAAATATTTTGATTAAATAAATATGTTACATTTTAGAAAAAATCTAGTTTTAATTTTTCAGTACAAATCGGCAATTTCATACTTTAACCCCTAATATTTTACGTGACACGCGGGTAGAGATGGAGTGTTGCTAATCGTTTACGACACCAAACCGCCAAGAAATATTCATAAAAAGTGTAAATCTATGTACAAAACCAATATCAAATCGCTAGTCGTTCATCTAATCGGTTCGCTTATTTCTATATATGACGAAATCTTATTCACCCTTGGTAACACGATCTGTCATATTGAAATAAACCGAATACGCGTCCCCTATAATAAAATCCTTTCAATATCGCTACACTTTACATCAAACAAGTGAGTATTTGTAATAAAATGTATGAAATGTAAGTATTCTTTTCAATGGGCAAAGTAACGAGATTTATTTTAGGAAAATCTCTGACTGTATTAATATAAGGACTACATAATATCTCTAAAAGACTACGTCTGTCTGTCTTTTTGTCTGTCTACATTACACCACCCGATGGTAAGTGGATACTGTCGCCTATAGACATCCGCGATACATGCCAAAATTAGTCCAAAATGACAAACGTTGGCACGCCCCCGGATGCGCTGCCTACCTTTGGAGATATGGGAATTGATTTGGAGAAAGGGTTGGGAAAATGGGGAGCGATAGGATGGGAAATGGGCTCTGGCACATCTCACTCACTACCGATACACGTACATACATTAGAGAAATAAGATAAAATTGGGAAATACAGTACATATCAAGGTAGTCTTCTGTGAGAGAGGGGTAACGTGGCCAGTCGAGCGCGCCCAGCGGCTGTTGGATTGCAGCGTGCACTCTCCCCCTCCCCATCTTGCCGTTTTAAGGCCATACGTATCCCGTGTACGAGATACTGTGCACGGCAAGACGATAAAACAGACAGTCTCTTGTCTGTTTGTGCTACAAATATCCACCATTACGCTGTCACTCTCATACATTATGTCTAGAAAAACATGAAAAAACATGTATGGTAACCGCAGAATAACTCTAGTATACAAAACTAATCTTTGTCCCAACAACAGGCGAGTTCTGAATCGAACTACATTGGTTGTATTGTTGTCAAGAGATATAAAAGTCTAGATCGGTTGAGGTTTTTGAACCTGCGGATTTATTTAGCTGTCGTTTACTTGATGATGAAAATATTGTGACTAAACCATAATACTTATTTTAGTTATTTCCAGAAACCAATACAGTTAAAGCATAAACAACCGATTACACGCGCCAGTCAGAATATATGTGTTAGAAAAAGAAATCAATTTATTTATCTGCTACCAACTTTTGCTAGCAGTTTCTCTCTAAAGTAACTTCGAAGCGATTGTTGTTATGGAATTAGTGTTTTTATTTTCCAAAATCCGACGCTCCTGATATCTATAGAATGGAGGCGTCAGACTTTGTCGCCCTGCGACACCCGCGCCATATGCCAACATCAGTCCAGAATGACAAACATTGGCACGCCCCCGGATACGCAGCCTACCTTTGGAGATATAGGAATTGATTTGGAGTAAGGTTTGGGAAAATGCGTAAGTGTACAGTTATTTCTACCAATTAACTTAAATTCACCCCAGCCCATTTCTCCTAGTTGCAGACTTTAGAGGAGAGTAGTTTCTTGTTAGTAGCAAAATTCATTGACCCCCAATCAATGTTAACTAAAGCGAATATCAAACTAATTATAAATCTTTCAACACCGCATTCTCATAAACAGTTCGTGTACCACGTGTACAGCATCAAGGATTTTTTAACTGTTTGTTTTACTGTACAAAATAGTACTTGACCGTTGAAAGATCTGCAATGTATCTGTCTGAATATGTTTATAATACTGTCTTCTAGTCTAGTTAATATAAATTAATTGAATAAAGTCTTGGGAAAAGGCAAAAAATGAGCGGAAATTGCAGTATTTTTGCAAGGAATTTGCATACTTCCATATTTTTGCTCTTGAATAAAATAGGAGCCGAACGAATTTGCGTCATATCTGTCTGTCTATGTGGTGGTAAGCGGTCACAGCCGTCCATGAACACCTGCAACACTAAGGAGGATTTTGGTGTACTTTGGAATAAACTACTGTTTCAACCTACCCCACATAAATCCAATTATACTCAAACGCAGTTGGGTAAAGTAAGGTTAACCCTAACCGTAGCCTCTACGTTTAGTATACTAGATACGGGCTTATTCAAGCACACTGTCTTGTGCATGAGTGATGTACGAGTATGTTCTTAAAACGGCACGCTGGCAAAGCAGATTGGTGAGTCTACCTTTTTACAAGTGATCTAGTTGCTCAGGGCTTGTGAGTTTTGTTATACATTAATCGCCTTTATAGACACTAATAACATTTGTTTCGAGCTTTACTTATAGATCGTGGGTAATACAAGTAAACCTAGGTTTAGTTACGATACTAATATTGACCGTAACATTATACGTTACGCTAGTAGATGCTGGCATGTAACGCGCCAGTCGCAGGGCGACAGTATCCTTTTTTTTTATAGACTAGTGGGCGGACGAGCAAGCGGTTCCACGTGATGGTAAGTGTTACCACCGCCCATGGACACCTACAACACCAGGGGGTATGCGGGCGCGCCGTCGACCTTGGAAAATCCTATTCACAGCTTTCTTGAAGAACTCCATGTCGTCTGTCTGTCCACATGGCGCCATCTTTCTATAAAAAAGAAAGTAGCGTTTGAGGCTTCTGCTTCGCGTTGGTCGCGTAGGTTTGGCCGAAGCTTACTTTATTTATATGGCAATACCTCAATTAGCGCATTGTGCCAGTGTCAAGATTTTTTCATAATTAACAACTGATCAATGTCCAGTTCCGTCGCAGTAAGTTAGGAATCGCTCAGTGAAGTGACAGTAGGTTTACTGAGGGCAGAAGAGTTGGCCCCTTGGAAGCATACGAAAAACTCAGTCTTATGCTTCTATTTCACAATCACAAACATTATGCACAAATATTAGTCTCGTAGCTGTGAGGATTCATTTTCGGTTCAAGCCGTATGCTTATGGAAGGCTCTCCGTCATAGGATACGAGATAGTCTTTCTCTTACTATTTTAAAAAAAACGATTAAAAGAACACTATTCGTCAATTTCCTAAATAGTCCGTATTGTATATAATATGTATATATTTTATATATGTAGTATTTATTATTTATGTAAATGTGTTTATATTTATTGTATATCCAAATATATATATTTATGTATTTTGTTAACATTATTGTACTATTAAATTCTCTGTACCCACCACGCCCGCCTTTCTGTCATGTTTTTTATTTGTTTCATGTTATGTGTGTACAATAAATTGTTAAAGAAAGTTAGTCACGTTGAAGAGTAATCAACCAATCAATGACCTTTGACCTTCTATTGTTTTTCTTCTGATGTTTGCTCGTCTGTGTGCCGCCGAATTGGTTTAATAAACTATCACTATTAAACCACAATACCCACAATTTGGCAGGGGGAGAGTGCATGCTGCATTCCCACAGCCGCTGAGCGCACTCGACTGGCCACGTTACCCCTCTCTCAAAGAAGACTACCTTGAAATGTACTGCATTTCCCACTTTATCGTATTGCTCCATTTTATATGTGTTTCGGTAGTGAGTGAGATATGCCAGAGCCCATTCCCATCCCATCCTCTCCCTCCCTATTTTCCCAATCCATTCCTTAATTTGCAAATTTAGGCAGCGCATCCGGGGGCGTGCCAACGTTTGTCATTCTGGACCGATGTTGGCATGTATCGCATATGTCTATGGTCGACAGTACCGACTTACCATCAGGTGGACTGTATGCTCGTCTACCGCCTTTTTTTCTATAAATAAATAATCAAAAAATACACAATTTTTATAATAATCGAACAAAAACTCGAGTTACCGCTAATAAAGACGATCAAACCTTTATGTCTAAAATTAGTCAAATTGGATTGGTTATAGGAGAGTTAGTATAATTAGCACATTATTTAGTATATATTAATATAGGGTAGTTTATGTAACAGGGTATTCATGTAGGATTAATTATAATTAGGTTTAATACGCCTATTATTAAGGTGCCAATTATAGGTGTGTTCGAATTAATTGTATTTTTGGAAATATATATAGATAAATTAATTATAATAATTATTAATGATTTCCATGAAATGTACTTACAGAATAGTTATAAAATTTATATATATAAAAGAGGATGTTGGTATATCTGATGTTAATAAACTTCTACACCGTTTGACCGATCGCCATGAAAGTTGGTACATATATGTATCGTTTCATGGAGAGGGTTTTTATGTCACTAGATGGTGCTGCAGCACATCAACTTCTATACCGTTCAACCGATCGCCATGAAAATTGGTATACATAGGTATTTGAGCACGGAGAATATTCTCGAGCTATCGACTTTGTTGTAACTCGCCACTAGATGACACTGCAGTACATCAACTTTCATGGCAGGACAACGTCTGCCGGGTTTTGCTAGTTATTTATAAATGATGCTGATTGGTAAAAGAAACAAATATCTAAACACATTCTCAGATTTCATTGCGTTACGTTGTAACCACTCTATGTTATGTACATGTCACAGCGTCCTTTTAGGGCTTACTTATAATGTAAAATGAAAACGAGAGAAATAACGGCAAATATTGTTATTTAAGTAAGTAATCAGAATAATGGATTTGATTCACCGAGATCGCCCTAGATTTAAAGCTAAATGTTGAGATATTTCTTTGATTTCGTTTTCGGCAAATTGTGTTGGAACATTTGGAACGGACTTTATGTAATTCTCTTGTATATCGGCAGTTTCGATATACAAATTATTTTTCTCTATTTTAAATGACAGCTAAGCTTCCAGTTCTTGTTTAAAGCGTTACAAACATACTTTCTTTATGATTTCACAATAGCAATAAGTGAGTATCTACATTAAACTGCAATTAGTAATTGCATTTCTCGGATAGTTCGAAGCAGTGTGCGATATTTTGAAAACAACACTCTAATTCAGACCGGTATGCGGTAAGAATGATTTCGATTGAAAGCTATTTCCATGCGGAGTAAATAATCGTATTTAATCGATTACGTATAAACTACGCTTAACCACAGAGGAAGACTGACATAGATTTGGCTTTTAATATTAAAGGGTGCACCCTGCAATTCTACAGCCGCTGGGCGCACTCCATTGGCCAAATTAAAAACACTTTACATAGGTTGACTAGGTAAATTTTGAGATGCTTACTTAAATTTCAAAAAAAGGAACTCATTGGAGTTGTACCGTTTTTAAAAAAAATATTTATTTATTTTATTTATTTATTTGCAAGATACACCAACAGCACTTACACGGAAAAATACAAATGATAAAAACTTATAAATTCAAAATACCGCGTGCAATACTTTAATAGGTGCATACAAGTTCAACACAGAGGCATGCCAGTATGATTCAAAAAAAAAATAATTGAAATATGGATGTACATAAATCCGATTAAATAAGGTTAAATTACAATTTACTATACTATTTAATTAAAGAAATGAAAAAAATACAAAACCAAAAGGGCCCGACTACAATTTACCTGAAATTTTGCGTTTAAAACTTGCCAAAGAATCATTAAAGATGTCGATGTCATGAGAATTCAACTCGTTATAAGTATTCAGAAGATGATTCAATGGTGAGAATTTACCCAGGTTTGTTTTAGAGGGTATCGGTACTAATTGCTTGTTTAAAGGATATCTTGGGATAGAGCAAGGAACAGCAAAGCAAATCTGGTTTACCACCTCAGGTATTAACAAGGCGCCATTTAATATTTTGTGTAACAAAACCAAGCAGGAAACCTTCCGACGCACTAGTAATGTTGGTAATCCGAAATGAGAGAGTCGTGTATAGTAATTAGAACGATATGGGCATTGGCAGTCCTTGTACGCAAGAAACCTGGTGAACGCACGCTGGATACGTTCAATCCTGTCAGAATGGACTTTATAGAATGGACTCCACATTGGTGCTGCATATTCAAGACTGCTACGTATCAGTGCGTTATACAGACATAATAAGGTACGTGAATCCCTGAAATCCGCAGAGACACGCTTGATGCAACCCAACATTCTCCAAGCTCTTGTGCTAATTTTGTTGATATGATCAGTGAAGTTTAGCTTGCTATCAAGAAGTACTCCAAGATCACTCACCTGGTTGACCTGCTGGAGATTAATGTTATTGAGTATGTAATTAGAAGGAACTGCATTTAATTTCCCAGTGAAACGCATAAAATTGCATCTGGTGGCGTTTAAGAATATTTTGATCTCAATGCACCACTCATGAATAGCGTCAATATCATGTTGCAAAAGACGCACGTCCTCAATATTATCTATTTGCCTATAAACCTTCAGGTCGTCAGCGTAAATGGAGCATTTACTGTATTTGATAACGTCTGTAATATCATTTATAAAGAATAGGAAAAGAATTGGTCCCAGATGAGAGCCCTGTGGGACACCAGAATGCGCGTAAAGGATCTGTGAATTATATCCCTGTACTGCAACTTTTTGCGCGCGACCAGACAGTTATGATTTGAACCATGACAGGAGATTACCATTAATGCCATAGTGCTTTAGTTTTTTAATGAGAATCGCATGGTTGACTTTATCGAAGGCACTACTAAAGTCAATGTATACAGAATCCACCTCTTTACGAACATCTACCAACTGTGTGAGATCTGTAACGTATGACAGGAGATTACTGACTGTAGACTTGCCTTTGGCGAAGCCATGCTGGAGATCCGTAATGAAATTTTTTGAGTAAGATGTTGATACTGGATACACTATACGCTCGAAAATCTTCGCAAACACGCACAACAATGAGACCGGACGGTAATTGCAGACACAAGAAGTACTGGGCACCAAAGCATTACCGCTTAAATCATTCTTCCAATCTACAAAGCCGAGATTAAAGTCACAATCTACAAAGCCGAGATTAAAGTCACCCACAATAACAGTTTCAGTGTTTGAAGATTGTATCACAGTGCTGACATGATCCAAAAGAGAATTTAAAGCAACACTAGTAACCGGAGGGTGCAAGTACACTGCACAGAATATAAGATCCTTGCAGGATGAATCTGAACTACTTCTCACCAGCACCCATAAATCTTCATTACTGCTTTGAAAATGCTGGACTCGTTTGGATTGCAGTGTTGGTTACCGCTATGAGCACACCTCCACCGCACATACCATTCCTATTTGTACTCTGTCGGTCCCTTCGGTAAATATTGTAGTTGCTGTTGAAAAGCTCCTTATCGTCAATCATATCATCTAGCCACGTTTTGGTTCCTATAATGATATCATAATCATTCATCAAAGTAGCTAGTCTTATTTCGCCTAGTTTTGTCTTCATACCCCTGAAGTTTTGATAATAAACTTTTAATGAGGAAAGGGGCACTCGAGACATCAAATTCTGATTGGCCACCTTAGCGAGTATCCGAATCATAAACGTTTTATGCAATCATATGACTTGATTTGCCTAGCGGGTGATTGGTCATCTTTCCTCGTAAAAATGCGACCGCTGCGAATCCAGACATATTTGATTCCATTCTCGCGAACTGCTCTCCTTACATGTGCGTGGAGCCTCTTGTAAAAGGGGGAAATATGTTTTGACACGAATACGGGCGATTTCTGTCCACCGTAACCCAGATGTTGTGAGTTTAGTTTGTTGTTTGAATTGCCTCTGTTAAATTTGGAAACTGCCGTAATAATAGTGTCCCCTAACCTTGTGTTAGGTAATTTAACGATAATCGATCGTGGTCTGCTGGAATTCTCATCCATCTTCCTTACCCTAGTGCAAGATATTATGTCGCTATCCTGTATCTGAAGGTTGACAACTGCGCCCAATCGTTTCACAACGGACACAAGATTTTCAGATTTACTATCAGGTACACCGTTAATTTCCAGATTATTTTCACGTGTATGTTGTTCCAAAAGTGTCAGCCTGGAAGAGAGCTCGTCCACCGTGACAGAAAGACGCGCATTTTCCTTGGCAAGCGAGGCCATTCTTTCATGAGACGAGATCAACTCTGCCCTCATGCGATCATAATCGGAGGCCAGGTGATCGACTGACGTTTTCAATTCATCCAAAGTACTCAGCTTATATTTTAAAGAATCAAATTCCTTGACAAAATAATTTTCTACTGCAGATTTCATTGCATTAACGATCGATTTCTGGACCTCCGCCCTTATGGTCTCTAGGATGGTTGGGTTGATACAGGTGTCTGACAAAACGGAATTCTGTTCGTTGTCTCCTGAAAGGAACTGTTCATCGACGCAAGTACGAGTAGGACTACTGTTGCGCCCTTGGGAGTCTATTTTGTGAAAAGTTATATTTGTTCGGTCGTCGTATTCTGGAGTATCTGGCTTAGCTGAGTTATCAGATTTAACTGCCATTCGTACTGGTGTGTCAGAGTTATCGCCTTTAGGCTGCTTGCTTCTACATCCATGGCACGTCCAAGCGCCTTTGTTTTCCTTTGTCATTAGGTAAAAGCGCTTTGAAGATACATTAGCGCACATAAGGTCGTAAGCGCACGTAAGGTTACACGAAGAGCATTGCAAAAATTCCTTGCCCTTTATTGTGTTTGGGCATGCGGCGCAAGACAGAGATTTTGTAGACATATTCGAAATAAATTGTAGACGATAATGTCAATTGCTCACTAGATGTCGCTAATATATAAGATATAATTCTTGCTTTAAATATCAGGATCTTTGAATGCCGAGATGTCACTCGGCATTTAGAGTGGGTTCATATATTTACTGACGTAGTATAATTGTTACTCACTAGATTTCGCCAATTCCCGATTCAAACACTTTCTATTTTATCCTTTGGACATTTGCGAACTAATCGTTAATATAACTGTTAATTTGTGGCTATCTAGCCTGTACTTTAGTATTTATTGCACTGGGTCCTCACATTAATGATATTATCAGGTAGGTATATTTTAGACTGTTTACGTCCAAATTTTCACTATAACTTTTCTTTGGCACTATTATATTATTTATGCAGATAACAATTGTACATTATATTTAGGTTCCATTATGCACAGTTTTAACTTAATTTGCACAAAAACTTCACTAAAAACTATTTGACACAATTTAAATTACGGATCAAAGATAAATGCTAGTGGTACCTAGGTAGTTTTAGTTTGATTCAAATAAAAATAAATAATGCAAATAAAAAATCATTTATTTGAAATTCGAATTCCGTAAGCCACTTTGTTAAAAGGAAAAAAAATAAAATTATTATAAGTATTCACTTATTTATTGCATTTCGCGCGCTTTTCTTTGCAGCAATGGAATTCGAACGTGAACATTTTCGTGCAATGATGATTTTAAAGTTGGATTAAATGCATGTGAGTGTAAAGATAGATTAGTATCAGCTTTTGGAGAGCTCAAAGTGGGCAAAAAAATGATGGCAACATTCTTCTCTGCGGGTGGCCATTTAGTGACAATTTCTTTAGATGCTCAAATAACTGTTAATGCCCAATAGTACAGTGAAGTGTGTTTACAAACTGTATTCGATGTGTTAAATCAAAAATGTCCTAAAACAATTTTGAGAGTGTTTCTTGTTTCATGACAATACATCAAAACTTACCCAAGAGTTTTTGAAGACCACAGAAATCCAAGACTTCTTAGCTCCATGCAACTTATTTCTCTTTCCAAAAGTGAAGCTTGGAGTACGTGGCATTCTTTTCGACGGCAGCAGTTGAGGACCTCGCTAAAGAAGAGTATTGCTAGTGCTTTAAATTTTGATTTAGACAAATGAATCGCTGTATAGAGAAAAATGGAGAGTATTTTGAGAAGTTGTACTTAATAAAGAATTATGTTGTAACCCAAATATTTTTTTTCGTATCTCAAAATTTACCTAGACACTCACGTATCCCTCAATTTACGCTCGTGTTTCGGTAGTGAGTGATATTCCGGAGTCCATTTACATCCTATCCCATCCTATCGTATCCCTTCCTATTTTCCCAACCCTTTCAGAAATCCATTATTATATCTCCAAAGGTACGCAGCGCATCCGGGGGCGTGCCAACGTTTGTCATTTTGGACTAATGTTGGCATGTATCGCGAATTGACGACAGTAGCCACTTATCATCGGGTGGACTGTATGCTAGTCTGCCGCCTTCGTTCATTAAAATTCTAAAGGACGGGAGGGAAAGTGTACCTAAAAATTAACATGCACTACCCCAAATGAATGATAATAATGTCAAAACGGTGCGCGAACCCTGATCAAGAGCAATGAATAAAAAACAATTTAAATCGTGATCGATTTAAAATATCAATCACATCTAAATTCGTATAATGTATAAGTACTAATTTCTGAGAAACGAAATACATGTTTTATTTATACGCTGAAGCTGAATTGTTAGTACCCAAATATGCGTTAATTTTTTATAAATTTTCCCTATATGCCTGTGTCAGTTTTCCTGTTCTCTCTTGGTTCGTAGTGGTAATTTCTCTTATTTTTCTCCCAATTGCTTTCGCCCGAGGATCGTAAAAGGCGGCTGAGCGATTATAAAGCCGCTACCACAAACCCCGAAGAATCACTTGCACCACGTCTAAAGGAGTGGACTCACCAACCCGCTTGGCCACCATGCCGATTTATGGTCGAAAAAGTATTCTTTTCGAAATATCTCTAATAGATTTGTCTCTAATATATGTCCCCAAATCACTCTAACACAGATAAGGTAATACATACATTCCAAAGTCTACATTCTACAATAATGTTACATTTTCCTTATTCTGTAAGATACGTGACTATCCTCACGGCACACGATATGCACAGACAAAATAATTATCATCTACATATTTACATGGACAATAAAAAATAAGACTTATCTCGATGACACACTGTTCATTTTACATTGGCAATTCATAACTGACACGTGCATCCGGGATTTTTCGTGTGTACAAAGTGGGCTTAACGAAAAAGTTCCCATGACTTACATATAAATTTGTTAACCATTAGGTTAGACTCCACGAAGACAAACACAGGAAACTATCATTCCGCTTTTGACATTTGTGAATGTAATAATAACATTGATAACCAATTATTTCCCATTCTACTTTGAATGAATGAAAATTATCATTGCCTGTATAAAGAGGCGGTAGAAAACACAGATAGATGCTGCATATATTCAGATACTGACTGTTGTAATGTGATGTATGTCACATCACTACTTTTATACACTCTATGCTACTGTCTAGATTATCTATGATCTTATGTCATTCACATTGGAAGTACATAATAAAAATGTATTATTATAATGTTTCTTTTATTTAACTAAATTAGAGATACAACATGGCGCAGCCGATAAAACTAAACATTGAACCGTGAATTTTATAAAGTTTCGACACAAACTTAAGTTTACAAGTTTGCAACAAAAAAATTTTTACGAAAATCAAGATCAAAATATCAAGATGGACGCCGGCAAATGTGCATCCCAAACTAAACATTGAACCGTGAATTTTATAAAGTTTCGACACAAACTTAAGTTTACAAGTTTGCAACAAAAAATTTTTACGAAAATCAAGATCAAAATATCAAGATGGACGCCGGCAAATGTGCATCCCAATTAGAAAATGTCTCGGTTAAACTGCCACCAAACTTAGATATTTCAAGAGAAAATGCAGCTTCAGAATGGAAGTTCTGGTTGTGCAGTTTTGAAGATTACTTGGTCGTTACGGGTAAAAATAAAAGCCCAGATGCGGTAAAATTATCCTTGTTGCGAAACATGATGGGGCCGGAAGCCGCTAGAGTCGTGTCAACAATCCCTATCGCTGAAACCGAGTTGACCTATGAAAATGTTGTCAGTGCAATCACTGCGCATATAAATCCTCGAACAAATATTGTTTTCGAGCGCTTCAAATTTAATGAACGCAAACAACAAGAGGGCGAACCGTTTGATGCATATATGACGGACTGCAGACATTTGATAAAATCGTGTGAATATAAAACTATGGAAACCGAACTGATGAGGGATCACATAGTTCAAACTGTCTATGACAAAGGAACACAGGAAGCCTTACTCAGAGTTGATGAGCTTACACTAGATAAGGCAATAAAATTTTGCCAGACCAAAGAGCAGGCGTCAAGACAAGTATCAGCGATGAATCCTGTGTCCATTGAAGCCGCAAGAATCAATAAGAAACCTTCTAATATATTCAAGTGCAAGAGGTGCCAAACGGAGCATGGTCCACGTTCATGTCCCGCATTTGGTAAAATGTGTGTGAAATGTGGCTTGTTAAATCATTTTGCAGTAAGTTGCAAGGTCTGCAGTCATAAAAAAGTGTGTGAAGTAAATAAAGAGTCAAATTCTTATAGTGATTGTGAAACTGTTCACTGCAAGGAAGCTAAAAGTATAAATAGCTTAAAATCTGAGTGGTTTGAAAATATCATTATTGAGGACACCACAATAAAATGTAAGCTTGACACAGGTGCCGATGTCAGTATAATGCCTGTTAATTTATTTAACAAAATTAATAAAAATTTAAAATTAAAGCTACTGCCAACAAATATAAAACTTGAGTCGTTTGAGGGTAGCCAGGTTAGACCAGTAGGCATGATCAGTTTGCAGTGTAATTACAGAGACAATAAATGCCTAGAGAATTTTATAATTGTTGACTGTAAATCCATGCTGCTGGGTTTGCCTGATTGTGTCAGCCTAAAGTTGATAAAAAGGGTGCATAATGTACAGGCAACTGTACCTGATGTCAATAAAGAAAATTTTATTCAAGAAAATGTTGAAGTATTTAAGGGGATTGGCAAGGTGCCTGGTGTTTTTGAAATTCCCACCAGATGTTCTTTAGATCCAATTTGTTATCCTTCGCCTAGAATCCCACACTCCATGTTGGAGCCGTTAAGAACTGAATTAGATAGACTGGAAAAGAGAGAAGCTATTGTAAAAGTAGAGAATATAAGTAACAAAGCATGTGTAAACAGAATTGTATTAGTTGAGCGGCCAAATAAGAAAATTAGATTATGTTTGGACCCATCTGACTTGAACAAAAAAAAATTGCAGAATTTTACTATCATGGTTGGCCAAAGTCTTTACCAGCTGAGCTCAAAATTTATGAAAAATTTAGAGATGACATGTACATGCAGGATGGTTTATTATTCGTAGGAAATAGGCTCATAGTACCTATGTCACTGAAGATCTATGTCCTTGATATTCTACATAAAGGTCATTGTGGTATTTCCAAATGTATCTCCAAAGCTAAGCCTTTATTTTATTGGCCAAATATGCGAACTGATATACATAACTATGTACAAAAATGTAGACCGTGTGAGAAGTATAGTTCCAAAAACTATAATGAACCATTGTTACCCCATAAAATACCTAAAGAACGCTATACTAAAGTAGGCTGTGATATACTAGACTTTAATGGAAAATGCTTTTTAGTGATTATTGACTACTTCTCACACTGGATAGAGCTTTTGCCACTGAGAGACAAGTCTACTAAATCTGTAATTAGTGCCATGCAAGAAGCCTTTACTCGTTTTGGTTATCCGGTAGAGCTAATTGCTGATAATGTACCATTTTCTTCATATGAATGTAAATGCTACTTTAAATCTAAAGATATTGTTTTGTCAACCTCAACCCCAAGATACCCTAAGAGTAACGGTTTGGCAGAAAAAGCAGTGCACATCTGCAAACAGATTTTAAAAAAAATGTAAAGAGGATGGCTCTGATTATAGAGAAGGTATATTGCACTATAATAACACACCACTGTCTGGTCTAGATATAACACCCTCACAGATGTTAAACAGCAGGAGGTTAAGAATATTACCCTGTAATAGTGATGTACTAAGACCTAAAGTGCAGAATGATGCATTTAATAAACTAGTTTTAAGACAATCTTTGTATAAGTATACTTTTGATAAGACAGCAAGAATGAAGGTCACAGATTATGTGCCTGGAGACAATGTAGTTTTTAGGGAAGGAAAGATGTGGAATAAAGCTAAGATCATATGTAAGTCCAAGGAGCCTCGCTCCTACATTATAATGAAACAAAATGATTGTAAGCCCTTAAGGCGCAATACATCACAAATGAAGAAATCATTTACTACAGTGAATGATAATGCTAACCTAATGATTGATGTTGATGATTACAATGAGACAGTGGATAGGAAAAACAAAACTCATGTAACTGAACAGAGTTTCCCCACAAATATTAATGTACCCTATATGACTAGAAGTGGTAGAACTGTTAAACCTAGACAAGTCCTAGATATTTAGCCGTGTTCCAATTCTAGGGAGGGAGGTGTTGTAATGTGATGTATGTCACATCACTACTTTTATACACTCTATGCTACTGTCTAGATTATCTATGATCTTATGTCATTCACATTGGAAGTACATAATAAAAATGTATTATTATAATGTTTCTTTTATTTAACTAAATTAGAGATACAACACTGACTGATTTTAAACCGCGAGTGATCGATCGTCGACAATTCGAACGGGCACGTCATTGCACGGAATCGAGTAAATCCAATTGTTATTTCCTTGCACCGGCCCAGAGCTAGGGTTGCCAGATGGTATCCTAAAGGAGGACATGTCCTCCTTTTCTATGATTTGTCCTCCCTTACCTACTGTATGTCCACCTTTTGCTGTATGTCTTTAATGCAAGCTGATAGCGCCGTGCCTGTGCCCAAACGAGCGCACGTGTGTGCGTTTGGTGTGTGGTGCTGTCTGCATAGAGTATTATACCCTAACTCTATGGCTGTCTGTCTCTCTCTCTGTGTCTATTTTAAAAACATGTTATGTGAAGATTTTCATACTTATTTGTTAAATAAACCAATAACTTCTTTCGAAAATTGGCAATGTAGCTAAATATATTTAAAATAAAGGAAATTATTAAAAAAAACTTGTTTAGTTGTGAAAGTCCTCCCTTTTTTTTAGAAAATCCTCCTTTTTAGACCGATCAGTCCTCCTTTTTCAAATTATATTCTGACAACCCTACCCAGAGGTGTCCTGTGAACTACACATGAAAATAATCACTTACGATTCCTTAATAACATAGCTGTTATTCTCATCTTCATTCGTGTGAAATTATGATTCTATCAACTCCACAGTTTGGTAGAATCCGCGAACAATGTGTAAGTAAAAAAATTAATTATTATTCTGAAACTATAGTTTCCTTAAAGTATTAAATTTCATAATGGATTAAGGAACGAAAACTATCATTTAAATCATCAAGGGCTAATTCACTTATATTTAGCAGTACACATGCTATACACATGCATATGGTATGAGGGCTCTTCTTAACGACCGTTTTTTTAACGGGTAACGAGCCGTCGCGAAACTGTTGCCCTTGTACACGATCCGTTTAAATAACGGAGACGCTTCCGTGGTCGCCTCATGTATAATCTCATCAGTTCCAAACAAGAAGTGAGGAGGGCTACACGTTTCACAATGTCCAGTAGAAATAAAAAGCTTATTATAATAGCGTACTATTTGTATAAAAAACGGCAGCTACAAAAAGAAAGAAAGAGGAAGATGAGGAGGAAGAGGAAGGAAGAAGTGGGTGCATCCTATTTTATTAGAAAAAGAATGTTATGGTGTATTCCATACACTCATTGAAGAATTGAAGAAAGACGAAACAAAGTTTTTTAACTTCTTTTCTAACATGATAAATTAGGACATGCTGATACTAATATGCGCCTATCTATTACACCTGCTGAAAGATTGGCTGTTACTATAAGGCATGTATGAATATTTTGTACTAATAAGATAGTCATTAGATAGTTGAATAAAATACCTAGTATAAACGCGTAAACTAATTTGTTTGTTTATTATATAATAATAGGTTTTGTAGTAGCACAACGTGTTTTGTAATAGGTAAGTACTTTAATTTTAACAAAAATAATACATTAATCAGGAATTAACGGCTTAAACTTTCATAGAACTCAGTTGATTTCGAAAAAACAAAATCGTGAAAGGAATTGACTGCTTGACTGTCGGATGTGTCTAGACTGTCGCCTGATTGAAGAGATTCTGTATTCGAAGGTCTTCCTGCAATTCACGAGCTCGGTTCGATTCATTTTCATTATAATTTGTAGATGAAGTTGATGCTGTAGCAGTACGATATCCTCTATATTGATTTTCAGATGGCTGTGACAAATAATATGACGCAGGAGTTGGATTTTGAATAAAACTCCGTGAGGCATCAGATGACTGTGAATAATATGGGGATAAAGCTCTTTGGCTTATGTTTCTTATAGTTTTTATGACCTCATACTGAAATTCTACAATGTCAGCATAATTAAATTTTTCAATAGTCGGTGCGATGCCTCTAAAAAACGACATAATTCTGCTATTGTCTTCCTTTTCAACAGAATCCACTAAGCTCGTAATTTTTTTTTCCAAAACATATTTTTTTGTTAAGTCTTCCTTCTTTTTTTTTTCGGGACTGCAATATATTCTTTGACTGCGGTTGGACTACCTTCTGCATCTTCGGCAAGTGGCATATTTGATGCTGTCGGTCGATGACTCACAATTTTGTTTAGAAATAGCATTTGTTCATAAAATTTATATTTTTGAACTGATTTTGCACCTGAACCTGATTTGTACTCTTTAAGTTTTTTAGCACATCTCATCCAATTGTCTCTTGCATTACTTCATTTTTTCATAACAAGTTTACCTGAAAAAGAACTAACATTCATAAAAAAATATTTTTACAGATAATTGGCATCAGGAAATTCATTCACGGATCTTCAATACACATTCAGAATCGGAATAAAAACTATAAGCTACATAGCGCGAGAAGTATGTACAACGATATGGTCTGAATTACTTGAGATTTTATGGGAATTCCATCTGAGGAAGAGTGGTTAATGATAGCTAATAATTTTGAAAGTGCTGCGAATTTTCCTCTCTGCTTAGGAGCCATAGACGGCAAGCATATACGAGTTATAAAACCAGAAGAAAGTGGATCAATGTTCCTTAACTACAAACACTACTTTTCAGTCGTGTTGATGGCGGTGGTAGACACAAATTATAATTTTATTTTCATTGATGTTGGTGCATACGGAAAAGAATGCGATTTTGCTGTATTTAAAGAAACAGAATTTTGGAGAAGCCTCATAGATAATAGATTAAACATACCATCATCTACAAATAAATTAAGAACAGACTGTGAACTACCTTATGTATTTGTAGGTGACGAAGCATTCGCATTGCATGAACATTTACTTCGCCCGTTTGGTGGCCATCAACATGATGAAGTAAAAAGGATATTCAACTACCGTGTGACAAGAGCAAGACGGTATGTTGAATGTGCGTTTGGTATATTGGCGAATAAATGGCGAATTTTGCATCGGCCAATGAATGTTTCACCGGACTTGGCAGTTGATATAGTAAAAACTTGTTGTTTGTTGCAAAATTTAATCCACAAAGAGGAAAGGATTATTAATAACCTAGCTGGTGATTCTTTTACCATCGACTCCAATTTACGCGAAGTACCTCGTTCAAATTCAGTGAGAGGACTTTTATGACACCTATTATTTTATGAGAATTATTTTATGACACCAGATGGAAGATTGCCGTGGCAGAATCAATATGTTTAAGAAGTATACTTAAATAAATAATATAAACTTACCAAAATCGTTTTTGTCTTTATCAGATAATGTCTCGAATTCTTCATATAACATTATGCAGATTTCTTTCCATGCTGTGAAATTTACTTGCTTATTTTTGTAACTCCCTATGGTTTTATCCCATAGCACAGGTCTATTTTGAACTAGACTGATTAATAAATCCATATTTACGTTGTGCTCCATAGTTTACTGCAAATCGCAATCCGTTTTAAAAAAAATTTTTCTTAACCGTTCAAGTTTTTGCTACACAAAAATCCTATATAAGGGGACAAAGCACAAATTCTTATCAGTTATCAAAAAAAATAAATTTGGTTAACCCGAGAACCGAACACGGGGATCGTTTCTTACGCAGTATTGCGTCATGGTAGCCTGTAGATTATACGTTACGGGCAACACGTGTTTCCTGTCCGTATAGGGTGACCATGGAGTTGATTTAAAATAAAGATATTTAAAGTTAGATTATATTTAAAGATATAATTTAAAGATATTTAAAGATATAAGATTTAATTAGATTTTTACTTTATATTTAAAAATAAAGATAGTATTTAATTAAAAACTTTAAACGACGTTTACTAGCCTCATTTAAACTTTTATTTTAAAAATATTGAGCTGGAAATTATAATCAACAAAACAACCTATTTTGAAACAACCAATTTGAAGTCCCGATTACTATTTACTAATGTTACCAGATAACCTAAACGTAACTCAACTTTAAATTTGGTACTATCGATTTTCTGCCCATTCGGTATTTTCTGCTGGTCATTTATCTATCTATTTCTAGTAATTAAATAATGTCCATCAGCTATCTTTGTATTTCCGACAGTGACCTAACGGTAATGTGTATTGTATAATATTGATTGATTAAGTTTATATTTTATCGATATAAGCTTAACCACTAATTCACTAATTAGCCCTCCCGTAAAATTATTCGCATATGACTTAGGATAGTGTACCTCCGGTAAAAGGATTTATTATTTTTCCGAGGTCCTTGTCCGTGTCGAAATCATGGTCACACGCGTCCATTCATAAGCAGCTAAGAGAAATGTCGTCGTCCGCTTTCCGAGAATCGAACCCATAATCGATAAGATACAATCCTGACTTAGTAGTGCTTCCTGGTAATTTTTTGTCGTGTTTCGTACTAAAAAGTATCGCAGGTACCGAATATGTGCTATTTAGAAGACATAAATTTCATTTTGACTGTATCGTCTTAAAGTGTGCTCTTAAAAAGATAAGTCGAATAAAGACATTGTTTTTATAAAAAAAAAATATTCGTGTCATTGTTTTGTATTGATTTTAGTTCACTTTGGTCAGATGGAGCTAGTGTCCTGATTTTATAATACCGTAACCAGCTCCTTTATTATGTACCGCTGGACATGGACCTCTCATGCACATTGGCCTTACAACGCCAGGCTGGCCAAGCAGGTTGGTGACTCCATTCTTGTGGTAGCAACTTTGTTATCTCTTATTCGCCTTTTACGTCACTCGTGGATGGTGCCATAATAAGCCGGGCGACACTATAAAGCGTCTACAAAAATAGACAAATCGACCCTAAACCTTACTTCAAACGGAAATATAATTCTCAATCTTAAAGTACTGAGAATAATGTTCAGTTTCGCTTTGCAAATTCCAGTCACTGGTTTCCATGACAACTTGAAACGATCTTCGTAATAGAAATTTTAGCATCTCTTGACTTCTATAGCCTCTCAAAGCAAACGTATTATGTAGTGACGTTCCGTGGAAATTATTTTGGGATTACGTAATTCAATCCAATGATTGGCTCCTGCCTGCCTTTATATGATTATTCTACGTGACCACGGGACCACGGTCGTGTATGTAACGGAACCGAAATCTTCCATATAATATAATTAATAATAAATAATCGTAACAGTCTTTTTTTGGAAACAAATCATTGCAACTCTTTTTGTATTTTTTGTCTGTCTGTTTGTCTGTCTATCTGAACGCGTATCCACTATCGTATAGTAGGATTTTAATGAAACTTGGCATAGTTATAGTTTATGTGCTTGGTTATATCATTTACGGTACTTTTTATCCAGATCCATTATAGAGTTCCCACGGGAATCAAGTCGCAGGCACCAGCTAGTATACAAAATAAGTTAGTTATTCGTTTACATAATAATTATCTTTGAAGTAAGCCGTAAGATGATTTATAGGTCAGCGACCCACTGTCATACGAACGTATGGACATACTACGACAGCGTTTGCGTAAACATAGCGTGTTTTCCGATAAGGGGGTCAATAAACCCATATTTTACGTTTACTTTTCATTCATTAAGTCATATACAACGTGTCAATATATGATCAGTATCATGAGTAGAATCTATTCTGCCAGTTTTTATAATTTATTGTTCATTTCTAATCTATCTTTTGTTCTACGAACTTTTATGATTTATACACCTGGTAGCCTGACTGTGCGATGTCTTTACGACATCGCATTGAAACGACCACATACGACTCTCTTCGCCCGGCGGCACCGTGTGACACGCTCGATGAAATTGGAATGTCGTAAGATCCATTTCAATTAAATATGTTTCTGTAGCAAACTAAATTAACAGTGTAATAATATAATTATTGTAGGTATTATGTCAATAATTTGGCCTGTCTATTGTCTAGGTCACATTTTGATTTGGTCTAATTGTCATCTACTAGATATACTAACTGTGTATTGCATCATTTAGAATGTGTATTACCGTCTGGTTTTATGTCACTGCACCTTTTCTTTCTTTCATATGTGGCAATAGTACAATTAATACATTCTGCCAGTGTCGAGTTTTATTCGTAGTAAACAGTTTCAGAGTCTAAAACGTATCCCGTCAATGTCCCAGTCCCGTTGAAGTAAGTCGGGAGTCGCTCAGTAAAGCGATATTAGGTTTACTGAGCACACAAGAGCACTCCCTGGAAGCATACGAAAAACGCAGTCCTATGCTTTTATTTGATTATCACAAACATTACGCACAAAAACATTTTGAAGTTTAATAAACTATCGCTGTTAAACAAAATCCGCAATATATAATTTTTACATTAAAATCAATAAAATCTTCTCGAGTTCCCGCCAATAAGTTCACTGCACCTGGGTCTGGGTCTTTATGTCATGCAAAGGTAAGGCAGCCCATCTGGGAGTGTGCCAACGTTTATCATTCTGGCCTGATGTTGGCACGTATCGCGGATGTCTATGAACGACAGTATCTACTTGCCATCAGTATATGCGGGTATTTGAAGTAAGTGCATCAAACACCAATTTTTTAAACTTAAGTGTAGACACTCCAAAATTATCAAGATCTCTAAAATTGACATTCAATTGTCTTTTAGAAGTGCTGTAGTTTTAAAGCCGGCCGACTGTACTTAAACTGAATTCAAAAATGTACAATAAGCAAATGTTTAATATAATGAAACTGTAATCTCTCAATGTAAAGGGTTAAAGTTTATCGGTTTGTCTGATTGTAATAATCTTAAGGAATATTTTGATTTTGTCTTCATATATCGTTTTGTTTATCATATGGTCAAGAGTTTTGATAGCAGATTGTTTTGTTTGACAAAACTATTAAAAGAGATTTCTGTAAATTGAGTCTTATTTATAAAGCTTGTTTATAAATTTTGACACTGTTTATAAAGCTTATCTTATTTTTCTTAAATTACATTCGATATATGCCTATAACATCTTATCCTAGTCAGGCCTCCTCTAGTAATCACAAGATTCGGGCTACAATTCACCATGCTGGCCCAGTGCGGATTGATGGAAACACATATTCTAGATTTGTTTTTAATCTCGAGCACGCCGGTTTCCTTACGATGTTTTCCGTCACCGCCGAGTTAGACGCTGTTACGCTGCCTGGTAACAGCTCTAGAGTTTAAAAACCTAGGTAGTGAATAGGCCCTCCGGCCGGGTGAACCAACGACTTGAGGAAGACCGCTGGTAGTGACTGAATATAGAGCGGAAGACGGTGGTATGGTAAAGAAACTCGTGAAAGAACACTATTACTAGACCAAGCGAACTAGACGAGCGGGTGGAATGCGGTTTCCCCGCCCGCATACCGCCTCAGGCTCTGCGTTCGTCTTAGTACCGTTCGCAGTATGAATACGTTCCGCACGTCTTATGCTAATCTTTACTGAATCGTTATTGTTAAATTTTGTTGTTTGAAGTTAAGTTTGTTTTTGTGGTTATTGTTTTGATACGTTCGCACGTCTTACTTTTCTTACTTTTTATCTTTACTAATCTTTTCTGAATTGTTATTATTAAATTAATAACTTTACAAAGTGGCTAAATGAAAAACTTTTACCAAATCTGCCGCCAAATGGTATTGTTGTAATGGATAATGCCCCGTACTACAGCAAGCAAATTAATAAACTCCCTACAATGGCCTCACGTAAAGAAGTAATGAAAAACTGGCTGGACCAAAAAAATATAGAATACGACGCCAGAATGTCCAAAAAGGAATTATATTATTTGATTATGCAAAATCGTCCATCAAAACAGTATCATGTGGATCAATTGTTTCAGGCAAATGGCCACGAAGTATTACGACTTCCTCCTTATCAGTGTGAACTGAACCCGATTGAATACGTGTGGAATCTAATGAAGCAGAAAGTCGCCGCAAAAAATGTAAACCAATCTGAAAAGGAGATTGAGAGACTAACCCGCGAAGCAATTCAGTCAATAACTGCGGCCGACTGGAGAAAGGAAGTTAATTGGCACGTTGACAGATTGGCACAGCAGTATTGGGAAAAAGAAAAACTCGATGAATTAGAAGAAGGACAATTGAACATAAATGTTGGTGATGACAGCGATTCCGATTCAGAAGATAAAAATACGTTTTCGGACGCCGAAATATCAGATATCGAAGAAATGGATGTTGATGACGAAGATTTAATATAAATAAAGAATTTATTGATTTTGGTATTATATTTTTATTAATTGCTCCCGTTAACTCCAGAATATTATTATTAACTTTTTATTTTCTTTTTTGTTTTTATAACAATAATAACCAAATAAACTATTGTTGATTCTTAAATTAGTGTTAATAGTCAGAAATTTATTTCGATGAAAATTTCATTATAAGTAATTTGTGATGACATACACATTCAGTTTTTTGCTATCGGTATCGGTGTGAATGACGTCACGCTTGACATTCGTCTAGTTCGCTTGGTCGTATAATACCTCGCAGATTAAGAGTTCTCTTAAGCCTAAATTATTTTCCTTTATTTTTATATTTTCTGTTTTAGTTCCTTAGATCTTTCTGTATGTATGTGTATGTATATATGTATATCTATGTATGTATGTATATAAATACATTATTTCCTTATTGCACAATCTACGTCTATTTCGTCTACTGACATCTCCTTATCACACAAAGGTTGCCTGCAAGAAATAGCTTTAGCGATGAGCCTGCCGGTTGTACTCTAATTACTTGTACTTTGTATTTCTCTGTATGTTTCTGGTGCACAATAAAGTATTACTATTCGACAATTATACAGATTACAGAGAACACTAAATTATTTAGCGGAATTTTGATAAAACAGCATTTATTTTACTTACATAATTGAAGTGGTTCTGGTAACAGCTCTAGAGTTATTTGAATAAATTACTCATAAAAGTACCTGAAAATAAAAATAAAGGAATTATTAACTTTAATTAGGAACTGCTTGTATTTTCCTTCGATTGCTCCAGGTGTTGGGGTTTCATATCATATATGTGAACAAAAATCTGTTAACAATAAAGATTTTATTATTTAGACGAACAACAAAAGATACTGAATGAGAAGCAAATCACGGTCACAACGAAACAAACTCTTTTTGAGTAACTGAAATAGGTATACATACAAGTATAATATATTTATAAGAAAGTAAGTAGGATGTTGTTCGCGTAATGTTACAAATTGAAGCAGACATGTAACGATTTTTTTTATACCGCTTGCGGACGAGCAAGCGGTCTCACGTGATGGTAAGTGTCACCGCCGCCCATGAACAACTGCAACACGGGCGTGCGCGTGCGCCGCCGATCTTGCAAAATTAATAAATGCATGGGAAGTTGATGATTTGACCGCGTGAAGGAGAATATATTGTGCCCCTATGCACTGTTGGCAGCTCGGCAGCTCGAGACAGACTGTGTTGCTTTGTCGGCGGTCTCTCTAAGTTTCATGATTCATCTGTAATTTTACTAAGTTACTAGGAGCACAATTTAAGTAAACAAAGTATAGGGCCGTTTGCAAGGACAATAGAATCCCTGTCATTAACACTCGGTACGTCCGAGGAACACTAAAACTGTTCTTAACTATATAACAATACAGGGAAATGTGTACAGATTAAAGTTTAAATGTAACTATTTAACCCAAGCAATTAATTGTACAGTATATAACTAAAATGTTCTCCGACAGTGAAGACACAAAAGTACAAACGATGGTGTTTTTGTACATCTGCAACCACAAAGCTTTTGACTTAACAATTAAGTAACAAAACGATTCCAAAACTAAAATTATTGTCACCGCGATGGAGACGCTTATTATACATTTCACCTGATGCTAACTGAATACTGTAGGCCTGCGACATTTGTGGTACATGCCAACATCAGACATCAGTTCAACGGCCAAATACCACGACGCAATTAAAAGCAATTAAATGAATATGAGCGAAGTCATGGGCAACAGTTAGTGTAATATAAGCGTCTACGTGTAATGAAGGTGTAATTGAACATATATTATTACAGTTTTTCGAATTCCAAAATCGGTAGTTTTAAACAATTTGACAGCAATCAATTTTATTGTTTCATCTGTTATTTATTCCAATGCATGTTACAGGTGACATTGAACTACATATAATGGCATACAATACCTTGCAAGAGCAGAAAAATTATAAATTAAATTATAAATTGCTTTAACTTAAATTATAATTCATAAAAAATATTATATGACATTATTAAATTATACGGTACATTTGTGAACGAATTATTGATTGTTTTCTACTTATTATTTTTTTCTTTTATGGACGAAGGCGGCAGACGAGCATACAGTCCACCTGCAGGTAAGTGGATACTGTAGCCCATAGACATCCGTGATACATGCCAACATTAGTCCAAACGTTGGCTCGCCCCCGGACGCGCTGCCTACCTTTGGATCTCCAAAGGTAGGCAGCCCATTCCCATTCCATTTGGAGAAAGGGTTGGGAAAATGTGGAGGGATAGGATGGGAATGGGCTCTAGCACATCTCACTCACTACCGATACACGTACATACATTAGAGAAATAAGATAAAGTGGGAAATGCAGTACATTTCAAAGTAGTTTTCTGTGAGAGAGTCGACTGCCAGTCGAGTGCGCCCAGCGACTGTTGAATTGCAGCGTGCACTCTCCCCCTCATTATTATATAATTATTATTCAGTTATTTATTAGTCATCTTATTTTTTTTTTCTATTTTATTATTTATTTAAATAGGTATTTTATTTTATTTACTATCTGTTATGAATTGTCTGTTAAAAATCATCCATAGAGTAATAACAATCCATAGAGTAATAGTAGATAAATATCTATGGTCTTATTAGTTAGACTAAATAGTATTTAATTGATAAGACTAAATATCTACAGCTTACTGCATTATGTAAGCCGATAAAATGTTTAAAAATCTTCATAATAAAGGACAATATGAAAAAAATGTATCTATGTCGTCCCAACCAGCACTCGGAAGAACATAAAATTTGTGATAATCCTTATGAGCACTTGCAAATGCTACAGGGATTGGGGATTTTTACTAAATAAATATGAAAAAGTTAGTAACAGAAAGATATGAATAGAAAAGCGGTTTATATCACGGTTCGCCCGCGGTTGTTACATTAACGTTAGAAGATCTGTGAAATAAAAGCTTCTATTTCAGGTATATCTCAAATGAGTTGGTAGGTACATGTTGATTTGGAACAATTTTACCCATCGACCTTAAATAGTAAATGCGGGAAACTAAACAAAACATCACTCACCAACTGAACTATGTTAAATCCTAGTACACACTATCACAGAGATAAGGTCCAGTGCACACTTGTACACACGTCACATTCATAACACTTATACTTACTGCGCTGATTAGGGTATACCATTTCTTTTATACATTCCCGCGTGGAACATGACTCATGACATGGTAGTCAAAGTCGTAACTGGTTTGGGGTTTTAATGGTACAAGTGACGGGCGGTAGCGGTTAGCAGGCACGGAGAGGCCTTTGTAAAAAAAATACGATATATACATAAATAGAACATAACATATAGGAATATGATATTTTTAGGGTTTATTAAAATTTTATTATTTATACCGTCATAATTTGGGCACTGTTAAGCCGATTTCAGTAATCTTTGAGATTAAGCCTAAAATACTTTTCTGACAAATTTCACTTCAATCCGTTAACAATTGCGTGCTGCAGTTTATTTACAAGTGTCTTTTATTCAATAAACCTCTAAGCTGATTGTTGCTTTGGAGTTAATTGGCCCTTGATCGAGATATAGCGATTCAAAAATTATGATCTCCACGATTGTTTCAAATCGAATCTTTGAAATCATAATTTCTTTGAAATTTTTCTAATGTAGTTATTTTTTTTGTATTTCATTCATGTAGCCTAGGGATTATCCAAATATTAGCATTTGTATACGTTTTGGCGAATACTCGCCAAGATTTTAGCATTCATAGTCCTTTTCTAAACGAATACCCAATGTTAATAGTGGTTAAAAAAGATTTTCTAACTTGTGAAAGAAAAAATACTGATTAACCAGACGCGCAACTGATTTCAAATAAGTGTTAAATTGAACTAAAAATAGTTTACTAATTGAACTAATAAATGGCTTATTAATTTTAAATTAAAAATGGCTAACATACCTTAAATTAAAAATTACTACTAATTTTATACTTGTAAGCGCGTGAGTAGTAGAATAGTGTTTTAAAAAGTGCTCGACGCTCGAGCAGTGAGTGAGCGCTAATGGATGCTCAAGCGTTAAAGGCAACTGAGCGCTATAGTCCTAATTTTTAATGTTTGATGGTCTTAAACCCTCGTAGTTTAAAGATCGAGTCTAAATAAGGGGTCATCCATAAATTACGTCACACGTTAAAGGGGAGGGAGGGGGTCAACAAAGTGTGACATCGTGTACCATATACCCACTTACTTTATTACCAGTCTACCCACAATATTACCCACTCTATCCATATTATTATAAGGTTGTGTTAACTTAATAATTTCTAAATTTAAAATTGCAAAATATGTGACGTCACACCAGGGGTGGGGGGTCACACAAATGTGATCACCTGTGACAGGGATGAGGGGGGGGGGGGGGACGGGGGACGACGACTCCAAAAATCATGAAATTCGTCTGACGTAATTTATGAATGGCCCCTAAGTTAAGGTTCTAGAGCTCTAATATAACGCGCCAGCGTTCGAGTACTGAAGTGTCGGCGATCGTTTTAACAACACTATAGTAGAATTGGTACTATTCGTATTTGTGAATAGTGTGTTCGCTTACAGCTATTGAAAATAAGTTTAATAGAAGTCGCTACCGCTCACCGCTCGCACCATGAACCGGTGCGCGCCACTTGCAGATCCGACCGACTCGTCTTCAAGAGAAATTGATGGATATTGACTGACAATTGTCGTAATTTGTGTATTGCATTCCGTGAATTTTTGCGTGTGACGCGCGCGATCATTATTATTATTACTAAACGTATTCAATTTTGAGTTATGTTGTTGACATTTTGGTCTCTTAACAAATTTTTTGTAAGTGCATTTTATGAACATGAAACGTACGAAGAAAGACGAAAGAGGCAAGGATCAAGTAGAAAAGATTTTAGTTGCAGCGTAGCTCCCAATATAAACATAGTGAAACACAGCTCATATTATCAATCAGTTTCAATTTTTAATAAGCTTCCTTCAGATATAAAAGAGTCTTCATATAATACTAATGATTTGAAACGCAAATTGAAGAACTTTCCTTTAGCAGCTTGCTTTTACACTCTTGAAGATATAAATCGTTTGTTTAAACATTTTACCTACCGTTTAACAATTAATTGACCATTTTTTTATGACAACGGTGACATTTATAACGGATATTCCATGACACCGCGGGTCTTAGGCACTCAGTATTATGCTGAGCTGGAGACCCTTTCGACGGGGCACTGCCGCGCACCCAATGACAATTTATATACTTTGTTAAATGATCTATGTGATAATTTATTTTCGGTCATTCTTTCTGTCTGTCAACATTTTCTCTTCTTTTGTGTGCTTGTCGAATATATGTTTCTTTCTTACTTTCTTTTATTAAACGAACTGTTTTTCTTTCTTTCTTTTATTAAACGAACTGTTTTTCTTTCTTTCTTTTATTGAACGAACTGTTTTTCTTTCTTTCTTTTATTAAACGAACTGTTTTTCTTTCTTTCTTTTATTAAACGAACTGTTTTTCTTTCTTTATTTTATTAAACGAACTGTTTTTCTTTCTTTCTTTTATTAAACGAACTGTTTTTTTGCCACCTTTATCCCATGAAAACTTTACATACTCCATTAGCGGCATTGTGTATCTTATTGATAACGATGTAATAAAAGCTATTATCCCTTGTGTGGAAACGTAAAGTGGAACGCCCTCCAGCCAGATGGATTGAAGACTTGAAGAAAGTCGTCGGTAGTAGCTGGATGAGAAGAGCTGAAGACCGTGTGTGGTGGCGGGAGAAGCCTGAAGCCAGCAGTGGAGAGACACAGCTTGAAGGTATGGTATTCCCCTATATCAGTGTTCAACCTTCTTGAATACGTGACCCCCTTACAAATATTAAAATTCTGGCGACTCCCCAGGACCGTAATAAAATTAAAAGTGATTTCAAAGACGACGTATTTATTTAAATTATCTATGTAAACTAACGTTCTCTTTAATGGTGAACATAAAAACCAAGAAGAGAAATAGGCTCCAATTAAAAAATACAAATTATTTTTTAATTGGAGCCTATTATTAACGTCTCAAAAATAGAACCACGATTCAACACATTATTAAAAAATAAATAGGCTCACTGAAATTGTTGTATTTTTATTCTAGGATTGTAGGACCTACAACCCTTCCTTTTTACTTTTATCTAGCTTGCGACCACGACCCCCCGAGCAACCCGTCGCGACCACAGGTTGAAAAACACTGCCCTATATGAAGGTCGAGAAAAACATTCTTCAATCGGGACTTAGTAACAACAATGTCTTGAAGTTTATCATCCGGTTAGAAATGTCGTTAAGGATATTTTACGACTGTTCTCGCGTTCAATTGCTTTCGGAAGTCTGAATATCTCATACTTGTTTATATACAAGTTGGAAATATCTGTCTGTTAATGCTTGTATGAGTATATTTATATTTAGGGATATAGATAGATCGATAGCTAAAACACTTTATTGCACGTCAAAACGAAACAGGACAGTAACAAACATTGTTAGACATGAAATGCACAAAAGGCGATCTTATCTCTAATATCGATCTCTGCCAGACGATCACAGGTTGATGGTGTATAGTAGTCGTGGGTAATCAAGACTTTTCGGAGTAGTTTAACTCACCTAATCCTACTCCGCCTGCGGATCCAACTCCTCTTAGTAACTCCTTAACTCTTTTACGTAATCACTATCGATGCTAGTGCTGGGTAATCAAGCACAAGGAAAAAAAGAAGCTCTATGGAACAATTAAACTCTTGATACACCTATCCTAAAAAAAAGAAAAGGTCGCGCCATCGAGGAGTAATCGCCGACGATCGAAGTAGTAAGGAGTAAATGGAACAATTAAGGGATTTCACTCTTGATACACCTATCCTATCCAACCAAAAACAAAACGTCAAAAGAATAAGTAAGTCCTCGGAGTTAAATAACTCCTCGGACTTAGTAACAGTTCGGTGGAGTAACCTAAAGTTTTCTAGTCAGCTCGCGGATTCAACTCTTTCAATTCATTAACTCCTGAGTTACCCATCGCTAGTGTACAGTTTACATAATTATATATGATATATATACATAAATGATTTATGTAAAGTAGTAAAATTATATATAAGTAGAATAAAAGGATATTTTTAATGTTAAGCCCTTTTTTTATATTAAATTATTTAGTTCAGTGGAAAAACCTAGTAAGCAGTTAATTCCATAACTTTCCAGAAGGAAATCGGCAATGTTTGTCGAAACGAACAAATTTGACGAAAAACTGCACTGTAGTTGCGGATATATCTCAAATAATCAGCACGCTGAAGTAGAAATTGGCAGGCCATAGGACTGATAAATAACCGATAAAGTAGGTCCTCGAATAGAGGACACGTACAGTGTGGGACGCGATCCGGTCCTGTGGACCGTGTGTGGTGGCGAGCTATCCAACAGTGGAGAGATATACGCTGATGGTATGGTACGGTATATTACTACGCTTATATATGTATCTACTCACATTATATATCTACAATGTGGTGTCGTGTGATATGAGAACAGATCTTTAACAGCCTTCTACTCAAGCAAATCCGTATGCATTCTCTATGTGTTCTTATCGTCAATCTATTAATAAACAAGACATTGGTCACGGAATATCTGAGACAATTAAAATTTAACTATTATACGACAAAGACGTGTTACGAAATTAGAAATGCTTCGAAACCCTTGAATGTAAATTAAATCTTATGCTCTATTTTAAAAGTCAATTATATATGTTATATAAACGGGCTATTCGGTTATTATTATTCAATAGCAGTGCCTATTATTATATTGCTTATTATTATTCAATAGCAGTGCCTATTATAATACTGCTTATTATTATTCAATAGCAGTGCCTATTATTATATTGCTTATTATTATTCAATAGCAGTGCCTATTATTATATTGCTTATTATTATTCAATAGCAGTGCCTATTATTATATTGCTTATTATTATTCAATAGCAGTGCCTATTATAATACTGCTTATTATTATTAAATAGCAGTGCCTATTATTATATTGCTTATTATTATTCAATAGCAGTGCCTATTATTATATTGCTTATTATTATTCAATAGCAGTGCCTATTATTATATTGCTTATTATTATTGATTTATATTGGTCAGTAGAGTACATGTAATTATTAAACCACGATACCCTGTAGACTTATAACGATTTGGGATAAAAAGTATCCCGAATGTTGACCCAGGACATAATTATCATTGTACTAAATTTCATAAAAATCCATCTAGTCGTTTTTATGTGAGCTCTTATACTGTAAATGCGGATTTAATAATGTCTCGATTCCCGTGGGAACTCTAAAATGGACTGCGATAAAAAGTACTGTAAATGTTAACCCGGTAAATAAGCTACAACTATGCCAAGCTACATTAAAATCTGTTTAGTGGTTTTAGCGTGATGTGCGTTCTCAAAGACAGACAGATAAAAAAAAAGAAAAAAAAAACGATATTTTTTGGCTCAGTGTCATTCCTACTTTACACGGCTTTCTTACGATTTTATTAACATATATGTATGAATATACAAAAATACTTAATTTATCAGAAACACTTATCAACAGATACATTACGAAAACATTGGCCATCGGCTAATCCGGAAACACTCGAACGCGTCATCCACGTCTATGCAATAAAGTATCTCGTAATAAAGTATGCAATTAGAGGTACGGTAATTCATAGACGTGGATGACGCGGTCCGTGTTTCCGGATTAGCCGATGGCCAATGTTTTCGTAATGTATCTGTACACGAGACTGCTATTGGGCCCCGCACTAAGATGACCTTGTATCGCGAGCTCCCACCGGGTTTAGTTTATATTCTAAAAAGAGACAAATATAGAACATAGTTTCTTTGAATGAAATATTCGAAATGAAGAGATTCCCCAATGGACTAAATCCACCGACATATCTCATCGAATAAGCTTGCCGAAGTGGCCATGGGCGGGTCACATCTACCGCAGGACCGACAAGAGATGAGTCCTCGAATAGAAGCCACTTACCGGGAAGCTCACTGCAGGACGCGCTCCTGCACGTGGACCTACGACCTGGAGAAGTTCGGCGGTGGTGGGTGGATGAAATGAGCAGAAGATCGTGTCTCGTGGCGAGCCTTGGGAGAGTCCTATCCAGCATTAGAAATATTTAGAGTACACTGTATAGTAAATTAGGTATAAATTATGAAATCGGTATCTATTATTCCATTTAGTAAGTACTACGATGGAACCGCATGCCTCATAAAATTGCTTCAATTACGGAATTTTCCCATTAATAGGACAATGGACTATTATTCTATTAAATTTGAACCCTTCGAGTTCACGGTTAAGGTCCGAATGTCGTTATGAGCTCATTCATGTTAAGGTCCGAATGACTTGTCAAAAAAGGCAGCTAGATCAACTTTGCCTAGTGCGAGTGTAAACGGCAAGTACGTGTATGAAGTTCGTGAAAGTGTATGGAAATCATGTGTGTCACTTTAGTGATGGGAAATCACTCACCGATGACACGAAACATCTGATTTAATACCAAATAGCCCACTATCGCACTTTTGTTTGTTTCAACGTTTTTATACATTCGATAGCACAATGACAACATTTTTAATTCTTCACACACATGAGATCGCATTATGTCTACTTTTTATAAATTGGCATAGTCGCAGAATGTGAACCATTTTTGGGGTCAAAACTCTTCATAGCAAATACTAAAACGTGTACAATCAAACACAACTTCTTTTAAATTTATGTATTTTTTTATTTCGTAACCGGTAGTACAAGTGAAAAAATTAATTCATGCTAAATGATACCACTTTCGGTAGCTTTGTGTAAAAACACCAAACTTGTATAAAAATAACAATAAATAGCTCGTATAATACGTTGTTCATAGAACTTGTTTTTGTTTCTTTCCGCCAACAAAGATGTAGACGTCAATCAAAGAATAATTTCGTCTACGATCCACCGAATTGACCTACCAATAGGGCCCTTAAAGGTCGAGTGAAGACGAGTCTCCAGCCACAGCTCCTGCAACTTTGTGACTGTGTTCTGTGAGGGTTGCTTGATCGCGAACTTTTCCATTATGGTTTGCAGATCTTCACAGTACACATCTGCCTTAACGGTTCTGCCGGACCAAAAAGAAGCTATAGTGGATTATACCGGCTCAGGTCCACCAGACTGTCAACATGAGCTTTTTTGACATTGTTTAGCTGCAACTCCTGGATTCAACCGTTGTGGCAAACGTTTAAGATTGTCGTACAAGATCCATTTTTCATCGCTAGTGACAATCCGATTCAGAATCCCGTCATTTTAATGTCGATTCAGTAAGGCAGTGCATGTGTCACCGCACGTTTGCAGCTGGCTTTCATTCAGTTCATACGGTACCCACTTTTCGAGTTTATTTACTTCACCGAGTTTACGCAAATGACTCAATAATGTTTTGTCACTTATATTGAAAGCTGCTGCTGGCTCAGCCGTACTTTGAGACCGATCCGTTTCTACTATAGTCTTCAATTAAGCGACGGACCCGTGGTAACAACACGTTGTCACACGGAGTTACACCCATCTTCATCAATCATAGTCTCCGGTCGTCTTGGGCCTCGTTCTTGAGGTCGGAATTTCCAGAAAGGAAGCGATTAAATTAATGTCATTAAGATAATAGTAAACCTCCATGAACTTACAAATAAACATCTAAAAATAAAATACATGTGAACATAAGTTGTACGAAAGTAGTTATAACGTTATCGCCGAATCATGTTTCAAAGATGGCAAATTGCTAAAGAAAAACAAAAAAGTGGGTACAATGCGATCTCCTGTATGAAGAATTAAAATAGTTCACGTCATTGTGCCATTCAATGCATGCAAACATTTAAAATTCGACAAAATGCTATGAAATCGAACATGATTCGATTTCACCACATTTGACGATTTTTTACAATTGATTATTGAATTTTTGCCTTTTGTAACAAAGACTTGTTACCGACATGGGTCGGAGCCTACTGAACGAGCAGTGCGAGAAGTAGGAGCTTATCGCCAACTCGCGTTATCTATCCTTCTTTACCTGTGGTTCTGTTATTTAGACTAGTATGGGGTCTAGGACACTTAGTATATATGCCATGTGTATTAAAACAAGCTAAAACCAATAAATTTTAGTGATAAGACCGCTTTTGGCTTTTACAATGTCTGTTATAATATTTTGGTGTCCAATAAAGAGTTTTGTCTATCTACTATTTTTTTTTTATAGACTAGCGGGCGGACGAGCAAGCGGTCCCACGTGATGGTAAGTGTTACCGCCGCCCATGGACAACTGCAACACCAGGGGGCGTGCGCGTGCGCCGCCGATCTTGCAAAATTAATAAATGCATTAATTCCGACCGCCGACCGCCGACCTTGCAAAATCATATTCACAGCTCTCTTGAAGAACCCCATATCGTAGCTTAATGGAAAGACCTTTATCATAGGTTCTATATAACTAGGTATTTATTTTTCACGATATAGGTACCGGTAGTTAAGGAGATCGACCTATATGTCCCTGTGAGTCGGATCACGGCACACGTCGTCATCGCCGAGGCATGCGATTAATTCCTTCCTTTAGTTTATTCCCTACTCGTGTACGTATACTAATACTAACATAACTCATAGAATAAGCGTGCTCAAGTGGTAATGTGCCGGTCATATTTACCACACGAGCGACAACTGACAACTGTCCTCCAATGGGAGCCACGGAAGCGCAGTGTGAAACGCCCTTCAGTCACGTGGTGGACTCATCACTTGAAGAATTATACATGTATTGGCTGTATGAAAAAAGCCGAAGATCTCCAGTTAGTGACAAATATAAAGGATAATAATATCGTACCTTTAGAGGGAAAACCGATATTTTAGTATTTTTACAAATGAGATAATTATTCTAAAAGATTCTTCTTTTTAAGCTCGTTCTACTTTTTAAATCCGTTTTCTGCTACCGTTACGTTTTCACATATTGGGAGAAAAAAACATATTAAATTCTATTATGTTAAATTGTTTTTGAAACGACGTTCCTTTACGCGGCTTGCGGTAGGTGTGATTCGAGAGAAAATGTAACGTCACGTAAGATTTTTATCCCCTCCATACGCCTTTCTCTTTCTCTCTTAGTGTGTGTGCGTGCGAGTATCGAGAGCGAGACTCGAGCAGAATAGCAGACGTGCAGACTCATGCGTGGCCGGTTGTATAACCTCAATTTTTGATTTGATTCCTTATTTTAAATTATTTGCATTGAAAATATAATAGGTACAAAATAAAAAAAAAATACATGAAATATACAGATTTTACTTCGAATTACATTCAGAGTTTAAAAAAAAACGCGTGTGGATCTTCGTTCCTGAGCGCACATTTAATTTTTTTTCTTTTTTCGTCGATTCTTATGTTTTTCTTCATTTCATTTAAGACTGTATACAAAAAAATATATTGAAAACGTTCTATTGAAACCGATAGCGTCGAAAAAAATTGATTAAAATATATATTAAAATTAATTAATCACTGACGTACTTGTACTAGTCGCTATTCGCTAATCTTTCAAATCCAGTTTTCTCAAAACCGCGATATCGTTAAAAAATTAAATTAAATTATTTAAATTAAATGAAATACCTACATAGTTTACAACGAAAAGAAAATACTTAAATCTAAACTTTAAAACAAACTTATTTGTTGCACATCGTGTTCTTCTTCTTCTTCTTCTTTCTCAGCCCTTGGACGTCCACTGCTGGACATAGGCCTCCCCCATTGTCCGCCATTTAGACCTATCGGCAGCGACCTGCATCGTGCTCTATACGTCTATATATTGAGCATGTCGTACACATTAAGCTCGTGTGGCAAGAACCGGCATGCCGGCCGCATTACCTCGCTGGCCAGCCCTAGAATCGCCGATGGTGTCGACCAGGCGCTTAAGTGCACACTGAGACCCTATGAATAAAAAAAATAGGTTACGCCTACAACGGGACGATATATAGAACTCTCACAAAACGCATTGAGACAATGAATAGATTTAAATGTCATAAAATTATAGTACCTGAAAGTGTGATCGGTCATAATGTGTATGACGACTTCTACTAAAACATCATATTTCACTTCGTAATAAATCCTAAATTAATTATCCGTATGTAGACTCCGGGCCTCGCCGGTTAATTTAAAAAGCTGTGGTATTTGACAGTTCAATCTGTCACTTTCGCGTCATCTTCTATTATACATACGCTTATGCACATACTTCTATTAGCTTATTATATATACGCGCGCTACATCTTATTTTAAATTCTCACTCACACGATATAGTAATGTTCTTGATGGTTAGCAAAAAAATCCCAAAATCTATGGACACAGGTGTTCAATATTATAAAACGGCCTAGTACAGTCAATGAAAAAATTCTAAAGTTTTTATAATCTGCGCCTATCGTCTATTTTTACTAGTTCCAGGAAAAATGAGCACGCAAGCGGAGAGACATAGGCTGACGGTATGGTACAAGAAATAAGCAACTTGATGATGTTTTAGAAATACAAATTCTCCATAAGCAATATTTCTTGCAATTTCTTCGAAATCATTTAATGATGACATTTCTTGTTTACTTTCTAAATTTCTTATCCCACGCCAGTCCCCAACAAGAGTTGGGAGATACATGGAACGAGAAAAACCCCTCGATTCATTTCCTTCATATTCCCCATTTTCCTAAACGTTCTCCAAATCCATCTCTATACCTTCTAAGATAGGCAGCGCATATGGGAGCGCGCCTACGTTTGTCATTATGAACTGATGTTTGGCATATATCGCGGATGTCGCAAGGCGACAGTATACACTTATCACCGCGTGGACTGTCATTCGTCTCTCATCTTCTTTGCATAAAAAATACAGACGGCAGGCCTCTTAAAAACTGTTTTAAACAAAGGTTTTTAAAAAAAGTGAAGTTATAGAGTTATGTGTACGTACATGCACTTACAAACGCACAGGTACATACACACATCTTTACATACACAAAATCACAATATCATACACAACAAATATCACACATCTGGTCTTGCGTTACAACCTTCAACCTGCCTAAGTTTGTTTTATTATATATAAAATATAGTTTATATCGATGTAAGTATGTTTTAATTGGTTTCGCTATGGATTTATGTTAATAACAATAAAAATAAAATAAATTTACGAGCCCTGTCCAACGAAATATAATTTCCATATACATCGATTTTTCGTTGATTCTGTTAATGAGTTTACGCCGTGTAAATTATAGAATTGGAAATCAATAAATAAATAAAAAAGTTGTTAAAATGACCTATAGACTTCCGGAGTTAATAAATTAAAGCATGAATGTAGATTTGTACCGATCAAACAAGTATCAATTGTACGTAATTATCCTCAAGCGAATGTTCAGTGCCGTGATAAACTAACACAGTTTTATGGCGTCAAGAAATTATTCTGTATGTACCCTTCATTTTTAAATTTCAAATAAAATAAATTAATTTTGTTCGTGACTGTACCAAATTTTTTTGCTCAGCAATGAAACATCATCTTAAATCATCCGGGACACAAGTGCTGTCATTAAATAATAAAATCTGTGTAAACGTGCGCACGATGTAAGTTAGGAGTTGTATAACTGTCAAACAAAGGCAAACCCTATGATTAAGAATTTAGAATGTAGTTTCGTGTGTGCTCATAATGGAATAATGTGTTTATAATTCAATTTTCGACAAATGCGATTATTACTAGGCATAAAGCTTATAATGTGACGCGTATTATAATTACGTGTGAATTTCCAATTAGAATTTTGCGTAGTGCTGGGATAGAGTCGATAATTGTTATTGATAAATATGGTAATATGTGACATTATTTGAGACTTTATTGTCGGTTCTAGATTCCAAGATATAAATACACCAATAGATATTTAAAAATTGAGATTTTATTTTATTGTTTTACCTTAAAAATCGGCTGGCTATCAGAGCGTAAATGAGATTAGATCCTTATCTCAAATAACTTCATACTCCACAAACCGTAGCCGCAACCAGCCTTTGTTTTGTCCACTGCTGGGTGTCGCTGGTTACGGTTAAGGTATTATTAAGGGAACGGTGCAATGCAACCGGCTCTTTCAGTATCCACCGCGGGATATGGCCCTCCTCATGCACAATGTCGTGCGCATGAGGGATATGAGTGCATATGAGGGCTTTAAAACGGCACGCTGTTCAAGCGGGTCGGCGAGTCCACTCCTTTAGAGCTGGTGTAGTTCCTCAGGACCTGTGGTAGCTGCTTTATCCCTTAGTCGCACTTTCGCTCACACAGAAGGAAACACAGTGTCTCTAACAAAATTACATATTTTACCGAGTTATGAACTTAGTCTGAGTTTATGCAATGTTGGAATATGACGTGTTAAATAAAATTTACACAATATAGATATCGGGAGTATCGAGCTATGTGATCTTTGACCCTCAATCGTTCTCATTTATACTCTTGACTAATCATCTATCAAGCAACCTTTGACCATAAATTGCTCTTTTGTATTAATGGATGTATCGGATCAAACCACAAATAACTGGAAAACTATCAAGCTATAATATGACCTTTGACCTTCAATTGTTGGCTTTTGCATTAGTGGACCAAGTTAACTGTCCAAATTAGAAAATATGTCATAAATAATAATCGAAACAATAAATAATATGAGTTTGAAGTAAAATCTAGATGTTACAATAACAATTTACTTTTATCGATATCGACAAATGACGTCTTTTGAAGCACTATAACCGCTTGTTGCTTAGTAATTACCGAAATGGTTTTGTTACTGTTCTAAACATTTTTGTAAAATCGTAAATAAAATTAGCGCCTATTACTTTTTATATACGATAACACAAATTTATAATAACACGTTGAACGTATAATACATTTCGGTATAAGTTTAATTATAATCCATATATACATATATAAGTGAGACAGATAATTATAAGTTAGTAATTTTTTACTTCCCGTTTGGTGGCGGCCGGCTTTAGGATAGCACGTAAAAGGCGACTTAGGATAACAAAGCCGCTACCACAGGCGCTGATTAACTACACTACCTCTAAATGCCAAAGTAGACTCGCAAACCCGCTTGGCTAGTGTGGCGTTTTAAGGCCGCACATCCCTGATCCACGAGACAATGTGCACGAGGAAGCCTATGGCCAGATGGAGGTAAGAGAAGGACTGATAACGGTTTTATATTTTATTTGTCACTGAAATAGGCAAAAGTTAAAAATAGGTTGTCGAGTATCGAGACCAGAATCGATTCTATGAATTTTTACAGTAAGTTTTTTCATGATTTATAAGTACAATTTTAGTATATAGTTTATTCTACGCAAATCGCTAAGAGCCTTGGTTCGACACTGTTTCCCGTAAAACAAAAAATGCTGTTAATAAACTTACCAAAAATGCTTTAATAATAGCTTTCAAAATCCACTTTATACTTAGCATTATATAATATGTCGAAGAAAGTTTTTTCTGCGGACAAATGAGTCAGTGCGTTAAAGTTTTAATAAAGAGGCAAAAAAATGGAGGAAGTGCAAAAGATAAAAAACCGGGCAGCAGCTGTGTCCTCTAAAGGACAACCCGCGATAAAAGTGGTTGCGGTTTAATATTAGGGTTCCTTAGTTCCTTACCATATGTCTATTGCTGGATATAGGCCTCTCCCAAGGCTCACCGTCCACGCGATCTTCCGATATTCACATCCAGCCACTAAAGGCGATTTTCTCTAAGTGGTCGGTTCGCGTGGCCGGAACTAGTCCCTAACTGCGCTTCCTGATACATGGCCTCCAAGGACTCGTCTTATTAAATTAAAAAAAAAACGCTTCTTATTAAAAAATAATATTATTAAAGTAAGTGTAACAATAATTATGATAATAAGCTATAAGTTAAATATAAAGGATATATGAAGATCGGTGCTGTCTGCTTCTCCAATTTGTGAATAAATACATACCTATAGCTGTTATTTTATAACAGATTATGTTTCAAAGTTCAAGTAGCTTCAAGAGAGAGTGTTACATTTTGCTATTAAATCTACAGTTTATAACAGGCAATTACGAATATGTATCTCTGTCGCAAATATTACTGTAGTTTGTTAAAAGTAAAAAGCATCAACTTCATCTATCTTTGTCTTTCACGTGATTTTGATCATTGTAAAGAAGAGAGTTCATTGAACAAACAGAATATGCCACTTTCTGAATGCTAGAATTTTGAGTTATGCCTCTTTATTATTAAGCGTGTGCTATTTGTTATCTTCTCTAGCTGATAAATAAATTTTAAACAAAAGAACAACAACAACAACAAAAACTTAAACAAAAACAAAAACAAAAACAAATGAACAAATAAATTGAAAAGAAGTCTTAGTGGCAAGATTAGGTTCGTAGAAAAACATGCGTGCTCCAAAATTAAAAATATAAATTTGTTATATAAATACTCGTCGGCAGGAACACGTGTGGAGGATTTAAACCCAAGACCGCCACGTGGCAACTTGTTTGAATATGTTCATTCATAACTGTTATTTATATTTAAAATAATACTTTTAGTTTGTTTGTTCATACTACAGACATACTCAGTGTCAGTGTCAATCAGTTATCATCAGTAACACAACGCATCGCAAGAATAATTTCAGGTACGGAGTGCCACAGGGCAGTGTTCTGGGCCCACTGTTCTTTTTCATGTACATACATGATCTACCGGACACGATTGTATATAATTTGCAGACGACACAACGTTGATGATTAAATCTAAAGATAGGATTCCTATGACTTCAGAACACAATAATGCTTTTCAATCAGTTGTAGCCTATTAAATGCCAGGTGTCTATAAGATAGACTGCAGCTGTGGTAGTTCCTACATAGGCCAAACAAAGCGCACCGTAACAGCATGGATCAAAGAACATATCGCAGCTGTGAAGAATCGCCAGACCAATAAATCGGCGATAGCGGATCGTGGCGTACTCAACGCCAGGATCAATCACCGAATAGAACTCCATAGTCCAAAAATCCTCTCCACTGATCGCCACTATTTTTCCAGGATTGTGCGCGAAGCAATTGAAATCAAAAAACATCAACCGAGAAGATGGATACAAATTGTCCTCGACATAGAATCCAGTGGAATTAAATTTATTAATATTTAATAAAATTAAAGCGATTTGTCGGCTGACGCTGCTTCTGATATTGTGAGTGTGCCGCAACTTTCCGGAATATGAAGACCAAATGCGGGTAGTTGATGAAACTGCTCGCAACCCTAGACGTGCACTACCCACCTCCTCAGTCAGCTCGTGACCACGGTTGGAGCAACCCAAATTGAAACGTCGAGTAAAATAAATAAGGTAAACATTCGCGTTGAGACCCGTTTAAATAGATAAATATGTGCAGTAGTATACTGGTGGTATGTGTATGGATATTTTTTTAGAATAAGACCTTTATTATTATTATTTTTATGGACGAAGGAGGCAGACGAGCATACAGTCCACCTGATGGTAAGTGGATACTGTCGTCCATAGACATCCGCAATACATGTCAACATTAGTCCAAAATGACAATTTCTACGCCCCCGATGCCTACCTTTGAGATATAGGAATGGATTTGGAGAAAGGGTTGGGAAAATGTGGAGGTATAGGATGGGAATGGGCTCTGGCACATCTCACTCACTACGGAAACACGTACGTACATTAGGGAAATATGATAAAGTGGTAAATGCAGTACATTTCAAGGTAGTCTTCTGTGAGAGAGGGGTAACGTGGCCAGTCGAGCGCGCCCAGCGGCTGTTGGATTGCAGCGTGCACTCTCTCCCTCTATTTATTTCTAGCAAATAAACTATTTACTCTTTATTGATTATGATTTGCCGCTTATTGTGTATTATTTTGCTGCTCGCTTAAATACAAGCCTTTTCATAGATTATGGCGTGTCCGTGATTCATGAAATCGATTCCGCGGGCAAAAGGTAGTTTATTTATGTTTTCATTACAACACAAAAATAAATATGTATAAGTCGTTTGTAAATAGCACTGTGATTTGGAACGTGGACTAATTTTCTGTTAAGGTAAAACTTAACATTTTTCGGACGCTGACCCCTTTCTCATAATTATTAAAACCGTTGACTCGACGCGCGTAATTTAGTTTACTTAATCAAACTGAGATGCAACATGTGAGCAAGTGTGGATGTATCCTACAATGGTTTTTGATGCCCGCACTTATTTTGTTACCTACCTTCGATGCCACAATGCACAGGCATGTCTGTACAACGTGTCATTTCATGCATTCTTATGTGTCACTCTTTCAGCGGTGTACATAGATATAAAAAATCTTAATCTTCTTAATTAGGTACCTATTTGTATCATTGATATTTAGAACTAACAAACGAACAGCAGTGGTAATGGCAATCACACCTTCACACACGCACACACGACACACACCACACACACAAATGTGAAAATGGTTGGATCTAGATATGGCACGGACTTTGCTGTGGGCAGTCCGTGGTCACCGGTGCGGCTCCAATAGATAATCAGCGTCGCAGTTGGCACAACTATTAATATATATATTTTTTCTTTCTTACTTTCCGCTCAATTTATAGAAGAAGAAATTCTATATTGTTGTTGTCAATAAAATAATTTTCTTTCTTTCTTTCAAACACACCATCAAGCACAGCACATACATACTCACAAACACATAACACATCTCGGCACTATTTCTTAAATTTGAATTTTGTATTAATCTAGATAGATATCTCATAATCAGGTGTTATTTTAACGAGACAGGTATTTCTTATACTTAAAAAGAGACTTCTACAACGTGAATAGGATTTTGCAAGGTCGGCGGCGCGCCCTCATACCCCCTGGTGTTGCAGGTGTCCATGGGCGGCGGTAACACTTACCATCACGTCCGCCCTCTTGTCTATAAAAAAACGTGTATAATTGTATGATTATGCTAACGAAATAAAACTTTTGAATTTGATGCAAGAAATATTGAAGAGAATCTACGGAACCATAAAACCATTTGCGAAATTTATAAAATCACAAGGTCACCGACGCATTTCTTCGGAACTGCGCAGTATCTATTCAAAACAAAAAGTTTGAAAAAAAAGGTTCCCCAATACACGATATGACGTAAGTTTCGTAAAACCGGTGGCTTAGCCTTGTTTTTTTATGGGTTAGGTGACAGACGGACAGAACACCTGGCGGTTTGGTCACTCACTACGCTATCAACAACCATATTATGTCACTGTCTTCTATGTTTTTTTTTATGTTCTATGTATGGAAAGTGTTACCGCCGCCCATGGACACCTGCAACACCAGGAGGTATGCGGCTACATTTATTAATTATTTGATTTGATTATTGCGCGGAACTCTTTCCTATCCAGAAACGATTTAGAAATTTAAGGCGATCACGAAACGTAGGTATCGGAGCGATCGCTTCAGACATCGCGGTTATTTAAAAAAAAACACGAAATTGAAATAATTCATATGCCATTTATTTAATTCCCTATCAGGACAATCTAGTTTATCCCAGGTTAAACTTGTTGATCCTAACATGTAAATCACACGTAGTTTTTATCACACGACTATACTATACAGTAACCAATCCTTTTATCGTCCGCTGCGTGTCATGAGAGTCGTGTACGAGGAATGTATGGCTATATAAAACCACGTTGGCTAAGCGAGTTGGTAGCCGATTTGTTATCTCGTAGTCCAATTTTACCCACAGGGAGATATAGGGTAGTGCTATTCTAATTACACCATAGCAAAAGCCCATTCCTCTTCACTGCTGCCATTAAGTGGTATCAAAGTTCATTATCACACAATATCGTTTATTTTTCTCATTCATTCGAACCAGCGCCGTTTTAAAGTCATCAGACCACCTGGTTAGAAGGTATTACATGGGGCCACGTACCGGGAAGTGCAGTGTGGAACGCGCTTCGGCTACATGAACCGACGACTTGTCGAAGTTCGCCACTGGTGGCTGGATGAGAACAGATTAACACCATGTGCGGTGGCAAGCCTTGCAAGAGGCATATAGCCAGCAGTGGAGAGACATAGGCTGATGCTACGGGATGATATGAGAGCAAATATAACCGAACATTTTAGTTTTAAAAGGTGATGTCATTACGTTTTTAGGATTCAGTTGACTCCATTTTTTTGGGTAATGTTCCATTTTAATGTAGACCGCGATACATAATGTAGAGGCACTGGTTTCTTTGTCCTAAGATAATGATATATTAGTCAAGGACTTTCTGAGCGGCAATTTTGTCTGCAACACGAGTCATTTTGGTTTCAATCGAGTCATTGGTCTCGATTTTTAGGTTATATTTAGTATATTTTATACTTGTATTTAGGATTATAATGAAAGTACCACTAATATTTTTCGTTTTTTATTTAAAACAAAAACAAATTAATAAGAAATGCTTGTACTTTATTAAATAATACAGTCCATCATCTGCCACCTATCAGGAAGAGTAAATATTCCTAGTTTATAAAAGTCCTGGATCCTTGAAGAATTGACAAGGGTCATTTTCACATGGTCCACATCTCTAAGGGCCTTGTTTTTTAAGGAATACTTCAGTGAAGTATTATATTCTGGTGAGTAGTAAGGGTGTGGCATGGTTGCGAGACCATGGTGGAAAATTTATTACTGCTACTTGAATATTTTTACGAATATCTTTGCCGTACCCCTAAACTTTATTATTATTGTACTTGTATTAGCCTATACGTGCCACTGCAGGGCATAGGCCTTCCCTGGTAAATCACTGGGGAGGGAGGGAGGGGGGGAGGGGCATAATCCACCGCAGGCCCAGTGCGGATTGATGGATCACATAGTCCCGATTTTTTAAAATTTTCTGGAGCATGTGATTTTAATTTCACGATGTTTTCCTCCCACCGCCGAGCTAGTGACAATTTTAAAAAATCCCTACTTAAGTATAAACTCTATGGTACGGTTATATTATTATTATTGTGTAATAGGCGAGCAGCTTATATCTGGACGCTTATATCTGGACGCTTATACCTTGTGTTAGCTGGTGTTACACCATATCTCTTCTCATGGAAGCCACATGTCAAGTTGACACTGTTTATTTGTTTAGAGGCGATTAATTAACACCAAAATTTGGCAATAGAAAGAACATTAGAAGAGAGAACCTACTATGAACAGAAAAAATCTACTTAGAACGCGACTTGCTTTATTTGTGACTAGCGATCCGCCCTCGCTTCGCTTTATAAGTTTTGGTTTTGCAATTTTTTTTTTAAATTTCAAAATAAATTATAGCCTATATTAGACACGAATAATTTAGCTTCCTATTTGTGAAAGAATTTTAAAAATCGGTTCCGTAGTTCCAGAGATTACCCCCAACATACCTACAAAAACCCAATTTTACCTCTTTAATATATTAGTATAGATATGGGTCACTTGTCGACTGCAAGCGCAGGGATCTTTGCATTTACGTCATACGTTGTAGTGTTCACATTAACGCAAATGTGTGTGTTTGGACAACGAAAAGTTTGAATTTGGAATAAAAAGTTTCCAATACCATCGGAGTATATTTCTTCTCTATTGGACATAGATGTCGCTACTGGCAGACCAATCTGTCTACTCTTCCCTGTGTTCGTTTTTGATTCTCCCACCCGCACTGAACTTGTTTTTGTTATTTAAATTCAAGGGATATTAGAAACATAATAAGTTAATTATTTAAAAAAACAAAAAAACCCGCCCGCGTCCAATTTCTATATGAATACTAAAACTAACCTTTATTGTGGAGTGTAGGCTTTCTCGGCCGGTGTCCATATTAATTGAATCTTCCGGGCTACTTGGCCGAGGTCTTCTGGAATTTCTTCTCTTTCTTCCAAACGTTTCGTCAACAACTGCGGTTGACATCTTCAGTGGCGGCTGCGTTCACTTTCAGAGATGTTATCTCTTCGGCTTCTCGAGCGCAACTGACTCGACGCCTTGTGGTCTTCTCACACACCCCTTACGGGGGGTGGAGGTAACTGGTCGGGGCTGGGCCCCCTTCAGTGGCTTCACCTCTGTCCGCGAATACGGACTGGTCCCTGGGTTGGCCTGTATTTGGGCCGTGGAGGCGCTTCGGGGTTCATATGGGGAACTCTCTTCTGATGCCAAGTCTTATGACGTGATTAAGTCGCGCGGGAGTGCCTTGCTCTCTGGGGGCCGCGCGTGAAGTGGCGCTATACCCCTGATATGGGGTAGACGCGACGCATCAGCGCGGGCGAACATTGTGGAAGCAAGACGGGTGATGAAGGCGTGCAGGCTCTCCATCTTTAGGTCTCTCTGGATCGTGGCGTTCCTCACGTAGCGAGGAGCGTGGACGATGGTACGCAGAGCGGTCGATTGCTCGGGGTATAGGGTTGTCCTGTTTGTACTGCGCACCAGGGCGTACCACGCTGGTGCGGCGTACGTGAGGCGGGATCTAATGTATGTTTTGTAGATCAAGAGCTTCACGCGCAGAGGGAGGCGAGAGGAGAGCAGCGGTCGTAAGAGATTTCGCGCGACTTTTGTCTTGGTGATGGCATCCTTGACGTGGGGTTTCATGGACAGGCAGCGGTCGATGGTCACCCCGAGGTATTTGACTGTGGGTGACCAGCCGATGTCCTGTCCGTGGAGGCTGAGCGGTGGTGGGAGACGAGTTTGGCCAGTGATGATGGCCTGGGTCTTCCCGACGTTCACCGATAAGCGTCATTTCTGGAGCCACGGCGGGAGGGCGTCTAGTGCCTGCTGCATTCTTGCGGCGGCGGCTGTTGTCCGAATGGATGATGTTTATTTAGTATGCTGCATCGTCGGCGTATAAGGCGAGTGACACCCTCTCCACCGTGGGGATGTCGTCGGTGAACCGGGCGTAACAGGCCGGAGAGAGGCAGCTGCCCTGAGGGACGCCGGCCTCTATAGGATGCTCGGCCGTCTTCCCTATGCTCCCTATGCCGTGCTCGGATAGGGCGTCTTCCACTGCCACTTGGAAGCGGCGGTGCCTCAGGAATGAGGCCACCACTCTGATGATGCGACGGGGTGCCGAGGACGTGCAGAGCTTATAGAGGAGGCCGTTGTGCCATACGCGGTCGAACGCCTTCTCCATGTCGAGGAATACTGCAACAGTGTACTCCTTCTTGTTTCTGGCTGTGGTGATGTCGTGCAGTACCCTCAACAGCTGGAGAGTAGTGCTGTGCTCTGGCCGGAACCCGAATTGCTCCGCTCGTGGAGTGATGTGCGGGGTGAGGTGGCGCAGTAGGAGTTGCTCGAACACCTTCGAGACCGTGGGTAAGAGCGTGATGGGCCGATAGCTCTCTGGTTTCAGAGGGTTCTTCCCAGGCTTGGGCAGCATGATTACGCGGCCCGGCTTCCACGCTGAAGGGAAGTGTCCCGAGCGTAGGATGCCATTGAATAGGCGCGTCGCCGCCGCTATGGTACGCGGCGGCAGGTGGTGCAGGACTGCATTTGTGATTTGGTCTGCGCCCGGGGCTTTCCTAGGCTTTTGGCGGTGGATCGCCGCTTCACTTGGCCCGGGGTGAAGACGATCGGGTCCTCTTCCGGGGCCATCGGCCTGTCGAAGTAGTCTCGCAGGTGTTGCTCGACTGCTGTGATGTGTTCCACGTCATTCGTCGGGTTCGGTTTGCACTGGCGCTCGAGGCTTTCAGCGAATATCTCCGCGCGGTCTGCGGCTCTGTACCTCGGTGTTCCGTCGCTGGCCAGCAGGGGTCTGATCGGGGCCGGGGAGTTGCTGAATTGTCGGCACAGTCGATGGATACTGTGCCAGTCATCGCTTGCGTCGACGATCAGCCTCTCCCAGCCTTCGGTTCTGTGGGACTCTAAGTCGGCTTTCACCTCTTCGGAGAGTCGGTTCAGATTGCCCTTTGTGGTTGAGCATCTGGTCTGCTGCCATTGCCTCCGCAGCTGCCGCTTCTCAGCGATTTTCCTGGTAATGCGCATCGGGAGAGGTGATATTCTCCCTCTGGCGGGCGTTGGGGTGTTGGTAGAAGCGCGTAGCGTTGCTTCGCGTATGGCAGCAGTGAGCTCGGTTGTAAGTTGCTCGACGTCGTCCGGGGAGGCTACTGGGCGGCTCGGCGTTGTTTTCTCCATCCATTCCGCAAACTTTTTCCAACAGATTTGTCGGCGGGGGGTTGGCGGTGCCGCTTGTACTGGATGTGACGCCAGGACGAGTAGAAGGGGCAGGTGGTCCGACAGCATGTCGTCCAACCGCACCTCCTGTGTCATCTGGCAAGGGAGGCCGCGGTGAATAACGAAGTCTATGACGTCGGGGGCGGCAGACGCAGAGTATGGATAGTGCGTAGGCACCTCCGGGCCGTCGACCTCGTAGCCGCGGGCCTCGGCGTCCTCGAAGAGTTTCTTGCCCACCGGACAGATCTTCGCTGAGTTCCACGCCCTGTGCCTGCAGTTAAAGTCGCCGGCGAGGAGCGTGGGCATTGTTGGGTCCAGTATGTTCTGGAGATCGGGCATGTGAAGCGGAGAGTGAGGCGGTCGATACGCCGCGTAGACACGCATCGACACGCCGGCTAGGCACAGTTCCACGCCCAGGGAGTAGAATGATTGTAGCGTTGCCGGTGGGCAGGGCTGGTGGACGACTCTTCTCTTGATCAGCACTGCTAGACCGCGATATGCGCGGCCCTCGTCACTTAGCTCGTCCTGGCGGTAGGTGTAAAATCCGGGGATTTTTAGGTTATCTCCTGCGGCGAGGTGTGTTTCTGATATTAGCACCACGTCGACTTGTTGTTCGGAGATAAGGGCGCGAAGGGGGGCGACCTTCTTCCGGAGGCCGTTGGCATTCCAGTAGAGAACTCTTAGGGAGGGCGGACTAGCCATCCCGTTGTATAAGTTTCATCAACCCTCCCATGAGAATGGGCAGGGGATCGGCGCCAGATTGGATCGCCGTGAAGACCTCCTGAAAAATCTCGACGGCCAGCTGGTCAGCGGCCTGTCGAGCTTCCCGGACTTCACCCGTGCTGTCTTGTCTCGCCTTCTTCCCGCTAACCGATGGTTTCGGTACTGCGGGGGCAGGCGCTTCAGCGACGGTCACCGTGACCCTTTTTTGTGTTGCTGGCTTCTTCTTCTTCTTATTTTTCTTCTTTCCCTTGGGGGTGTCCCCTCTTGGGACTGGGTAGTTTGCTGGGGCCATCAGCGTAGTTTGACCCCTGCAGGTTTGCGCAGGGGCAGGTGTCGTGGGTTTTGTCGTTGGTACTGCAACAGTGGAGGCCCGTGTGCCGGCTCTTTTGTTGCGGATCTCCCTTTGGAATACCGGGCACTTGGAGTTATTAGCCGTGTGCCCAGCTCCGCAGTTGGCACAGGTTGGGGGATTCTCCCTGGGCCGAGGGCAGTCGCCGGCTCGGTGCTCCCCTCCGCATCTCACGCATGCTTGCGTGCGGTGGCAGCAGTGAGATGAGTGCCGGAATGTCTGGCACTGATGACACTGTGCGGGGCCTTTCTTTCCTCGCCACGCCTCGATTTTTACCCCAGGCATGTACAGCATCTCCTCTATTTGGTAGATGCCTGGGACGGTGGTCGATGTACGGCGCAGCTGCAGAAAGAAGATGCAGCCTGGGCGCCCTTGGCGCGCGCGGATGGGTCGGATGAATTCCGGTTCATGGCCGCGGTTGCGCAGTTCGGCCTCTATTTCCTCTGGAGCTGTGTCGGCGGGAAGGCCCCTGATGGCCACCTTCAGGCTTTTTTCCGCCGGGAGTGAGTAGGAGAACCATGAGATGTTGGTCTCCTTTTCCAGCTCCGTTAGGTACCGCTGTACTATGCGGTACTCGGATTCCTCCTTTGGGGTGAAGCGGACCCCTTTGCCGAAGGGGCGCGCACAGGGGGCGCGGCCCAGCTTCTTTTGGAGCTACCGGAAGTGGTGAGTCCAGTCCGGCAGGTTCTCCATCACCAGTGGAGGGTACCGTGGTGTGGGGGCCGGTTGTGGTGGGCGTGTCGGGGCGGTGGCTGCGGGGCCAGCCGCCGCGAGGGCGGCTGCCACGGGGGCAGGTGTTGCTCTTGCCATCACCTCGGCGGCCGGTGTCGCTTGGGTGCGCGCCGCATCGGCGAACGTGCGGGGCCCGTTGTTGTGCGTGGCTTGGGTGATGGGGCCGGAGTCGGTGCGACTATGGGTGCTGTGGTGGCGCCGCGGGGCGATCCCTGCTGGAGTTCGGCTTTCTGCCGTTTTTGCAGCCGTGGATCCCGCTGAGCCAGAGGTGCGGCTTCGGGGGCGATCGCCTCGGGGTGGACACTTTCTGGGCAGTGCCGCTTGATGTCTTCGTAGTCGTCCTCCTCCTGTGGTGATCTGCGGCGCCTGGCAGCCTTCTTCACCATGCCTTCCCATTTCCTGTTGTTCAGGTGGGTGGCCATTGCTGCCAGCAGTTCTGAGGAGAGCAGGCTGCGCTCGTACAGCTGCGCCGTTATCATGAGGTCATGCTCATGGGTAGACCTCGGTGATGTAGGCGGCTGGTAGGGCGATATCTCTCGCGCACTGGACGTAGCACTATCCGTGCGGGTGCGTGCTGGGTGCGGGCTGATGTGCGTGATAAAGTCACGCAGTGGCCCGGGTGACTTCTTGCGTGGAGTTCCCGGGTTTGTGTCGCGCAGGGTTTCTGTGCGGCACGGGGTGCGATCGCGTACGAGCATGCACGCGGGGCGCGTGGGCGGGTCGCGGTCGAGTCGCAGGGGTGGATTGCGGGCGGGCTGCTGGGGCGCGTCGCGGGCGGGCCGCGGAGCAGCGTCGCGTGCTGGGCGCTGTGGCGAATCGCGCAGGAGCGATCTGCGCGGAGAGGCGCGTAGGGAGCCCTCTGGAGAGCGCGTTCCGGAGCCCTGAGAAGGGCGCGTGGAGGAGCCCTGAGAAGGGCTGGTCGTGGAGCCCTGAAAAGGGCTGGTCATGGAGCCCTGAGAAGGGCTGGTGAAGGAGCCCTGAGAAGGGCTGGTGAAGGAGCCCTCAGAAGGGCTCGATGAGCGCGAGCTTTCACTCGAGCTCATGGCTTGCTCGGTGGGGTGGCGCATGCCACTGCGACCGGAAGGAGGAGAGGCAAAATACCAGTCACCACATACCTTGCACCCGGGGGATCCCGCTGGTGGGAAGCCGGGGCTCAGTATACGGCGAGGGCTACCTCTCTCCCCTGGTAGCTAGAGCTGAGGTTGTCCCCGCCGCAGCCGATGGCTGTGGGTGAACTCCGTTCCTGGTTCCTTATGGAAGTAGGCAGAGTCCTTTGTTGTTGTCCGATCAGCGGTTGACGAGTGATGTGTACTTGTCGGCACACGTAGCGCTCCTTTTTCTGACTGGACGACTGTGGCGCACCGGTATTTATATTTTTTTTTTTTTTTTTGGGCGAGAGTAGTTGTGATTGTGTGTGTACCGAGTCTGTTTTTATCCCCCCCCCCCCTCTCGTCTCTCTTCCCCGTGAGCTTGATGTGTTTGGAGTGCTGGATACCAGATATTACGGAGTCTTAGATTTTCTTCTTTTTTGTTAAAAGGGGGGGTTAAATCAAGTAGCCCGGAAGATTCAATTAATCCGGCCGAGAAAGCCTACAATCCACAATAAATAAAAAAATATATACATACATAAAGATGAAAAACATATCACTACTCGCGTTCCGCAGTCGGTAGTATTTTATATTCAGCAACACCCATGTTAATATTAATTACGACAGATGTCGCTGTATCTGCCCTTCCGAATAAAGCCGTCCAACAACATGGAGACATTTCAATTTTATACTGTCAAAATCTAAGTAAGCGAAATGAACACTAGGCAGACAATGTAGGAATTCAAACAACGGACACTTTAATAACTTTTTGAAAAAAAACGGTGGCATATGAGCATACGACTAGACACCTGATGGTAAGTAGATACTGCCGTCCATGAACATCTGCAATACATGCCAATTGCCAACATTAGTCCAGAATGATAAATATTAAAGAAAAATCTTACTTAGGTACCTATCTGTCAACGCTGTAGTAATAATGTCACGTGTTCCGTATCTTCTTGGCGGGGCAGTCAATGTAATTTGTAGTTGTATAACGTATATATATATATATATATTTGTTTGTGCGTAAATATATTCACTCAGAACAAATGTGTTCGTGTATATCTTTTGTGTAAAATTTTGTGTATTTGATATTTGACTAATTTGATAAAGAATAAAAAAAAAAACTGTCGGTCTTGTGAATTTTCTCTTGTTTTCCTTCATCCTCGGATTTTAATTAAACCTTATCTGCGAATTTAATTAAAGTTTTTAAAGACAGGTATCACCAAATTATTGTTTTCTTTTTGTTTTAAAAACTCAAAGACGTAGCGATACTGGCATAGGATTGCTTAGACTTTCAACATTTCATTTAATGTTTTATCTAATCACAATCTGAATATGGAATCAGTCGATCAATTCACAAAAAAATACCCTTGGTCGCTACGCTTAGTGGTCGCTCTGCATATATTTGACATAGTATGTATAAAGTCCGTTATGATTCAAATAAAAAATTACAATCTCATCCATACACACACACAGGTTGACGGTATACCATCAAAAGAAATTTTTGATATGAATGTAACATTAATGGCATTGTAAATATGTCCGTAACAGTAAAACTATGGTTATGGCCAGGTCGAAACACGCCACAGGCGGTTTGGCGAGTACATACTTTCAGAGGTGGTGTTTTGTGGTGATGGTGATCTTTCAGGGCTTCTGGTAGCGGCTTCGTTAGCCCTTAATCGACTTTTATGACAATCACATGAAAAGATGGGATTCTAGAGCCAGCCGACATCACACGGAAAAAAGTAATTAAATATCATCTTAATTTATTATTACCTACATACAAAAATATTCTATAAAAATGTTGCCATTACAAAAAAAAAGAATCAATATTAGACACATTATTTTGGATAACCATTTTTTTGGATAGCAATTAAACAACTTTGAACGGTTTAAATCGCGTATATTTAACATTATTTATATCCCGACGTTTCGAACACTTTGCAGTGGACGTGGTCACGTGGTCACGGGGTGACTAATTGATTTTATTTGTCACTTGAGTTATTAAGAAATTATTTGAACTACCGTCTGAATTTTTTTAATTATAACATTCCCTATGCACGCAGTATTCGCTCACGCGTTTTAAACCGTTTAAAGTTGTTTAATTGCTATGTATAGTAATCGCGAAAACCTAAGAAAATATTATTTTTTTATATTTGAAAAGGCTTGGTTAACAATTTACTAACATTTTCCATAATAAAAATTAACCGAGGTTAATAAACTGTCATTACAACTAATTATGTGGTTCAGAGTTAATTAATTGTAACATATCCGTTAAGTGTAATTTTAGAACTGTGGCGTATGGTGCAAGTTTAGAAGAGCTACAGGCGACGAAGAAATATGAAATTTTTGATACGTTATTTGTTTTACTTTAAAACAAATGAATAAAAAGGGACAATGGGGAAAAATGTATAGATGTCGTCCCAACCAAACAACAAACATAAAATTAGTGACTTTAATTGACCCTCATCTTTGGGTATAAGCAATTGTAACTGCTACAGCGATGGAATTCTTTCACTAAAAATATACGAAAAAGATTGTATTTATAATATTTGTTAAAACAAATAAAATGTAAGAAAAGGAAAGTGATTTATATCACGGTTCGCACAGGGTTTTGATATTAACTACCTTAATATTAAAAGATCTTTTTTTTTATGGAGGAAGCCGCAGACGAGCATACAGCCAACATTAATCCAAAATGACAAACGTTAGCACCCCCCGGATCTTGTCTATCTTTGGAGAACGATCTTGGAGCCTATATACGAATGGATTTAGAGAAAGGCTTGGGAAAATGAGGAGGAATAGGATGAGAATAGGCTCTGATACATCTCGCTCACTACCGAAACACGTACGTACTTTAGGGTAATAAGATAAAGTGGGAAATGCAGTACATTTCAAGGTAGTCTTCTGTGAGAGAGGGGTAACGTGGCCAGTCGAGCGAGCCCAGCAGCTGTTGGATTGCAGCGTACACTCTCCCCATCAAAAGGATCTATGAAATAGATCTATCATAGCTATCTACATAAAGCTATCATTTGAAGTAGTTGATCATCATTGATCATTTGATCATCATTTGATCATTTGAAATCATCTAATGTGTGATGGTACATGTTGATTTATATTGACCCTTGACGTCATTTCTTGTTTATTTATTTACACAAATCCACAGCGAAACCAATTGAAACAAAACTTACATCAATACAAACTATTCTCATCGCTACAGGGAATTTCACTGTGTCCGTATTACACAATAAACCTAAGTAGCTTCAATACTCTACTCGTAACTCAAGACTATTCCAAAGACACATATTATTCCAGACTAGACCAGTTTCAAGCAATTAATCGGGAATGTTGTCATAGCATACAAGATTAGTATTATTTATTAGGCTGCTATCCCGCTTGAATTTTGCTCCGTGGACCACACGTCAATGATAGTAAAAGTTAACGACTCTAACTAATTAGCTCCAGAGTCTTAAAAATAATTAATTTTGATAATAAAGGTATCTTTTTTGTCTTAAATATATGTTTTGAGAAATGAATGTTAGTTCTAATTATGTATAATTAAGTTAATTTGATACATTGATTGATAATGGCTTGTATTTCATTGAGCCGCAAAAAATACTTATTGAGCTTAATCATGTGCATGAGGGATGTATGGCCTCAAAACGGCCTCTAAACTCAATCAAAAATACTTAATGAGCTTAATCATGTGCATGAGGGATGTATGGCCTCAAAACGGCCTCTAAACTCAATAAAAAATACTTAATGAGGTTAATCATGTGCATGAGGGATGTATGGCCTCAAAACGGCCTCTAAACTTAATCAAAAATACTTAATGAGCTTAATCATGTGCATGGGGGATGTATGGCCTCAAAACGGCCTCGAAACTCAATCAAAAATACTTAATGAGCTTAATCATGTGCATGAGGGATGTATGGCCTCAAAACGGCCTCGGAACTCAATCAAAAATACTTAATCATGATCAACAAAGCAGTTTTCTAATTACTGAAGTTAACAAGAGTCGACGGTTCGTGGGACTCCTTATTGTCACCAGAGACCCTACATCTAACCCACTTCTGACTTATTCTGTTATAATCCAAATAGACATACTGGTCTCTGTTATGTGGCGCGCAACGCCTCATACGTCTACCTGCACAGATGGATACCAGGTTATACCGAGGGACATCCCAAAGATCACCGCCACAAGGAATAATTAAAAGTGAGTGATGCATGCATTGGCCATTGGTGTCGGACGGCTTTAGTATAGCATCATCCCATTTCTTCCCGAGGGTGTCCTGAAAGGTGGCTAAGGGACTACCATAAGCCCTGAAGGACTGCACCACCTCTAAAAGAGTGGACTGCTCTTTTTTGAGTTTTGAGAGTTTGAGGTTTGAGTTTTGAAGCGATACATCACCCATGCATATTTTCTTGTGTACAATAGTGAGGTTAAAAGGGCTGGCTACGATTGCGGTACATACATTCCTTTTCTGATCTACATTTTATCTACAAGATTGATTCTACGTGCAGCCGAGCATGCGGTGGATATTTTGTGCATGACTGTACCCGCACTGCATGTCAGAATGCACGTACACCCAATTGAGATGCAAGGATACAATTTATGTAAGAAATAGTGGCCATAGTTTTGCATAAATTTCTAAAGCTGCGCAATTAAGATTGCCCCGTATTACTTAAAAATGTTGTCCTGTTTGTTTATTATATAAAATCGCATAAGCTTTGCATCTGTGTGAGTGGCTGTCGAATTTGTTCCAATCCGATTGTCGCAATGGTTCGCTCTGTTGACTTTACAATTTTATGACAATGGGTTATTTAGTATCCAGAGTTGAATCGTTTTTTTTCTGACAATTTATAGTACAAGGTATATGTTTTATTTTAATAAGTAACGAGTGCTCCGAACGTTTTAGATAGCACAACAAAACTTTACATTTTGTAAATTTTGATATATTCGCTAAAATAATTTTATTTTACTATAGAACCATTTCATAAATTTGAAATTAGTTGACGTGTTCTAGGTTTTGCGCTATTTCAATGACACGTCGTGTAACTGTTACATTATGACAAAATTGGGAATTGAAAGAGAATACAATCAGGCGGTGTTATAGCTTCACAGCAATTTCACCCAGACAACCTTGAGGAAAGGAGTTGTGACCTAGCCTAGGTAATAACGTACATAGTGTATGTACTAGGGTTGTTAGGGATATATTTCAGTGCGGTTCCCGATACGGATATGTTTTTAATGAACTTTTTTAAGAAACGTATCACTAACTTTACTTTCAATTTTAGTTTCAAGAAATTATATTAACAATCACAGTAACTTTTATTTCAGAATAGCTGTACCCGGCCAGGCGTTGCTGTGGCTGCCCAACAGATGGCGCTTACCCTGTTTTTTTCTATTTATTTCAATATATTTCTAGAATAATTTTCTTTTTTTTCCGTGAATTTCTCAGATATTTTAATAGTTATTCTGCTATTTGGGGCGTAGACGAATCCAACAAATCAGAGATCATTAAAATCGGTCCAGCCGTTCTTGAGTTATAAATGATGTAACTAACCCGACTTTGTTTTATATACAGGGTGGAAAATATGAATGGGACATGGAGGAAAAGTACATTAAATATTGAAGATATCAAATTTCACTCAAAGGAAACATTCATTTGTTTTTTAAAATAAGAATACCCCCATTCAAACATTTTTTTAAAAGTTTACCTGAGCCGGGAATCGAACCAACTAAAAATGCAAAAAATAGACAATCACTATTTTATTGAACCAATCGATAGGGCTATGATAAGGATAAAATCTCTCGAACAAACATTGTATCTTACAACTAAAGAAGATCATGAAATCTAACAATTCGCACCTATCGAATTAACCAGAAGGACACGTACCTAGATAGCTATCTATTGGTTGGTTCAATAAAATAGTGACTGTCTATTTTTTGCATTTTTAGTTGGTTCGATTCCCGGCTCAGGTAAACTTTTTAAAAAATGTTTGAATGCGGTTATTCTTATTTTAAAAAACAAAAGAATGTTTCCTTTGAGTGAAATTTGATATCTTCAATATTTAATGCACTTTTCCTCAATGTCCGGTTCATATTTTCCACCCTGTATATAAGATTCGGTTTCAATTTCGATTAATCGTTTATTTCGGATGTCCAATAGTTTCGGTTAGGTTACGGATCTCCATAACGTGTCTAGTATGTACATCGATTTGTATTATTAAAAATGCATTTATTTGCAGTAACATATGTATACTTTTAATTTAAACGAAAAATCACTCGACAAGTCACGCTTGCTGCACAAGCAAAGCAAATTTCTTTCCAGTATTGTGTATTTTTATTACGAATAGGTATATCGATATTATTTCTAAATCTATCCACAAATACATTACTTTGTGTATTTACCGTTTTCTATATATCAATGTCTATCCAAGTACAAAAGGTTTTCTGCTATTATTATGGCAAGTATTCAAAAGACGAATACTTTGTTATTAAGAGGACATTTTTAGATCGTTAGACATTATTTAAACTACTTATCGCTTTATTCAATAACAGAGTATTCTTTACGATATTTCCATTCGGTTCAGAGATATATTTTTCAGTAAGCACCTTATAAAAGTCTATTTACAACTCTTTGATCCAAAATTTAGAACGTTGACACCATCTTTACTGCTTTGAAGTAAAGTTCTTCCAATAATTAATCGTTGGATAGAACTCTGTGCTCCAAAAAATGTCTCCACTGAATGTCATTGTTATTCCAGGATTGAAATTAAGTTAAGGATTTAGAAAAAGGGTTGGAAAAATGGATAGGATAGGATGGAAATGGGCTCTGGCACATCTCACTCATTACCGAAACACGTACGTATATTGGGGAAATAAGATAAAGTGAGAAATGCGGTACATTTCATGGTAGTCTTCTGTGAGAGAGGGGTAACGTGGCCAGTCGAGCGCGCCCAGCGGCTGTTGGATTGCAGCGTGCACCCTCCCCCTCCCATTTATATATGTATCTGTGTTATATTTTTAACATTTATTTTATGTCAATTATTTTATAATATTTTATTTATTTTATAACAACAATTTTTTACCATTCACAATTTTACGTAAATCACTGGAGGGGTTTCGGACCTTAAATCCACCGCGGGCGCGCAGTGCGGATTTGTTGATCACATACTCCAGATTTATATTTTTTTATTTATGGAACTTGCGGATTTCCTCACGATGTATTATTCCCTCACCGGCGAGGTAGTGTCAATTTTAATAAATTTGAACTCACGATCAGACGAACGTGTGTCGAGTATTTAGTTTTAATGTATGTATTTTTATTTTATTTGAATTGCTGAGCCCTTGCAGGGTGTTGTATGTCATTAGATATGTAAGTTTTATGTTACCTATTGTACCTACAACATGCAAAAAATAAATATTTATATAAATTCCAACGAATTAAAAAAATCCATAACACTTGAGACCTCACACAAAGTATCAGCTGCCGCTTCTTAATGAATAAAATTGCTATATTGCCAATCGCTTCATACTAAATTGTCTATTGCACACAAGGCGTTCAACGAAACGCATGTGAGATCAATCGCGCAATGCCATAAGTCAATCGTGCGATGTCATAACTCAACTGCGCGATGTCATAAGTCAACCGCGGGAGACTGCCTGGCGACGCGCGGTGCATTTGAAACGTGGACTTTGGAATTGGGAATAAGGACGACCACACACACATGTATTTTTAATGGAAAGATGGCGGCATACGAGCATATAGTCCATCTGCTGGTAAGCGGATACTATCATCCGTGGACATCCGCGATACATGTCAACATCAGTCCAGGCGGACAAAGGTTGGCACAGGAATATATTTGAAGAAAGGGTCAGGAAAATATAGAGGGATAGGATAGGATGGGATGGAAATTGGCTCTGGCATATCTCACTCACTACCGAAACACGTACGTATATTGGAGAAATACGATAAAGTAGGTAATGCAGTACATTTCAAGGTTTTCTGTGAGAGAGGGGTAACGTGGCCAGTGAAGTGCTACCAGCGGCTCCTTGTGCTTATATTATTAAACTTGAGAGGAGCATGGTGCACGTTGTAATCCCACAGTCGCTTGGCGCGCGCGCTTACCCTGCACTGAGTAATGAGAGGTACAAACATTTTAGATAAAACAACAAAATTTTAAATGTTTTTGATTTACTTATTCCTTAAAATATTTTTATTTTTTTCAAGAACGGTTGTCTATGTTTTAAATCAGTTGACGTGTTTCTTAGATCGAATCAAAAGGAAGAAGATACGTTAATTACTTACCGCGCGTGGTCCTACAAAACAGAGTCCAATGGACCTGTTTCGTTTAGTCACCGATAGAACAACGCTTTGCTCGCACGTGATACGCTCACACGGTGAATTCAGTATTGTAGTAGAAAATGCATTTTAAAATGCATTTATTCAGTACACGAATCACTCGAGGAACAAAAACAAGACACATGGAATCACTTTTCACTCGTAAGTACACCAAAGAGTAATAATTTTGTAGAAGTTTTTTAAAATTATTAGTTTACATTCAGCCATTAATGAGTGAGCGAGATAAAGTAGTGCTTGTCTCGCTCTTGCTACTGTCCAATCTCATCGTCCTATCGGTGTCGTACCACGTGACTTCAATTATAGCTGTACGAGATTGTGTGCATGTTGTTGTGCGTTCGAGCCTATATTCAGTTGACGCGATGTAAGAACGCACCGTGTCTTCCTCTGTTACTTTGATCTAAGGCGTGTTTAATCGTTATTTCGGTGATACATTGTATACAGTTTCCCAACATTTTAGCGCATCAACCCCCTGAACAATAAACAATAACACCAAAACCAAAGTAAATAATCTCACGACCCCATTACTAATGATTAGGTCCTAATTATGTTTTTATTGTTTTACATTTGATTATAAATAGTTAAGTAATTAATAAAAGGTTTTTTTTGTACATAAATACTTATTTTTTGCAAAGCAACTGCGACCACCCGTATAAATGCGATGGCGACTTCCAAGTTGATAAACGATGGCCGGGTATTACAGCGCATTATACTCTACTGTATGCTTTGAACTAAAATTTGTAAAATCATTTTAACCCACTGCATTTTGTTTCTACGTTTAGGCTGTTTTTTTTTTATAAATATTATCACTATAACCCTTGTTATAGTGACATATTGTTATTACAAATTGTTTGTAGGACGCTTAACATTCGCGTAGCAACAGGCCATTCAATTGAAGTAAATCAAAGCATGCAGATTGAGCTCAAATGGAAACAGTGAAATGTATTCTATAGATACCCGCTATTGTCAGATATGAGGGTGTTACAAGGATCGGATATTTTTACGGATACCTACGGTTTCGGTTACGGATATGTTTTTAATTAATATTAAGAAATGTATCTGTAACTGAAAGCAAAGGAAAATAAAACGAAATAGGCAATAATAATAATCACAGTTACTGCTAGCCTAATTGTATTGAAAATATCACCGGAAGAAAATAAGACCTAACAAAAAAGTATAACTGTCACCTTTTTGTTTTAATCACATATATGGCAATGGTGCAAGTAGCACATTCCGCCAGTGTCAAGTATTCTTGAAACAATTTCAAAGTCTAAATCGTATCCTGTCAATTGGCCAGTCCCGTCGAAGTAAGTCAAGAGTCGCCCAGTAAAGTGATAGTCGGTTTACTGAGGATAGAAGAGGTCTCCTTGAAAGCACACGAAAAATGCAGTCCCACGCTTTTATTTGATTATCACAAACACCACGCACGAAAAATACTTTGAAGTTTAATAAACTATGACTATTAAACCACAAAACACCTAAATTTTTACAAAGAACAAGTACAGAGAACAACTTATAAACTTATAAAAAATGTTTTGCTACCTGCATCGTTCATACTTTACTTACACTGTTCACACAGACAGACGAATGTCCTAAAAATGCTTGTTGTTTGCTCTGTAAATACTTTTTACAAAAACTATTAAATGTACAGACACCGCTTTGTTACATATTATTATTATAACCGTATTGTTATATAGATGAATTACATAATGAAATATGAACTATTGAAACTAAGAAGCTATTTCGGGTTTACCTATACTAAAATTAGTCTATGTTTTCCGGTAATATTATTGTATGTGAATGACCCCAAAAGGAGTGTGTTGGGGTCATAGCAAACAGATGTATATTCTCTGTCTACCCCATGGGGGCCGGCGTCACTGAATTTAAGAAAGAAAATATATTTCACGCTTAGTAAACCGGCACAACTCAAAGTTCAGGCTATCTTAGTAATCAAAAATGTACGACGTATGTCACAAACGAGCTCAATGTGACTCGTATGTCATAAACGGCGATTACAGGTTCAAGAAAGTCTCCTTGTGTAAATGAGCTACCACAAGCCCTGAGGAACCACATCACCTCTTAAAGAATCGATTAACCCGCTTGGCAGCTGGGCCAAAGATCCCTCATGCATAGACAATGTGCATTAGATAGGCCGTTAGCCATTAGACAGTATTTAGGCCCGTGTCCAGGAGTGGACCGTAAAAGGACTTTATGCTTATACGTATATTGCTTAATTATTCAGTTTATTATCATGTGTCTAGTTATGCAAGATGGATGAAAACGTACGTCATTTTGACGCAAGTTATGACCTCGACGTACTGTGTATAATGTACGGAAGGACATATAATTGAATTGTTTGCCTTTAGCATTTGATAAGTGTTGTGGGGACATTAAAGGCTCGCGCATATTAGGGCGAGCCGCGCCGCAGCGCAACGGCGACCCACTTGCCACACGTATTTATGCGTCGATGTTATGCGTTGCGACGTGGAGCGCTTCAATGTGAGATGAATGAGCGCAGTTAAAGGACGTAATTCGGAGACTTTATTCGCTGTGCGACGACGTGAATAATTGAATGTCAACAGCTAGTTAATTTAATTATTGTGTTAAGCTGCGGTCCGCTGCGTCTGTAATGTCCGTTGTCGCGGTTTTGCACTGAGACCCGCTGCGGCGCGACGCTGATGTAATGTGTGCGGACCTTTAGGGTTCTGCATTGTCTTTCATGGTCTTTCAAAAGGGACGCTCGATTTTTAAAAACCTATTGCGGCCATCTTTAAAAAGTATTGTATATGTGTCATATTTGACAGTATGGTTCATTGAACTTCATCATTTAATCACGGAAAATTACACGATTCAGCAACGCGTGAAAATCATTAAACTTTACTATCAAAATGACTGTTCAGTTTGTGGAACGTTCCGTGCATTACGTGGAATTTATAGTCAGAATAATCGGCCCGTTCAGTCCTCAATTCGACGTCTAATCAACAAATTCGAAGAAACCGGATGAGTTGCCGATTGAACACCTCCTGCTCGTCAACGAAACGCAGGGTCTATCGAAAACATTCTTGCTGTTCGGGACAGCGTGCATGAGAATCCAAGTCAGTTTATCGTCGTGGGCAAGAACTTGATCTTTCTGCGACTTCAACTTGGCGAATTATGCGTCGGGACTTTAGCCTACATCCTTATAAAATTCAATTGACACTGAAGCCGAATGACCTTAGACAGCGCAGTACATTCGCTGACTGGGCTTTGAAGCAATTGGAATTGCTTTTGGCCGAAAAATAATCTTTAGCGACGGAGCCCATTTTTAGATGAATGGCTTCTAACGAAGCAAAATTGTCGCATTTGAAGCGATGAGAATCCACGGGAAATTCAAAAGCGTCAAATGCACCTCGAAGAAGCCACTTTTTCGTGTGTATTTTGGTCCGGAGGCATCATCGGCTCTTGCATCTTCCAAAATGAACAAGGAGTTGTGTACTCACTGTCAACGGCAATAGGTATCGGGTGATGATAACTGATTATTTGTGGCTAGATTATTGGTTGACATTTAGATGGTTAGATGTTATTAGATGATTAGATGATAGATTAATGATTAAACGATATTGACATTAACTATCTGTGGTTTCAACAAAACGGCGCCACATGTCGCACAGCGCATGCAACAATGGACATTCTGCAGGAGAAGTTCCCAGACTCCGAGACTTCGCGAAGCGGCGACATCAACTGGCTGCTGAGATCGTGTGATCTAAAGCCCTTAGACTTTTTCTTGTAGGGTTACGTTAAATCCCAAATTGATGCCTTAAGGGCCAACATTATTGAAATCGAGCCCCATTTATGCGATAGAGTTATTGAAATTTGGGCCTCCAGAATGCGCGCCACTCAACGTAGCCGCGGCGGCCATTTGCCTGATACCGTAATTAATGCTTTCGATTGACCTTCCAAATAAAAAAAGTATATAACGGTTTCGATTATATAATTTGTTTTATTTATATTTTAAACTAGAGCGCACCTATTGAAGTACATACATAAAGTATGTAGGCTACAGAATCTCTTCTCGTGGGTGTCGTGGCCTGAGGGACTACAGCACCTCTAAAAGAGTGGATTCGTCAATGCGCTTGGTCAGCATGCCATTTTAAGGTCATACATTCCTTGTGTACCAGACAATGTGCATGAGGAGGCCCGTGTCCAGCAGGGGCGATAAAATGGGTGTTTACGGTTACGGTTATTGTATGAAGTTTGAAAATCACTTTTCTCCAGCTCAGCAAGACCCAGTATTTATGAAACAACCATTCAAGGCTTCAAAAACCCTAAACCCTTTCTCCAAACAGACCCCTAAATGAAAGGTAGACAGCGCATCCTAGGCCAACGGTTGTCATTCTAGGGTGAAGTTGGTACGTATCGCGCTGTCGCAGGGCGACGGTATCCAGTTACCACCAGGTGGAATGTCTGCTCGTCGGCTGCCCTCTTACTATAAAAATAAAAAAACAAAATATACAGACATGGATTTGTCATGATTTTATTGTATGCCTATATCTTTCTACTGCTGGATATAGGTCTCCCCCTAGGCTCTCTATCACGCACGATCTTCGGCTCTTATCATCCAACCACCACCAGCGAACCCCATGAAGTCATCGGCCCACCTGGCCGGTGCGCGTCCACCACGTGGCTTCCACCCATACGGGGCTTCCACTCGAGGACTCATCTAACTCAACCGTTATCGGTCTCGCGGCAAATATGACCTGCCCCTTATATTTAGTACCTACTATTAAATAATGTATTATTTTTATACATAACTAGCTGTTCCTCGGCATGCGTTGCAATGCTTTTGTTTTTTGTAGCGCCCTCTAGTGGCGAGTTACAACAAATTGGATAGCATAAAAACCTTCTCCATGAAAAAATACATATATGTGCCAACTTTCATGGTGATCGGTCAAAGAGTGACATATACACACACACGCACACACATACATACATATAGATCATAACTTCCATTTTTATATATATAGATCTGTAGTGTGAAATCTCCAATCCCCCATTACTATTTAGGTCACAGTTTAAAGGTTAAAAGACGTTTAATATAATAAATTATACTGATAACTATACTATACTACAATTTAGCGCTAATGTTATCTGGGTAAGGCGTAATAATTGACATTATGCCGTCATAAAATTTTATTACCGAGATTGTGCTGAATTATTAATTATAATTAAGATAATTGAGTATATTAAATTGCGTATTTTAACTTTATTACTGGTTATTAGCAAGTCGATCGAATCATTTCTGACATGTATGTATATTAGAGGCCACACAAGCATCTATACAAACATATATTTGAAGAATATACTTTGGCAGATTTGCGGACTCTGTATGCCATTGTAAATAATAAAATCGATAAGATTGCACCATTAACAAGAATGATGAAAACTTACAATGACTTATTTTGTAACTCTGGTTTGGCTTTTGGGAGAAAAATTAGAGAGTATTTGCGTGATAAAATTGGACAATCTGTATATATTTTATAATGCAAACACGTATACCAAAGGTATTTGTTAGCCGGTAAGCAAAGGATAATAATAATAATAATAAAACCAGAAAAACAAAGAAACGGTAAACAATAAAATGTAAACAAATAACTTTGTTATACGCGTTATATCCGATTTACAATATAATACGTGTACAAAGCGGGAAAGTTTAAAAAGTTAATCTGTTAATCTAACTAAATTCATTTATTATGTTAATCATCCATACTCACTGAATTCACACACAAACACGCACTTTTAAAGGCACTATTATGTTTATATATTATAATTAGTAACGTGTCTTCACAAGCTTAGAACCAATTTTTTACAGGTCGTTTAATAAAAATGTAATGTTTAATATAAGCAATTAATTGTCATTTGTTAAAACATGAGTTTAGAATAATATTTTCTTAGGTTTTCGCGATTACTATACATAGCAATTAAATCGCGTATATTTGACATTATTTTTATCACGACGTTTCGAACACTTTGCAGTGGACGTGGTCACGGGGTGACTAATTGATTTTATTTGTCACTTGAGTTATTAAGAAATTATTTGGACTACCGTCTGAATTTTTTTTTTTTTGAACTATCGTCTGGATTTTTTAATCATAACATTCCCTATGCACGCAGTATTCACTCACGGTGTCCAGAGGTCTTGCAGTATTGCGTTGGCCTTGGGATTTAATTAATTTAATGACTGGATCCCAAGCCGGTGGTACTTGCCAACCATCTTCTCTATTAAAATTTGGATGTTTCTTGATTTCAATAAAATAATGTCAAATATACGCGATTTAAACCGTTCAAAGTTGTTTAATTGCTTTGAGTTTAGAATTTTTTTAATGTATTTTTATACCGTGTTTACGCTGTTATTTCATGTAAGATAAAATCAATAACAAATAAATTATATATAAGATACATTTTGAAGAATAATTGCAGTGTAGTTACAGTATAAATAATACTGCGTGGAATAACTCAGTGTAACTCCAACACGCCCGCTGTGCCGACGCGACGTTATTGTATCTTAAAGATGATGTCAGTACATCTATAATTTATATATCTATGTATTTAATTTTATTTATATAATATAAAAAAGTAGCAGTCGAGCTCACAATCCACCTGCTGGTGAGTATGCTTTCGACATATGCCAACGTTAGTCTAGAATGACTTTGGAGTGATGGAGTTTGGAGTTAGAAGCCTTTGGCGGTTTCAAATTGAAATAAATATTTTTTCCATAACATAAGTAAATATGTTACAATTAATACTTATAATGTGTCCTATTGTGTTCTACCTCAATAGGCTTTTTCAATTTTTATGCAATAATTAGTCAAATTTAATTCATTTAATAGGGATTATTATATAAAAATATATAATAACGTTAATTAGATTCGTATGTCATTCTTATATTTAAATAATCTTCTACATTATAAAAACAATTATTTAAAAGCCAGCGTGTAACTTTTGTCTTAAACATATTTCTCAGTGGATGCTTTAACTTACTATAGTAGCTTATTGTAAATAGTCACCATATAGAAAGAATTTCTTTTACAAATCTTTAGTCTACTTTCAGGAAACGGTGGCGGGTTTAGTACCGAGAACATCACCGTGCTTTTTTAAATTATATACTCTCCATTATAGGAATGGATAGATTATTATGGGATGGGATATCACTACCGAAACACGGATATTGGAGGGAATTGGAAAGAGGTGGAAAATGTAGTACATTATACGGTTGTGCTCTTTGAGAAAGCGGTAACTTGGGCAGTCGGGCGCTCCCAGACAGGCCCCGGCACCCCCTTCTAGTCTTCCTCCCAAATTTGTGTCAACAATTGTAACCAAGCATGCATCAAGTTTAAGCGATAAAATGAGTAAAGCAGAATAAAGGTGTTTTGCAATACGAGGGGGAGAGTGCACGCTGCAATCCAACGGCCGCTGGACGCACTCGACTGGCCACGTTACCCCTCTCTCACAGAAGACTACCTTGAAATGCACTGCATTTCCCACTTTATCTTATTTCCCTAATGTACATTCACACGTATAGTGAGTAGTGAGTGAGTGACTGAGATGTGCCAGAGCCTATTCCGATCGTATCCCTCCCCATTTCCCCAACCCTTTCTCCAAATCCATTCCTATATCCAAAGGTAGGCAGCGCATCCGGGGGCGTCCCAACGTTTGTCATTTTGGACTAAGGTTGGCATGTATCGCGGATGTCTATGGGCTACAGTATCCACTTACCATCAGGTGGACTGTAAGAGATTGACCTGATGAACTAATCACGCTTAGTCTAAAGTCCGCGAGAACGAAATTGCGGGATCAACTCGTTACTCAATAAAATGAAACAAGATTGCAACACTAACTGTACAAGATTTAAGAGATCTTGAAACGTTCTCATTGGTGGACGGTTTTAACCAGACGTTTTCGGTCATCCCCCGCCGAGATTCAATTGGCCAGCATTTGTAATTTAACTACACCATGATAATAGTTGTACAACCGTAGTGCAGAATTGATACTAGATGCATCTGGTCTTGGTACAATCAATTAGGTCAAATGCAGTTCTAATTGGATACATGCAAGAGTCGGCAGACATGCTAGGTCATTTTACTTTGTGTGTTTCCCACGCTTTTGAATATTCATTAGATAATGGGGGCTTTAGACCAGTACCAGCTCAACTCGCCCGTAAAAGGCGAATGTGAAAACCCCGAGGAATTACACCACCTTATAAAGAATAGACTCGCCAACCCGCTTGGTTAGTGTGCCGTTTTAAGGCTATGCATCCCTCATGGTGACAATGTGCACGAGAAACGTATGGCCATACCACAATAAATCTAGAAAGGCGGACTCCTACTGCTGCGTGAATTGAGGTCTTCGTGGCAGTTTACGAATGGACTGCTGACTTTAGAACAGCTTCACCCCTATTTCTTGGCGTGGGTGCCGTGGAAGGCGACTAATGGGTAATAAAGCGACTACAAGCTCTGAGGAACTGAACCACCTCTAAATAGTAGAATTGTCAATGCGCTTAGCCAGCGTGACGTTTCTAGGCCATACCACGCAACGATAACAGGGCTGGTTAGGATTACGGTAATCAGCGCTAACTACCCGTAAGCAGATAACATCCATTCTTCATGTTCGCACCTCAATCAATACTCGACCGGTCAAATATGTAATGACGCGTGCATTGTCCATGACCCCGAATTTACACTATCATCATATGACACATATTCTGCGTGTAGGAAATATATCAATTGCTTTTATACACTCATAAAAATGTCTAGCAATTTCCGCAATTACCTCTCGAGGCCAGGAGGTTAGCGATTTGTCAGTTTATAGGTAGCGAGCGCGGGAAACTTAAGTTACATGGAATATGTTTCTAGATTAGAAATGATAATTAGGTTACTGCTTTAAAACGTTCTGACAATGTAAATTGCAATATCATAATCACTTAATGTATTACTTAAAGGTCAGTAATACTTCAATTACACATTTTAAATTCGAATTTTTACATACATTTTATTCTTAGTGTACTTATCGATATATTTATGTTTATGTTTGTAATAAATTTTAAATGTCTATGTTTCTTATTTTAAACCTGAGTAAGGGGAGGCACTGGCTTTTAAGATACAAATTTTTAATCTAGTTTGAGAGTCAAGGCTCACTCAAAATCCGGCATGTGAACATTGAGAGAAATATAAACAATTTCAATTTTAAAATATGAAATGGGTACAAAATGTGAAAGTTTAAAAAGTTAATTGTGAAAGTTAATTTCAATTTAAATTTAAATTTTACTATTTAATTATGGAATTTGAAATGTGTAGTTGAGGTATTACTTACTGACGTTTAAAGGCAGAGAAATACGATAGATAATTTTTTTGGATACAGTTTAACGTAAAAATGGTCTCCAATCTTTAAATGTATTTGAGATTTTAATGCTATTTTCATATTTTTGTTTACGTTAAACTAAATGAAATCTTTCGATAAGAATTGAACGACTGTATTAGGTTTTCTAAAATATAGACTAATTACCTTATTATTAAAAAATAGATTTAACCGCATCTCGCGCTTGAATGTGGAGATTATTTTTAATAATTTTTGCTGACGTGTTACTGACTCTGACTAAGCAGAATGTTTAAAATATCATTGCGATGTTTCAGTATTATTTCCGCGGTAAGAGAAATACAAATTACAAAGCGATTACAAAGCATTTTATTGTACGTCAACGAGAGTCATTAAAACGCTTTCTTCGTGGTCACTCTCTCAAGGCCACTATAACCGGTAGAGGAAGACGTCAAGAGATCACTATGCGATGCGAAATTACTCGATAATATACAGTTGACTACGTAATGATCCGACACTAATTGTGTTGTGCGAAACTTATGAATGATCGAAATTACTTTCAAACTCAAATGATTTATTTGTAGAATACGATCACAAGAAGATAGTAAATTAAAAATATACATACTGAACCTACTAGAACCTGTAAAATTTTATTAACAACTATTCCTTTCCCTGCTACTTAAATATTTGACATATTTATAAAGCGCGCGCCACGAACAGGAAGAATTTCGATCATTGACATGAGATCAGACAAAACTGGACGGAAAAGAGATTTCTATAAAATTATTGATCACAGACCACTTCACTAAACCCCTCATATTAAAATTCAATAAAATGAGGACTCTAGTAGTGGTCGGTGTCCGTCCAATCTTGGCTGACCTCATGTCCATGACCAAAATTCTTCCTGCTCGTGGCGCGGGCTTTAACAATCGTCATAATTAAAATCAACAAGATTAATGTCAACTCCTTGATTGTATAGCTGTACAAATCTAAAACTATCCACCAATCCGCATTGGGGCCGAGTGATCATAACGGCCCGAAATCTCCTTTGATTTTATAAGGACGGTCTGTGCCTTGCAGTAGGAAGTTATATGATGTACAAAAAGAGATTTTTTTAAAAATAATTCTATAATCAAAATATTTAAAATTTCCTTTACTGATCTATAAATGCTAAGTCGCTCTCCAAGATAGCGTGAATTAAAAAAAAAACACAAATTAATTCGACGTCATGATCCTCAAATTGGGCTATGAATTGGGCTCATAATCCTCAAATTACATATAAATGAATAAAAACACCATACTCAATGCCCCCACTGGGATTCCCTATGTCGTGGGTTCAGAGACATATACAAAAACTCTACAATTTTTATTAAAAAGTAAATAAAAAGAAATTTGTCTTCCCAACTGGCGCCTGCCATCGGCTTTTCATATTGATAAAAAAGAAAGAAAACAAAATAAGGAAAACTAAACAATAATTATTAATAAGTGTAAAATATGAAAACGCCTAAAAGAAGGTCAACTACCTACTACTTCCGACGTAGCCAACCGACAATACGATATTTCTTATTGAGGACAAAATAAAAACCATAATCGCTTCCATGAAGCGTCTGAGTCAGGAGTTGACCACAATTATTTTATTCTATTTCTCACGGGTCACTTGGCAACAATGGTTTCCGGTTAGACGGACGTTCTATTGTAAGTGACACAGTGGTTACTAGGGTGGGCGGCTCAATAGAGAAGTGGAAGAGATATGAGGTCTTCGTATTAACGAAAGAAGACGTCAAAAACGCGATACTTATAAAGAGTGCAGGATTGCGGCGAGAGATTGAAACAAAACCGGTCGGCTTGTTTTCATAAGAAGAAAAAGCATTGTAACATTTTTAACGAAATCATAAATAACTTTCTAGTCGGAAATTGCAAATAAGCTATTGCTTGTTTTTAATAAGCAATAGTATTATTATTATTAATTAATAATGGTTATTCTTTTTATTATTAAAACTTCAAGTTTTTAGCATAATTTTAAATTAGATACCTAATGAAAATTTTTCCAATTTCTTTTTGCAATTTTTCAGAATGCAATTTTGTACCTTTTTTTTATAAGGAGAATAATAAAAGTGTTGTAATTTACAATACAGATTTTAAACATTTCGACATTTCGAACACACAAAAATAGTTTTCGGTTAGGCGGACGTTATAACTGTTATGAAGTGGCATAATGGTGGTGGTCAGGTCGAAACGCGATGCTTATACAGTGTAGTAGGCGTATCTAACTGGGGTGAGAGATTATAACAAAACCGTCTGTACGTGAAATATTTATTGAAACAAAAAATTAACAATAAAGGAGTAAAAAGATTGTTGTCACAATATTTGTTTGTTGTTCGTTTGTATATCCACGGTATAGAAGCTAAATTTTCAATATAGCGTTTTTCTGAATTTAGTTTCCGCGATATCAAAAGTGAGGATATATAGAAAAAGTTAAAAAAAAATGAGTTTTTGGCGGGAACTCGGGGCGTGAAGTTGAGTTTTTATTTGATTTATTACAAAAATTGCATATAGTGCGTTTTGTGATTTAACAGCGACAGTTTATTAAACTTCAAAGTGTTTTCAAAGTAATCTTTGTGCGTAATGTTTGTAATAAACAAATAAAAGCATGGGATTGCGTTGTTCGTGCGCTTCCAAGGAGTCCTCTTCTGTCTTCAGTAAACCTACTATCGCTTTACTGAGCGACTTCCGACTTAGTTCGTCGGCATTGGACATTGACTTAAAAGTAAGAATTTCATGGTAGGTAACTTGAAATTTCAATAATCCAAATCGGTTCCGTAGTTTTAAAATTACGACAGTAAAAACTTTTAAATATAGCCTAAAAGAAATTATCGGAAGAAAACCATATCAATCTTGGATAGGGTTTTTATTTATAAATTATAACTAACTATACATATATTGTGGCAGGACCGACAACCGATGGGGTACTCGAGTCCTCGAATAGAGGCTACGTACCGGGAAGCGCAGTGTGAGATGCCCTTAAGCCACGTGGGCCGACTACTTGAAAAACTTCCCTGGTTGTGGTAGGATAAAAAGAGCCGAGGATCGTGTGTCGTGGCGAGCTTTAGGAGGTATAGTAATTTTTTTTTTTCAAAAAACACCGGAATATAATTATACCATCAGCTTTTTAATGTATGTCTGCACGCCTCTGTACATGCACGATACATGAATACAATAGCAAGTTTCTCTTTATAATAATGATAATCACAAGTTTATTTGCTGACAATATACGAAGGTTTAGCGAGCTCTCAACCGGAAGTCACGTGATGCGATCTCACGCGAACTCCGCTTACGACGACATAGAGGCGATTTACTGTATAGTCGACCTACTTACTGACATATCTTTCTTGTGTCTACGATTATCTCATTCGCAATGAGAAAGCAGCTTTTTCGCATTCTTGGCACAAAACCTTTTATTTTCAGACTTTTACCTTGATTTTTAAATGTTATTAAATTGTAATATTATATTATTTTTGCGTTTTGGTGACGGCTGACTATAGAATAGCCACCCTATCCCTTCTAAAAATAGTAATAAATTAAAAAACCTTAATTATACCCATAATTTCTATGATCCCATCGCTTTTAAATTTTGGAACATAAAAATAATATAATAAGTACAATTATTGACGCGGCTGTACACATACTGCGGCTGCTTTGCCTTAAAAAGTAAATTGTCAACACAAAACCGCTGGTCATGCAAGGTCAGTTGTATGCATTTGAACCAGGTTTGTTGACCGCTTGACTAAGCGAAGGTCGACTCCTACGATAGCGGTAACACACCGGCACAATTTAGTCATCATAATGGAGACTGTGTGGCTAGAACGGATATGTTTTGCATTGCCTTGACTCCTCGGATTTACTAGAGTTCAAAGGTGGGCAAAACAACGTAGATTCAATAAACGCAATGGCTAGAAATACGGTACACACTAGTCTTCAATCATATGTGGAGTGAGATAGCTACGTAGAAGTTTAATTTAAAAACATCAATATCAGGCGTAAGATGTCTCCAATATCCGTGTTTTAGAAAAGAATATCTTTACAAATACATAGAAATAATAAAAATAGTTACAAAAGAAAACACACGCAAAATACGTGCTTATCCTTAAGAGATTTCTACCAGCAAACCTGGTAGCGCGATAGTTGAGCAATGAAATGGGCAGACGTAGCGGCTACAGACTGTCTTTTAAATCTAGCTTGATTAGAATGATAACTGTCAAAGTACCACAATTAGTGGAGTGACTACATCTTCGACGGCTGCGCGATAAGTTGCGCCTGGAATCTCCCGGGAAAATTGACATTTTCTATTATTAATCACTCGTATTTTCCGCCAATCAATTTCACCCCCTCGCATCTCGTCCACATTTAGTAGTCATTTCTCTTTATTTTCGCAAGCCGTTGGTCCTTCGCCCGCTGTTTGATACGATACATTTAGTGGTTTCCTATGGATCTATATATAACGCTCCATCAGAGCTGTTTTTTGAAAAAAAAAATCATAGTAATTTTGGAATTACTGAACCTATTTGGCTGCAAACTATATATTTTTGTAATATTTTCTTAGGTTTTCGCGATTACTATACATAGCAATTAAACAACTTTGAACGGTTTAAATCGCGTATATTTGACATTATTTTTATCCCGACGTTTCGAACACCGTTCAAAGTTGTTTAATTGCTATATATATTTTTGTGCCAAATTTCATTTCAGTTCAATAGAAAGAGAACCGAGCGGTTTATCCACAAATTTCAGTTTTTTTTTCTCTATCAACTGGGTTAGTCGGTCGTCTTATCCGTTAGTTGGTCACCTTTAGTGGCGATGTAGTGAAATTTTTCATGAATAATGAGTCAAAGTATTTGTGTTAACCAATTTCGATATGGAGCATTGACCAATCATGCTTATCACGCTGCTAATACTAAGATTAAGCGTAAAGCGCTAATAGCGCTAAGATATACAACACGACGCGCGCCTTTTTAACGCATACAATTAAGCCATTGTATCATACTTGCATAATATTTGTCACAAATGACATAATGGGGTAGACGAGTCCTCGAATGGAGGCCACGTTCGGAAAGCGCAGTGTGGGACGACCTCCGGCCGTGTCAACCGACCACTTGTTAAAGTTTACCCCTGGTGACTGGATGAGAAGAGTCGAAGATCGTATGTACCTACTCACGACCTAACGCAATTGACTCAAAATTATGGTTAGATCGTGGACGCAAGCGCGGCTTCTCGTAAGGAATTTTGTATGATAATACGTATTTATCTTGCAATAACAACATTGACTATTACGAGTAAGTTTATGTTATACAATCCATATTAATTATAACATTATTATGGAATTCGTGTTAACCTATAAAACAGAATGACGTATGACCTCCAATTCCATTCCTTTTTACTCTGGTATGGAAATGGGTTATGAATTTTGCATTGTAGGTATGTTCAGCTGGTGGTGATGGGATGCTGTCGCCAATATCACACCAGAATGACAAAGTTAGCAGGTGTATGCATGGACTGCTTATTTTTGGAGATTTAGGATTTCTATAACGCCACACTCAATAGGATACCCTGTCCTGAAACACATACAAAGACAACACACCACCTGTGCCCAAACAAATATTTGTCTTTAAACAAATGAATGTCCGACCGGGAATCGAACCAACAACCCTCTGTCTAGCAAGTATAGCACTACCAACTGTGCTAGCTGGTCGTCAGACTTGTTGTGGCGACTAAGGGATAAAAAAAGCCGCTACCACAAACCCCCAGGAACTACACGACTTATACTTGGCCAGCGAAGATTATACATCTCTCATGTAGAAAACAATTTACATGACGAGCACGTCCCACTCGCTACACCGTGAACACACAGCGGCCTTCAGCCAACACTTTTACCAGGTATCGGCACGTGCCTGGGCGTTTCTCACCGACCCGCGATCCCGCGGTACCCTCCCAAAGCCACGCCCTAAGCCGAGGTCCGTTCATTCCGCCTTCCTTCCGGTCTACCGGCGGAGGAGCCCTTGGGCTCGCTGCTGCACACACTTTTTGCTCCTGACTGAGCGCCTTCTGCGCTCGCCCTACACTATACATGTCCGGTGACACTTCAAAGGCCATTAGGCTCACAAGAATTTAGACATTCCAAAAAGAAAAACGACATTGTGTATGCGGTGGCCCGCGTCGTGTCCACGATAATGGGACTGATAATGGATATTGACGAACCACGATTCCACGAACTACATGTAAGTATATCAAATTTGGTTGCGATTAGTTAACAAGCATTATTAGGTAACAAGCAAATCGACTTTCGCATCTACGAGGAAGTAAGGATACAAGCAATCTTTATAAATTATTTCATCAGATAATGTTATACAACCTTGTATTCACATCTATATACCTATATATGTATATATAAAAATGGCCCTGCCACACCCGCCATTGAGAATGATAAGTCCCTGGATGCTTTTAAATTAAATCTCGGTTAGTAAATTTAAAATCATGATGCGATCTTTAAAAAAGAATTCAAAGGAGAATTATGAGCAGAGTGTAGGGCTTTAAGACCCTACACTAGGCTAGTGTAGGCTTTTACAAGTAAAAGAAAATGCATTTAAAGCGACCTCGCGCGGAGTTGCAGGAGGCCGTATTTTTTTAAACTAAACAATTAACCTTTTATTTATTTTGTTCCTTATTGCATAAGTGACAAACGGCGGACTGAGTGCTTTGAAGCATTATCTCACAATCAACCTGTGCACTATTGGGCTATGCACAGATAGCAATTACAGTAAAAAGAAAAATTATAATAAATGACGCGAACATAATATTTAAATTTAATTTCATAATGCATATAAATAAATACAAACATATATACAAATACTTACTTTAATGTATGTACGTTAGAGGACATTTGTAGTTTTAGTAATTAACTTTCTGATTTCATGCCAACAATATCTACAAAAGCATTTTCAAAGCCTTTGCATGTCTGTTTGTCGGGTATTTAACCGAAACAATCGCTCAAGTTAAAATGATAGATGTCGCTACTAGCTACAATTTGAATTTCATTCTATTACGATACCGTAAAATATCGCAGAGAAAACATATAAAGTTAAATGACAATTATCATTTATTTCTATATAGAAAGACGGTTAGAGCTTATTGCCGCACATTGGCTATATATGCCAACATTAGTCAAAAATTGTCAACGTTTACACATCTACAGATGGTTTGTTTATCTTTTCTACGTAGAAATACTTTTTCTCGACAAAATAATAAGAAAAGATACCTAATAATATACAATTTCTGTTACGTAAATAACTTATGCAATTGATGTATTAAAAGTACATAGAAAAAACCTTAAAGGAGTCATATTATATTTAAGCTAATTAGAATTTTATAGTCAAAAATTCCCAACGCTGGCTGATTCACAGGACAAATACCTTCGGTTGGCAGAATAATAAGAAAAGATAAACTACATTGTTTATTACGTAAATAAATAATATGTCATTCTTGTATAAAAGATAATTAACTTCAAGAAGTTGCAATATATTTAAGTTAGCTACAATTTTGTATTATACACCTTTAAATAGCTTGAACTAGAACATAAAACTACATTATAAAAAACCATGCCCGCTTACCTTAAATTGAGCAGAACGTCGCTGACGTAATAATACCAATCAGTTGCTAATACTCCAATACTTTTAATAAACTATTACTAAATAAGTCCAGTTATTTCACAGAAAAGTACAAGTAATATTGTAAGCGGCGAACAACATTTAGCATCTTGTTTTAAACGGTCAAGTCCTTTCCAACCACGTGCCCACAAAAACCACAACGCGAATGCAACTGGATGAACGCAAAAAGTAACCTAAAAAACTACAATCCGAAAAGCACGTGGGTGAGCCAGTCGGAACGAAAAAATAGGGATGCACACACTCAAAAAACAGTTGTATCGATAAAAACGCTCGATAAATGTCGCCGTACGTGTTTTGTTTGCGAGTGCGCAGTGAGAAGTGGACGCGGCGCTACGGCCTGTCACTGAGGATGCTTTATCGGACCTGCTTCAATAATTGTTATATCATTATTATTGTAGTTTTGCAAGATTATTCCTTGCGGCCATTAAATTAGACTGAATTCCGAAACGTACGAAATTTATTCTGACAATGAAATTCTAGCTGAGTCATGAAAAAAGATTCACCGAAATTAGTTTATGAAAAAGCAATTTACGCCCGTTTTAGACTCGCCTCGATAGAATCTAGAAAATAGATACCTAATATATATAATAAATCTATTCATATAATAAAATCGTAACAGAGCCGTGTCTGTATTTAAAAAAAATATTTTTTTGTCTGAACACGAAAATCACTGGACGAGTTTTAATTAAACTTGGCATATAAAATTATGTGCCGGGTTAACATTTAGGATACTTTTTATTCAGATCATTTATAAAGTTCCCACGGGAATTAATCGTACTCTCTACGGGCACTGCTAGTCTGAAATATAGTAACAATTTGAAATATTTTCTTCAACACTGCAACTTTTTTTTTTTACTAATAGCAGTTTTAGAGATGTAAGTAAATGATTTCTAAACGGAATGTAAACCATGTATGTAGTCTTCGTTTTATGATATACGATATTTGACTCGCTAACATAATCAAACATAACATAACCTTAATTGAATGATTCAAAGAACTGCTTGCGTCGTACTATAGCGTACTACGCATATTTTCATTCATATCACAACAAACTGATGTACCAGAAAGTAATAGGAAAATGACATGTAAAAGACCTTGTATTTTGAACGATGCAGTCAAGAGTTCAAAGAAGTTTAAAGACCTGTAAATCCAGGTCACATCGTTTTAGAGATATTTGCTTGTTAGAGATGACGTGTGGACAAACATGGCGTATTGTTCAATAAACGAATCAAAATTGCAGTTTTATTTCAACACCGCTTAATTTATTTTTGATAATTTAATTTAATATTAGTATTTGCCTACTTAGACCTCGATTACCAAATTATTATACCATATGTAGTGCGTCTAATTATTACAATTTGTGAGTACTAATCGGCCGACGTATGGTGTCGGTTAGATTCAGAATAGCACCAGCCAATCTCTTACCGTGTTTTTTTTTATGCACGAAGACGGCAAACGAGCATACAGTCCACCTGATGGTAAGTGGATACTGTCGCCCATAGACATCCGCGATACATGTCAACATTAGTCCAAAATGAAATACGTTGGCGCGCCCCCGGATGCGCTGCCTACCTTTTGAGATATAGGAATGGATTTGGAGAAAGGGATGGGTAAATATGAAGAGATAGGATGCGATGAGATTGGGCTCTGGCATATCTCACTCACTATCGAAATACGTACGTACATTGGGGAAATACGATAAATGCAGTACATTTCAAGGTAGTCTTCTGTGAGAGAGGGGTAACGTGGCCAGTCGAGCGCGCCCAGCGGCTGTTAGATTTCAGCGTGCACTCTCTCCCTCAATTCCCGTGGGTGGCCCAAAAGGCGATTAAGGGGTAACAAAGCCACTGCCACAAACCCCAAGGAAGTTCACCACCACTAAAAAAGTGAACGCGCTTAGAAATCGTAGTATTTCAAGGCCATACAAAGACACGAGGAGGCCCGTGTATAGCAGTGGATGTTAAGACTGCTGGTTACGAAGTGTGCCTAATTGGATGTGCCAAGATGACTGTGGACAGCCAAGCAAAAAGGATGCAAATCTCAATTTCTAGTCGCAGAGTTATCTATATTTATCTGAAGTTGGGTGAAAAAATGTTAGCCGTTTATCTTTACATGATATCTGTCTCTCAACTGTTGGATATAGGGCTCTCCCACGGACCACCATCACACACGGTCTTCTGATTCTCTCATTCAGTCACTAACGGCAACTTTCTTCAAGGCGTCAAGTTCACATGGCCGGTCCTCGTCCTACGCTACGTTCTTCGCTAAGTGGTTTCCATTCGAGGACTCGTCTCCCTCATCAACTAACTGTTCCGTGTCAGATATGACCTACCCACTACCACTTTATTCTACACATGCCGATTCTTTGGACTATGTCGGCAACTTTAATTTTTGGTCGAATTTCTTCATCTTGTCCAGCAAAGATAATACTATGAGCATAGTATTGTAATAATATCTTATAATGTGTGCAAACATATAATATATGTTAAGATTGCAAAACCTCGGTTTGTATATGATTGTAATTGATTTCAAACAACAGAACATTCCTCGAAAATCTAATCGATTTTCGTATTATTAATGGCGAATATAGAGTTTAATAGAGTTGAAAGTCGCGTCATTTAAATAAAATATTCTTTTTTTAAACATTTTATACATATACGTTATCTAGATATATTTATCTAGTTAAACGGGTCTTAACGCGAATGTTTGTTTACCTTGTTTATTTTAGTCGACTTGTCGGTGGGGTTGCGACCCGTTTAAATAAAAGACATAACTTTATTTCGACACCACAATACACAATGAAAGGTAAGAAACAAACAGATAACACATAACGAGAACAAAAGAACGAACATAAGATAGAAAACACAAATTTATAGACTTATTCTATAAGATTAAGATGTGCACGGCGACGTCGGAAACTGTCTTCAACTCAGAATATGCCGAGGACAAACCACAGCCCTGGTTTTCAGCGGAGACATTGATAAAATTGAGTACAATAAGATAAAAGAACTAATAAATAATACTGAAAATAAAGAATCAAAGATAAATGAAAAGCTGTTAATTATAACAATAAACTAATTATTTGAATAATTAGATAAGTTATAAACATATAATAAAATTAGAATAGGAATAATGTAAACATTTATAGTGTGTAAATTTAATAAAAAAAAAAACCTATTTTTTTTTAACAAGGCACACGAACTGAAGTTTCGTGCGATAATTTCTATACAAAAATAATATCCTATATCAAAATGGCGGGTATCTACGCGTCATTTTGACGCACGTGTTAGGCTGGTGTAAGAGTCACTTCATACTGAAACCAGCCCCTTTTTAACGTCCACTTCTGGTCACCGACCTTCTTATACACATTGTTTTGTGCATGAGGGATAAGGCCTTAAAAGGTCACGCTGGTTAACTATTTTTAAAGGTGGTGTAGTTCCTTAGCGCTCGTTGTCGCTGATTTGTTATCTCCTAGTCGCCTTTTACGGCGCCCACGGGAAGAGATGGATGGGAGTAAACGATATAAAGTCCCCTCGTGTAAACGATTAATTCTCGATTCATATAGCATTAATACAGTGTGATTAGCTTATCAACTTGTCATTATGCCATCGGTTCACAAATGCCAGCTACTTGTGTACTTAAGTCCTATAGAATTAGCCTGATTTTAGTTTATTGTACCGACACGCTAACCTTAAACACGCCCACGGAGCGTGACATCCAATATGTTACACCATTTTCAAATTTCTACGTTTTTTGTATTGACTACATGAATCAATAACGTCTTAATTTTCTGATAAAGATTATAATAAATACCGACTAAATTCATATTGCGCAGTTAAGATTCCGTACAATAAATATTAGAGTGAACACATATTCAGTTTCTAATTTTTTTTTATTTTATAAAGTTCGTTGCATAATAATATGTACATACAAAAGGCGGACTTGACGTCATAAGCAGAGGTCGGAATTAGGTAGTGTGATTTATGTAGGTACTTGCAACGGAATGTTGATATGAACATGGACATTTCTGGGATTTTCTGAATAATAATCCCGGAAACCGTAATTTATTGCCAATAGTATATTTATTTAATGTCTTAAGGTACCGGGATGGGTTTTAGGGTTGTATCGATATCTCAGAGATGAGATAAACAAAACAAAATTATTCAATAGTACTTAATATATTAATGATTTACACATTCAGTTTCAATTTTTATATTTACAAACATTAACCTACAATTATATCTAATATATCATCGGATTTTTAATACTGTTTAAACTGAAATCCCCGGATTTGAGGAATATCCATATTATTCTTTTGCTCTATGATATCATTGCAAGTAATTGCATTGCAAGCTTAATTATGTATACATTATTTAATTTACTGTTTAATTTCTTCTGCATTCGCTTTAATTTTTCACATTTAACCAACGGTCTACTGGCAGAGAATGCCTTAAGGCATTAAGTCCGCCTCTGTACAATACAGTGCAAAAAGGGTCAATAAATAAATAAATTATTCTTATCTTGAATACATGTAATTAAAGTGTAACAAAATCGGTTATGTAATTTTTTTTTTGTAAAAGATCATGGGGGGTACAATGTAGGGTACTCAAAACAAGATTTTTTTGGAATTTTTTGTCTGTCTGTGCGTTTGTCTGTCTGAATGAGCATCACGCAAAAGTACTGGACAGATTTTAATGACACAATAGTTACAGCTTATGTCACCAGTTAGGGTATTTTTATCCTGATCTATTATAGTATTCCCACGGGAATCATGCTAACCGCACATAAGTACTCTAACGTCTACAGGAACGAAGTCGCGGGCATTGCTTGTTTCTTAATATACATATGGCAATATATATAAACCGTTGAGGTAATTTCAGAACTAACTTCACTACAGAACTATATCCTAATCCAATTAGATTTGTCCAAAATGTAAACAAACATGGCCTGAGGTAACAGATACGGCCTTTAATTAAATAAAAATACAAATAAAAGAAAATAATAAAAAAAAAACATAAATGAAAATATAAATTAAATACAAAGATTTCACTCAATCCACTCCTTAATTTAGCCTGCAAACGTTTGTCATTCTTTACTGATGTTGGCATGCACAGCGGGTGTTCATGGGCGACAGTATCCACTTACCACCTGGTGGACTGTATGCTCGTCTGTCGCCTTCCTATTATAAAGAAAAAATAGTGAGGTGATAATTGTTCACATATCCACAATTTGATTCGTTGAGAGGGACCTATAAATGTTCAGATATTTCATGTTTCATTCATGTTCATGTTTAGTTTTGCTTTCAGCAAATTGAATTGGAACGGACTTTAGTATTACTGTTATAGACGTCAACGGGGTGGCGGGAGTGCGCGGAGAGGGAGCTAACGGCCCAGCATCAGTACCACTGCAAAATTATGATCTGGCAAAACTGTCACGACGCGCCAACACTTCATAAAAAAAATTATCTATCTATTTAAACGGGTCTTAATGCGAATGTTTACCTTATTCATTTTACTCGACTTAAATAGTTAAATATATGTGAAAAAGGCGAAAATCTCGAATGTTATAAAAATAATTATTGTCAAAATTTTGTAATTTTTATATTCAATATAGCACTAATGGTACCCAGCCCCTAATGGTACATTACAGCCGCATCGCACTGCAAAACTTGCGACAACGCACATTACAGACGCGGCTGGTCGCAGCTCAACGCAATAATTTAAGTCAGTCAGCTGTTGACATTCACAGCGAATGACTCTCGAATTATGTCCCTTAACTGCGCCCGTTCAATGCACATTGAGGTGGACCGCGTCACACCGCATCACATCGATGCATAAATACCGCTGGCAAGCGATCCGCCAGTGCGCTGCGCTGCGTCGCGATGCGGTCACCTATAGTGTGCGATGGTTTATAATGTATATACAGTCTCCGAAATCAAGAGGGTGCAAAAACCAAAAAGAGGAGCCAAAAAAGCTGACAATATCGACACCGACCCAGAGAGAAGCAGGGCGTTCTTACCTTACTTAAGAGGCGTAACAGATCGCAATCAGCAAGATCTCACAAAAGAATAACGTGAAGACCATTTTCAAGCCTACGAGTCAACTCAGAAATATCTTCAGATCAGTCAAAGATCCCAGAGATCCGTTGTCCTCGACTGGAGTATATAAAATACCATGCTCCTGTGGGTCAGTGTATATCGGCACTACAAAACGGAGTGTCAGTAGCAACATAAAGAGTCATTAAAGAACATAAAGGCAATTGTCGAAGAGGAGAGACTGAGAAGTCGGCCGTAGCTAAACATGTCTTGTCGGATGGGGACCACGAAATCTGCTTCAGGGACACAAAGTTCTTGTCAACCGGGAGTCATTGTTATTCCCGTCTCAATAGGGAAGCTATTGAAATCTACAAGCATCCCATCAATTTTAACAAAAAAGAAGAGAATCTAAGACTCGGTAATATCTGGTATCCAGCACTCCGAAGACATCAATATCACGGGGAAGAGAGACGAGAGGGGGGGGGGGGACAAAAATAGACTCGGTGCACACACAATCACAACTACCCTCGGCCACTATAAATATCGGTGCGTCGGTACACACACAATCACAACTACCCTCGCCCACTATAAATATCGGTGCGTCGCTACACACACAATCACAACTACCCTCGCCCACTATAAATACCGGTGCGCCACAGTCGTCGAGTCAGTTGCGCTCGAGAAGCCGAAGAGATAACATCTCTCCGAAAGTGAACGCAGTCACCACTGAATATGTCAACTGCAGTTGTTGACGAAACGTTTGGAAGAAAGAGAAGAGATTCCAGAAGACCTCGGCCAAGTAGCCCGGAAGATTCAATTAATAAAATGTATGAAAATAATTCATTAGGATTTTTGCAATATTATGCGGTGCGGCCCGCCGTTGCGTGATATGCGCGAGCCTTTAAAACGCCACGCAAGCTAAGCCAGTTGGCGAGCCCACTCTTTTAGAAGTGGTGTAGCTTCCCAGGGCTTGTGGCAGAAACTTTGTTATTCCTTAGTCGCCTGAGTGTCTTACCCACGAGAAAAGATGGGGTGGTGCCATTTAAAAGCGACATGACACCACAAGGCTACATTAAGATTTATCTGTAATGTCGAGTCTCCCTAAGTCTTTTGTTTATCATTTACAATGATATCTGTGACATTATCTGAAAAGCGGATCTTAATGTTGATTAGTTTTCTATATAGATATCGATATTATAGTGTAATCTAAAAAAATAACATCATTTTTATCGCTTTATCTTAAGAAAGATCGATGGCAGGAGCCATTTTGCGTAATAATGTGTACAACCGGAGGGCATCCTACACTGCGCTTCTCCGTATAGTAAGCACCATAGTAACTCAACTATTTTAGTAACCACTGTTGGATATGGGATGTAAGGCCTTAAAACACCACATGCATTCTCATGCATTGACTTTTACACAAGGAATGTGTTTCTTTGAAACGGCACGCTGGCCAAGCTGGCGAGTACAATCTTTTAAAGGTGTTGTAGTTCCTCAGTGGTAGCGACTTTGTCATCCCTTAGTCGCCCAACACGCATAGGAAGATATGGGCGCTTCCCGATACGTGGCCACTGCCACTTCAGCGTGCTGTTTCTCTGAGCTACTTTGGTTCTCTAGCCCAAAGTTTCTTGGGGGAATAGGATCCGAAACGTCAAGATTCGTCAGGACAAATCCGGTTCTATACCACCACTAAAATAATGGTGGGGCCAAATCTATTGGCCAGCGTGGCGTTTTAAGGCCATACATTCCTCATGTACATGTGCATGAGGTAGCCCGTATCCAACAGTGGACGATAAAGGAATGGTTACTGTTACAATAAAAATAAATCACGTGATAAAATTTCCCATTTCAATCTTTTTATTCCAGAAATTTATATTATCTAGGTCAAAGGTTTTCGTCTACATACTAACAGAGAACTCTAAATTTACTAAAACAAAATTTTTATCGACATTTTTATAACTGTGATATTGGGAAAACCGAATGTAATATTTTAATGGTCATATTTCTTAATTATCGATAACATGTGTTACGTCACTAAACGATAGCGAACCAGTAGCGTGGGCGTGTTTCTGACAGATCATAAGGGCCCAGTTTGTTTTATGCGTAATGCGCAGTTTTGTCACAGTGGAAGTGTATTTTTATTTGCTTTTGAATTTTTGTTCATCATTTAAAAAGAGAGGTTTCAACCATAGTTATTTAGTAACTAGCTAATGCCAGCGACTTCGTACGCGTAGGCGCATAGCTTGATTCCCGTGGGGATTCTATAATGCGTCGGAATAAAAAGTACTCTAAATATTTGAATTTTTCCAAATACGCCAATTCCATAAGGACCTAATACTAGCTGATTCCAAAACAGCAATCAATTCCAAAGTTACATAAATATGGTATATAACGAAATGTGTAGGCGAACTGCAGGGCGCAGAGTTCAGTAGTTTGGGTCTAAGTTCAGTTAAGATAAGCCAAATCGCTTGAGTAGTTCCAAAATTATGACAGTGAAAACTTAAAAAATCCCAAAATAAACATTACGACATCTTTTACATAACCCTATGTTGATGAATATGACTCGTAAAGCTCTACAAATTTGTACAATGCACAGAATTTTTATTAGGCTTTGGTTTACACGAGCAGCTAAAAAATACTAAACGTTGATCAACAAAACAAACTATGTTTGAGTAACTGTACATAAACAATTGTTATCAAATTATATCATTTATTTGCAATGTGAGTAGTAACATGTGGTAATAACATACAACAGCCCGTTACATTTGCCAGAATTGACGTGCAAAAATAAATATAAAATTATTATGGAATATTAGTCAATTAGTCAACACATTTCGAATTATAATAATTAACTGCATATTAAATGATAATTTATTTTATCAATATCAAGTAAATTTCTTATTCTTATTATTATAATTTATAAATACCTGTCAGTTCATTTAAATAACAGTTATTTTACATAACGTTTATTTACTAAGAATGTCAACCGACTGTTGACGGAATCCCGTTTGTGTGATCCCCACTCCCCCCGGAATCCCCACGGAGCACTCTTGTGTCTTTTTTGTCAGCAGAGAACCTAACCCACCTGTAAATTTGCTGCCACTTTCAGTATTTTATACGTTTCAATTAATTATTTATTCCCCTTAAAAACTACGCGACAATTAAACGCACGCGAGTGAATCCGCCAGCAACAGCTAGTAATCTTTACTAATGAAGGTTTCTTAAAACAATGTGATTTTTACCGATTTCACGAGCAAAATGGCACAAATCTAAAAAGCTTTTTACAGTTAACGAATGGAAAGTAAATTATAAGTTGTGGGAGGCCCGGTGCTACCAATCATCCCCAGCTTAAAAAAACATCATTTAATAGCCAGTAACGAGGTTATGATTTTTTTTTCGAATAGGTATTTTTATCCTATAAAAATAACTAACATTTATACAGACAACAGCCATAACTCAAATATGCAATATATCTTTATGCAACCAGTCCTTTTAGTATCCACTGCTGTACATGGGTCTCCTTATGCACATTAAAACGCAACGCTGGCCAAGCGGGTTGGCGAGTCCACTCTGTAGTGTCTCAGCGCTTCTGATAGAAGCTTTGGTATCCCTTAGTCGCCTTTTACAATACCCACGGGAAGGGATGGAGTGCCAACCGACACCACACGGCACAAATGTGGCATAGTTTGTCTTTTTGTTTAACAAAATTGTATGGCAGTATATTTTATATATACTTTGGAAAGATTTAGGCAAGTAACTTTTTTTTCGGACTGGCTAAATTCTAGTGGCTCTAGTGAGCCCTTCAGGGGCCATTGACATCTTGAAAGGCCACTAAACTAGTTTGTTTAGTTTACGTTGCAGATTAAGTAATGGATTGGGAAAATGGGGAGGGATAGGATGGAATGGAAATACAGTACATTTAAAGGTAGTCTTCTGTGAGAGAGGGGTAACGTGGCCAGTATAAAAAGTAGAAAAAATATACCTACTAATAAAAATCCTTTACTATAAAAAAATAAAATACCAACATTTTATTAAAATAAGTTACAAAGCTCTCGTGAAAACATGGACGAAACTATTATAATGTATACACGAACGAAATCGCGGGCGCAGCTAATGTCTATATAAGAACGTATCATTCAATTAAGCGTAAAACAAACGGATCCTTTTGTGATTAATGCACTTTGAAAAATTTACAACATTGTCGTATCATAAATTTTGCAATATCTTATCTTATTTCCTTAATGTCGGATAAGTACACTTTTATTTTAAAAATGTATATCTGTCAGCATATCTGTTGAGTGGCAAGGAGCGTAAAATCTAGAAACACGTGGATCACTGTAGTTTTTGTGTAATACTAAACATTTGCGGTGGGTTCGCTCATACGGCGTAATAGATTTTTTTGCTAGAATAAAGATGGTAGTTGAGCACTTGGTGGTAAGTGGACTTCCCAATTTTCCAATCCTTACTCCAAACCCATTCCTTCATCTCGACAAGTAGACAGCAAAGGTGCTAACGTATGTCATTCTGGACTGAAGTTGGCATGCACGGCGGAAGTCCACAGACGTCAGTATCCATATACCACCAGGTGGGACTGTATGCTCGTATACCGCTCTTAGAAAAAGTGGATACTGTCACCCTACAACCATCAAAATATTAACCATGAAATAGTAACCCACTCAATCCATCTCTCGATGTCTCTCTACTGCTGGATATAGGCCTCTCCCAAGATCCACCACCATGCACGATCTGCCGCTCTTCTCATCCAGCCAAAACCGGAGAACTTCTTCAAGTCATCGATCCATGTAGTCTTTGTAACTCAACTTATTATGTCTTAGTGGCAAAATATCTTAGAAAATAGTTTTATCTTCATCAAATCATCATATAAAAAACTATTATTGTTGTTGCTTTGTATTCAACTGGTGACCCTTACTCGAGATGTAACTAGCGATTTTTTTCCAAATTTTGAAATTCGTGATCTCCGTATTTTTTTTTTATATAGAAGTGGGCCCATGGACACCTGCAACACCACGAGGCATTCGGGTGCGCCGCCGACCTTGCAAAATATGTAGATTTCTTCGGAATCTCCCTAAAATTATAAGGCTGTAGATTGTTTAAATAAAATTCCAGTAAGGTCTAAAAGGTAGTATCTTAGAATAATAAAAAACAATACTACATGTATAGAAATGGTGTTCAAGGTCGCGATAGTAGCCTACAGTTTAGCATCGTATCATACAAGTAGTTAGGCAGGGCCGCGCCGCGCGCCGCGCTGCCTCACGCCTTAGTAAGTAGTTAGTTTTAAGGTATTTAATGTATTTTAATTATAAGACCTAAACTTAGGTACCTACACCTAAATATACATATACATATTATTATCTGTGCTGTTTTTGTGTGCAACTTATGTGTTTGGAATTGGCGCAAGCATCTTTGCATACCCGCATACATTCATTATTTGAAGCAACATTTTTTTTGTCCCCGCCATATTGAAGGCGGTTTGAGAATTTGATATTTTTTGAGTAGTAACATGCGCTCGGCGGCGAGCAGAGTTAAATTGAGATAAATTCACACCGCGGGCTCGGACAGTTGATTTTGTGATTCGCGCCTATTGATTGGATTTGCACGCGGATATCCTTGTGCCACGCGAGTGTTTTGGTTGGATTTGCTTATTGTGATTGTGCTTGTATTGGAAGTGATATCTCGAGGTGATTTTGCTGCCGTGTGTGATTTGCCGAACTGTAGCGGCCACCGGCTCACCACAGAACGAGACTTGATTACTACACAAGTATCTATTGGGAATGTATGTATTTATTCAATCACACTAAGATAGGTCACGTCTAGTAGGGACTAGCGTAGGAACACTTTCCAGATTTGTGCGTGGGCAAAACCACCTGGGGTAAGTGAGACCTCTAAATTGTGTAAATTTATTGTTTATTGTGCTTACCCACCATCTTGGTGGAGAGATATTGAGTAAGTAAGGTTACATTTGGGCCCGAGTGCACATTCCTCGGGCTGCTTTCGCGTAAACGCGAGGCAGGTGCGCGCCTAGTGTGCGCATCGTAAACATTATGTACTTTAAACAAATAATCAATGAAATCAAAATAACACATCAAGCAAACCACCCGGGTTTGTTAAAACGCGTACAGATACATTACGAAAACATTGACCATCGGATAATCAGGAATCACCGTAACGCGTCATCCACGGCAATGAATTATCGTAGCTCTAATGTTCTAATGTAGGTACGTCTTTGTTACGAGATACTTCATTGCAAAGACGTGGATGACACGTTCGAGTGTTTCCGGATTAGCTGATGGCCAATGTTTTCGTAATGTGTCTGTATTTATATTAAATATATTAAAATCGTGAACTACCTAAGTGCAACATTTTGAATTCAACTTTGATAAGGATATAATTAATATTAGGTATCTCAAAAAAATGTCTTCAGGAATATAACCAGAAATGGCGTCCACTCTCATGCTTTCCCACTCACTCCTAAGATATGTCTACACTTGTGCGAGCGAGAAGGCATGACAGTAGAAGCCTTATATAAGATGGTTTCTTATGGTGCGGATAGTAAACATATTAATACATTGTCACCTTGTTTTGTTTAAAAAACTATTGATAAAAATGATTTCATGTTTTTATAATTAATTAAACGTTTTAATAACTATATAATTTAACTAACCCAATAGGTATATGGATATAATGTATTTTTATAAACACTTTATATAATGTTGGAAACCAAACTAATTTCGAAATCAAAACTAAATTGAGTTGCTCTGAAAAGAGTGGAGTTTTTATTAATCACAATGTGACAATACATTTTACATCAATTTAAAAGAACTTTACTAGGTACAAATCTTACCTGAAAAGAGAAACAACATTTAAAGCTATTATTTCTCAAATTCCATATAGTTTAAGTATTCATTCTTATACTTAGCTTTTCTTTACTTGCACTTGTCTGACAACATAACCTCTCCGTTAAACTTTCGTATCAACCATAGAGTAAACCTTAGATTGGTACAAACTCTATAGAGGTACTACCATAGTTAATTTATGTGCGGGGAATTCAAATTTAATGAAGTGCGAAGATCTTCATTTACATGGATATAATAAATTATATTAAATAAGTGATAGCCCTCATGGCACCCGAGGCCGACAGAGGGACGTTACCGGCTGAGCTGTTTATTTCCCGGCTTTTGGAACATGCACAAAGGAGATTACCTTCTTTGTATTATTTCCTATTGTTATTGTAATAAGTACATTACTTGACCATTTTTTATTAGAGTGTATAGTTGATAGAGTTGAAAAGACATGTTGCCATAGGGGGGACATTCTACGATTTTAACTTTTGACGTATTATTTTTGTACGTATATTTTCATTGCATTTGGTAATTAAAGTATATCGAAGTATATAATTCGGCATTTTCATAAATATAAAATTTTCATAAAGATGGCTGGAGAATGACTTTAATTTACGACACTATATTTTGGTTTTGTAGCAAAATACAAAAGAAATGAGTTAATTACATAAAATGAACTTCAAATCACTTAAATACCGACAGTACCTACAGTCACTTAAATAAATACCTATACATGTAATAATAACAACGATATATCTCCCACATTAAACATGTAGTATTTTGTCGATTGCAGCGTTTGATGTCATTTGATGTATTACAAAACAAAGCACTTCTTCTGTCGCTTGCGCTCGATCGACTAAAGGGACTTGTGGACAATTGACCGTGACGTAATGAACAATTTTTTAATAAGTACTGCATTGCTCGTCTAGTAGAATACTTAGAAGTCATTGATTTCTGGCGTTATCGTATGGAAATTTCTCAACTTTCAGCGAAGAATATCACAAAAATTTCGCTTCAGTAAAATATTTTATGTTTCATTGATTTTCAAGTTAAGAAATGGATAATATTTTACTGGTGTACATATGAATGCGTAGCCGTCTCAGTGGCTTTCAAACGCCTAATTTTATGATAATGTTAAACAGCTCGTGCGTAAAATTTATTGGAATCGTATTAGCTAAATCACTATATTTTATTTATTCATTTAAAAACTTTACCCGCAGAAATTGTACAGTGGGCGGACTTAGTGCCTAAAGATTGAATGGAATTCTCTGGCTGAATGGCGGTGCAAAGCAAAGTCCCTACTTTGTTAAGTAGGGAAGTTAATTAAGTAGTTTGTGTTCTGTTGAACATAAACTAGTCATATTAATTGAATCTTCCGGGCTACTTGGCCGAGGTCTTCTGGAATCTCTTTTCTTTCTTCCAAACGTTTCGTCAACAACTGCGGTTGACATCTTCAGTGGCGACTGCGTTCACTTTCGGAGAGATGTTATGTCTATACTAAATACCGGTGTGCCACAGTCGTCGAGTCAGTTGCACTCGAGAAGCCGAAGAGATAACATCTCTCCGAAAGTGAACGCAGTCGCCACTGAAGATGTCAACCGCAGTTGTCGACGAAACGTTTGGAAAAAAGAGAAGAGATTCCAGAAGACCTCGGCCAAGTAGCCCGGAAGATTTAATTAATTTATTTAATAGATTTATGGACACCGGCCGAGAAAGCCTACACTCCACTATACAAACTAGTCATATATATATATATGACTATTGGTAGGGGGAGAGTGCATGCTGCATTCTCACAGCTGCTGGGCGCACTCGACTGGCCACGTTTCCCCTCGCTCACATAATACTACCTTGAAATGTATTACATTTCCTACTTTATCGTATTTCCCCAATGTACGTACGTGTTTCGGTAGTAAGTGAGATGTGCCAGAGCCCATTCCCATCTCATCCTATCCCTCCCCATTTTCCCAATCCATTCCTTAATCTGCAAAGGTAGGCAGCGCATCCGGGGGCGTGTCAACGTTTCTCATTCTCGACTAATGTTGGCATGTATCACGGATGTCTATGGACAGTTTCCATCAGGTGGACTGTATGCTGGTCTGCCGTCTTTTTCTATAAAATGAAATATATATGTACATATAGGTACAATGCCATAGACATTCCTATATAGAAATGCATACGTACGGTAAAATCAACGAGACACGAGCTTTGCTGTACAGTACACTGATACTGTACAGTGCGAACCATTTCGACAATCGGATTGAACAATTCGGCATCCACTAGATAGAGAAAAATAAAATATAGGTATACCTACCTACAAATATACATGTATATTCATATACAAAGTACATACGACAAGACGACAAGAAGGACATTTGTACAAAGATGATCAACTAAATTCCATGGACAGATTGTGATCCCGATCGTTTACCGTTAACACCCTTTTCATTTTTTTTTCAGTAAAGAAGATCCACAGCTTTATCATTGCTTATATCGATTATGGTAGATCATCACAAATGCATTGTCACTAATTTCACGTTTATTGGTACATTCATAAAATTTTTCCTATCGTCCTTTGTAAATTTTTTATGCCATGTTCAAATGGAATATAATCGGGTGGCAAAGGAACGCATAGCTTCCACCCACTCGTCACACGTTGTTTGTCCAAAAAACAAGACAACACGACACCCGCCAAAAATAGATGAAAGTATTGAAGAAAAATGTGAAAGAGAAGGATAATGGGATAAACATAATAATAACAATAGCAATAATTTACTTCCAAACAAGCGTTGCTCCCGGCTTCGCTCGTTGATTTTAGGAACCAGATAGAAGTCGCTTGAATATCAATTCATAATCTATACATATAATAAAACTGTAGAACCAGCGTGTCTGTACATTGAATATATTTACCAAACTCTGATTGGGGCCGATGAAGGGAGAGTATCAGAATACAAAAAGACAATTTTGAAATTTTTTTGTCCGTTGGTTGTCTGTTCGAACACGCTAATCTTCAAAACTACCAAACATATTTTCATGGGGTTTCCACAGATTAATTAAGCTTAGCTTGGCGCTTCGAATAGGCTTTGTTTCATCGAAATCGGTTTGCGGGAAGAGAAGATATCCCAATTTAGAGTTTAAGCACAGCTAGTACAAAATAAATTTATGCAGGTAAAGTTACTTTAACTAGGAATTTGAGTGGGCGTCACTTGTTTCAAACTTCATAATAAGACAAACATGTCATATTCTTCTTACTTTTTCTAACATATTGTTAGTTTTCGTCATTTAGTGTTTATTTTGCTTGTTTTATTGATTTATTCTTTATTGCAAAAAGTGACAAAAGACGAGCTTAGATGCATTATCTATCGCCCAGTCAGCCTTTGAGCTATGTACACGTATGTATTCATCGTAGTGGGGTTCATTCGCACTTCCTTGATAAGGAGTCGCTGTGTAGAGTGCGCTCAACAAGACACTTTACCCCGCGGATCCGAAAGTTGAGGAACGAACTACCAGCTGAGGTTCTTTCCACTATTTCCAGTCAGCATCGTACTCGCATGCCTCCTAGTTGCAGGTGTTGCTCGTGCAGGGCGGCCGTGGCCACATACCATCGTGTGGCCGAATCATAAAAAAAGTGCTTATACAAATAAACACCTCTTTCTAAATTATTCTAAAACATACCTACACAAAATTTTAGGATTTTTTTTAATAAATTTAAATATTTTTTTTCTAACCGTACAGAAAATAGAGAAATCTCCCAACTGTCGCTGCCTTTGGTCACCGAGCATTTCCGAAATAAGTCAAAGTGAAGCGACAGAAGAACGTTGATTTTTATACATGTTGAGGATTACTATAACAGCCACACTTATACCACAGCTTATATAAGCTGCGATTATACGCATTCCTTCAAACAATACACAATCGTTACAACCGTTTCATAACCATTAAGAGATGTAGAGGCTAAACGCTCTCCAACAGTCACGTAGCAGATAGTGTTGTGAAAATCACCAGCGAGGCACCTCGTATGAGGATTATAAATGTTATTTAAACGAGTTACTCACGAGAGACAGGAGATAGACAAAGATGAAAGATAGCGGTCGCCAATGCTACAATGTTTGAAAACGAAAGTCTTCAAAAGGTGCATCCTGTCTTTTATGGCGTATGGTACAGAAATGTACTGATCTTTGACGGTAGGCCTAATTCACAAATCCAAAGTCACTCAGCGAGCGATAGAGAGAGCTATGCTCGTAGTTTCTTTGTTCACCAATATCCGTAACGAAGAAGTTGCTGACATAGTTCAAAGAATCAGCAAAGTGAAGTGGCAGTGCCACATTTCAGGACCGATAACAGGGAGACGAGTCCTCGAATAGATCGAATAGTATCGGGAAACGAAGCGTAGAACTGCCACCGGCCAAGTGGACTGACGACTGTGAAGTGAAGTCGATGGTAGTGGGTAGATATTGATAGAGCAGAAGACCGTATGAGGTGGTCGGCCGCGGAAGAGGCCTATAGCCAGCAGTGGAGAGACACAGACTGCTGGTATGGTATGGTATGTCCATACATAATCAAACTCCAGACACGAACAATAAATTAATCACAAAAAGTCTTTTAGTGCAAATAATAATATAAAAAAAACATGGGAATTAACCGGATACATCCTTTATATTTAATGTTTAAATTGTGTTTAAAGCATTATCTTACATCTGAGGTTGTGCGAGTCACCTCATTAAGTAAACCTCATAAAAATCAGCACCTCCCTCAATACTTTTCAAAGTGGCACAACATTAAGTCGTTACTATGTCGATACTCGTTATAATTTACACCAGTTGTCTATTATGGTATTGAATTGGGAGTCTATTGTCGAATATAAGTGTTATAGTTATGGCTTTATAACCTTTTAACAATTTACTGGGTTATTATTGCATGAAATAGCTCTTTTCGATGAAACACTAAAGGCCGACTCTATAAAGCTTATAGTGGCATCATATAGAAAAGATTTTTTTTCATAAATGCACATTAATAATAATTATAAATAACGCCACACTCAATGGCCCACACTAGGATTCCTCGTGTCGTGGGTCCAGAGACACATACGAATACCCAGCCTCGAACAAACATTTGTTTAAAGACAAATGAATGTCTGATCGGGAATCGAACCCGGGACCTTTGCACAGCACGTAAGTGTACTACCAAGTGTGCCAATTGGTCGCCAACATTGTATGAGGGATGTGTGGCCTCAAAACGCCACGCTGACCTGGCACCTGCTTGCTGCGAGTCTACTCTTTTAGCAGCTTTGTTATCCCTTAATCGCCTTTTACTACCATACACCCACTGGAAGCGATGAGGTGGTGGGCTGGTATTCTACAGCCGGCCCGGCGCCAACTTTTCAGTAAATATTTGACTAGTAAACATCTAGTTTTTCATCTAATTAAGGTTATACACTAAATTCATTATTTTAATCAATTACCTCCATGGGCGCCCAGCTCCGACAAACAACAAGATGAGGAATTGATGATACAAGTTTATTTAACGCAGCGGGCACCAATATCGGCTAAATTGGTCAATTATATCTCGCAAACATGTTGATCACTTATTAATTAATAACATATTGAGAGCTTTTATGGAATATTTTCTTGAACTAATATATGAAAAAGGCATAACTACCCTTAGCGTGGGACGTATATACTAGGTTTCTTTCAGAAAGAAGGTAACAAACAAGCGAACAGTCCACTTGATGGTAAGCAGATACAGTCGCTGATGGACACAGGAGACTTCCGTAAAATATACTGCATTTCCCACTTTTCCTATTACCCCAATGTACATACGTATTTCAGTAGTGAGTCAAATATACCAGAGCCCATTTTGCCAATACTTTTTCCAAATCCAATGTAGGCAGCGCATACGGGCGCGTGCCAACGTTTGTCATTCTGTTCTATTTGTCACGGGCGTTTGTCACCCGGAGGACTGTTTGTTCCTTTGCCGCCTATCACACAAATATTAAAAACCTTTAACTTTTTTTTAATAGGAAAGTAGGCGGACGAGCAAACAGTCCCACGTCATGGTATGTATTACCGCCGCTCGTGGACACCAGGGGGTGTGCGGGTGCGCCGCTGACCTTGAAAATTCCTATACCGTCGTCGCGCCCAATTGGCTCCAAACACGTTCAACAAAATATATAAAAAACTTTAAAGCTGAATTTAAAAGTATAAAATGTACTTGTTTACGCGACGTCTAAAGTATCACTCAACTGAATTGCGTATTCCTGATAAGAATGGTAACTTCGCGTTTTTCTTAGAGATCCTCAGGTAAAATCTTTTTACGAAGAATAATCGTATGTTCTTTAAATGATTTCCATTAATTCTCATTTTTTTATAGGGATGTAGGCGGACGAGCAAGCGGCCTCACGTGATGGTAAGTGTTACCGCCGCCCATGGACACCTGCTACACCAGGGGGTATGCGGGCACGCCGCCGACCTTGCAAAATCCTATTCACATCTCTCTTGAAGAACCCCACATCGTAGCTTAATGGAAAGACCTCTTGAAGCAGTTCGTTCCACAGCCCACCGGTTCGCGGTATAAAATAATTTTTGGACCGAACAGTGCGCGACACCTCCGTATCGAGGAAATGCGGATGGACCGCAATTCTGTGACGGGAGGTGCGGTTGTAGAAAACCGAGGTGGGAATTATATTAAACAATTCTTCAGAGCATTCCCCATTGTACAGGCGGTAGAACACTCAGAGAGACGCAATATCTTTCCGAACGCTGAGGGGTTCTAAACTGCCCGTGAGAGTGGGATCGTTGACAATACGAACAGCACGTCGTTGAATGGAGTCAAATGGGTCTAATTGGTATTTCGGTGCGCCGGCCCAGAGATATGAGCAGTACTCCATATGGGACCTAACCTGAGCTTTGTAAAGCATTAGGAGTTGCCCAGGGGAGAAGTACCGCTTCGATCTGTTCAGCACAGGTTTTTGGAGTTCATTTTAACTTTATTTTCCAGATGACCCCTAAATTCAACTTCACTGGAAATATCGACACAAGACACAAGGAATTCAGACACAAGCCTGACGCGACTCTCTTCCACCTCGACCCGAGGGATGTTGGCGTGGCTCCTGTACAAGGCGTCTCCAGTGCTGTCAAAATTCTCCAAAGTGTTCAAGTACTCTTATAAACAACTTCCCAAATGGTTAAAGGTTATGGATAATTTGGGTCCTAATGGGACTTCGATTCGGGAATGATTTTGCATTCATTATCTTATTCATTGAACATTTTTATAAAAAAATGTAGGAAGAAATACTTTTCAATGCTCATTTATTGATCCCCATTTATTTTTAAACACATTTTGACGAAATCTCCTTTGTTTGGTGAAATCTGTTTTGAAGAAATCTCATGGCGTAGATCACGATTTTCAAATTTCAGAACAAATCGCTACATCTCACCAGCTGGGTAAAAAACACCAATCAATTTCGAAAAACACGAACAAAACACCACACACGATCTTCGGCTCCTCTCATCAAGAGAGAATCCACTATCGGCAAACTTATATAAGTACAGAATAATTTTAAAATAATATCCTACTTCCATAATGAGACACTGAGTTAGGGAACATGTACCCCAACCCAATGCTTCAATCCAACAGTCCAACTTATCCGCTAGGATGAACAGAATGCCATTGCTGCCGCCCCGCACGCAGCGCATCAGCGAGACGATTCTTTTGCGCACAATTTCATGGAAGCTGTCCGTGCCTCGGCAAACATGCCCGATGCTCTACAGAAACGCGGAACCATTTATCTACAATACATATAAAATCAATTTTATGTAATATTATTACTGAGGAAGATATGGTAGCAAAAAATATGTCAGTCCATTATGCAATGATTGATACCATTTCTTACGGTTTGCCTTCTAGAACATTGTTCATTCTGAAGATTAAGTCGTTAGGCTAACATGTGTCGTGCTAACATGTGCAGTTTAAAAAACTGAGTATGTAATCGTAACCAGCGCTTTCTTCGTCCCCAGCCGATCACGGGGCTTCCATGCACGAGGGATGTATGGCCTTAAAACAGCAAGCTGGGTTGGCGCGTCCACTCTGAGAAAAATTTAATATTTTCGCTTATGTAATATTCAGAATTATTCAATGGTTTGGGTTTCCTGAAAGAGATTTACCTACATTTTTATGGATGATACGAGGTGGTCTATTTGAGAGTAGGCTACTAAAGCTACAACAGCCCGTGTGTTAGCGATTAATACATTACCGCCCAGTGAGCGCTAATTAATTTATAACTGGAGCGTTAATAGTCCAAATGTTTAACGTTTGACTGTCTTAAATCTTAAATACTCGAGTTTAAAACTAAGCTAATCTCTAAATTTCAAACTTTTGTTATCGTGGTTGAACATAGTAATTGTTATGTAAACAGGTTACTCTCGTTTTATTATTTATTTCGGTCCAGTTACACGAGCCGTGGTCGCAGCGAGACTGCGTAGGCGGCTCAAGGTGTTGTCGCTATTGACACACAAATCTGTCTACCCTCCGTCGTGTTCGTTTCTTATTCAACTACCCACACTGAACTTATTTTTGTTGATTAAGTTCCTTGCACACTATACTAACAATAATAATAACAAAATAATAAATCGTGAGTAACCCGGTTACATAACAATTATTAAGCTAAGCTCTGACCTAAGTTAACCTTTAGAGTATCCAACGACGCGCTATCCGAATCGACGATCCCACTTTCACAGGTGGTTTAAAATCGCTCAGTATCCGTAAAGATGTTGCGTCTCTCTGCGTTTTCTACTGCCTTTGTAATCGGGAATGTTCAGAAGAGCAGTTCAATTTTATGCCAATTTCGGGTTTTTACCATCGAACCATACACATACACATGCCATACACCCACACTCCCTTAAAATACAGTTGCTGCGTTCATCGCGGTCAAAAAGATACTTTATACCGCGAATCGGAATGTTGTTGCAGGTGTCCCGAAACCCGAAAGCCCCCCGGTATTGCAGGTGGGCGGCGGTGACCACTTACCATCATGTGGCCCGCCCGCTCGTATGCTAACTTTTCTATAAAAAAAACAATAGACGGATTACATGATCAAGTTATTTTATTTGGATATTATTTTTTGACTCTGCACACATTTAGAAAATAAATATTAAACAAATTCAAATTATTGATTTGCCAAAACACAGGTAAAACAAGATGATAAAGCTAAATACATCGCTCACTTGTTCTGCTTTAATAGGTATGCAAAATTTTTTCGTCAAACTTAAACAAAACTATTTCGTCAAACGTACGTATTATAGGAATGCTATTGTAATTATATTAATTATAATTACAAATATGTCATATATCAATATAATTACAGATTAAAATGTCATGATGAATTAAATATATCATTGATTGTATAAAATCGTTTTTTTAATAAATAACTATACTTTCAATTTTCAGGGCTCGTATATTCTCACCACGTGGCAACTTATGATCCTTGTCCCTGAAAAAGAAAAGTTTCAACAGTTAAGATCGAACTGCCATCATCTGGTTTCGCGGTGTATTTACGATTAGACATTGGCGCGGGACCACACTACGTGGAAATTTTAATGGATTTTATTGATTGTTCAAATTTTCGGTTATATAGTTTGGAATTTTTTATACAGAAATAAGTGTCAATGAGCAGACAGTTTAATGGTAAGTGGTTACCGTCGTCTAAGGATGCCCACAGTTCTTGCCAACGTTGATGAAAGCTGATATGGTGGGCCCATAAAAGTGTTGAGCAATTTCGCGTTTGATACGATTGAAAGAACAGAATGATAATGATAAGTTCCAAATAAAATTGATAAGTTTGATATGCAAGCGAAAAATGCCCTTAGGTGCTTAGATCAAATCAAAAGGAGGAAGATACGTTAATCACTTACCGCGCGTGGTCCTACAAAACCGAGTCCAAAGGACCTCCTTCGTTTAGTCACCGAAAGAACAACAACTTGCTTGCACGTGATACGCTCACACGGTGAACACAATTTTGTAGTGGAAAATAGATTTAATAATGGGGTCCTGTGCAATTTATTTAGTGCACAGATCACTCAAGAACCAACAACAAGTCACATAGAATCACTTTTCACGCGTTAGTACACCAAAAAGTAATAATTTGTACAAGTTTTTCAAAATTATTAGTTTTCATTCAGCTATTAATGAGTGAGCGAGATAAAGCTATACGAAACATGTGCGAGCGACACGCTTAGCTCGTTTCGCTCTTGCTACTGTCCAACCTCATCGCTCCATCTCTTTTTCGGTGTCGTACAATGTGACTTCAATTACAGCTGGACGAGTTTGTGTGCATGTAGTTGTGCATTGGAGCCTATGTTCAGTTGACGCAATGTACCGTACCGTAAGAACGTACCGTATCTTCCCCTTTTGCTTTGATCTATTATTATCTTTTATTGTTGTAAATATATGTATATTTTTACAACAATAAATTTCAAAATCTTCAATGGATGAAATCAAATGGATGAAATACATGAAAATCATTAAAATGGTTTTCATTATAATTTGTTTATTAAAATGAGCATTTAGCAATAATTAAAATTAGACACATACGAGTATATTGGGTATTTATTGTAAATTCTCTGTAAACTACAAAATCTGTCACAGATTAAAAGGTCTTATTACAATTTGTTTAAATAAAATAAGTGTAGGCATTCATTAAATCATAATTAAATTTAGACACAAGTATTGTATAATTTTTTGTAAAACTTTAAAACTATCGCAAATAAATTGTTACTTTTTGAAAACAATTGCATAAGACTGATTAATTTAATTACACAACAATCAATCACATATACGCATATTTTGTAAATACTTTGCTCGCTGCAATCCAACAGCGGCTGGGCGCACTCGACTGGCTAAATTACCCCGCACACGTAGAACACTACCGTGGAATCTACTGCATTTCACACTTCATTCAATTCTGTTCTTCCATTGTACGAGTGCGCACGTGTTTCGGTAGGGAATGAGATATGTCAGAGCCCATTCCCATCCTATCCTATCCTATCCGTCTCCATTTTAACAAGGCTACTACATATTCATTCCTGAATCCAAAGGAAGGCGGCGAATCCGGACGCGTGCTAAAGTTTGCCATTCTGAACTGATGTTGGCATGAATCGCGGATGTCTATGGACAACAGTATCCACATGCCACCCGGTGGAATGTCCGCCCGTAAATAGCTTAATAGTTGATAATAACTTGTATAGATTGTAAAAGGAATAGGATATAGTGGGAAATGCAGTACTTTTCTCAGTAACCACCTGTGAGAGAGGGATAATGTAACGTATTTATGGAATAGACGGGTATCATGGTACGAGAGTAACACCTAATTTCATTTCTATCCCCATAGCAACGCCCGCGTAATGTTTATAATAATTCCCGCGGGAACTTATAGCGATTCGGGATAAAAAGTGTCCAATAAGTTAAATTATATCATTATTAAATCTATAACATAAGAATTACGTAATAAATTTTAAGAGAAATATCAATGTTCACAATTTTGCAAGTAATTTTTCCTTATTCTATGTTCGAGGAATAATAATGCTCTTTATTGCTTACACAATAAGACACAAATGGCGGCCTTATCGCAGCGATCTCCTCCAGGCTATAAAACATTACAAATTATTACTCAGAGGAATATATTAGAGAAAAAAAAACTGAGGCAAGTAATGTGAGACATTGCAACATAATTAGTAATTCTGTTAATTCGTTAAAAAGCAAGCGACACAATCGCGACACAACTACCGATAAACCACACGTGTCTCTAACAAAATTTTTATATCATTGCCGTTCTCAAATTAATTTTAAAGTAGATTTTATGCCTTATTCAATTAACTTAACGTTTCACTTTTGTCATTTACACATATCCTCTTAGCACAATTAAAGTTGTTTTTTTATGTTATTTCACAGAATTTTACGTCAGTTTTTTACAATTATAATTTGACATCTATCTTTTTTCGTTTGTTTTCGACTAATCCCATTGATATAAGCTGTCATAATCATAACTATATCTATTTCTGAGAATAATATTTAGATTCAGTTTTTTTTTTAAAGCAGTTGGTTCAATATTCTCAAGTGTTGAGCTATGACGTTATAACAGACAGACGAACAAACAGTCTATGTATCAATTACAGGAAATACAGGAGCCAGAGTATGACGCATGGTAAAAATATTTGAAACTGTATATGTACATAAATATAAAGAAAAGTATGAATAACTGAGTTATCCAACAATGGCCCAAAACCGTTGAAGCTAGAAACATTGGGAAGTAGCTTCCTTTTATGATGTAAAGACTTACTAAAAAGGATTTCTCGTAATTCTACCCCTAAAATGGTGAGACGGCGTGTCAAAGTTTATATGACAAAAGAAATTTGATGGTCATATCAACTTGAAAGTTGCTGTAGATATTCTTAAATACAAATACGTGTTTTATCATTGTTTTTTGAAAATTGTGTCCGGGGTTCGAAAATACATGTTGGCTAATATCTATCTCTGACTTACGGTGTCGTGCAAAGTGACTTCGCCGTACGAGCTGTAAGAGTTTGTGTGCATGTAGTTGTGCATCCGAGCCTATTTTCAATTGATGCAATGTACGAACGTACCGTATCTTCCCGTTTCGCTTTGATCTAAGTGTGGTAACAGCTTTATTATCCCTTACTCGTCTCTTACGCCACCCACGGAAAGAGATGGGGGTCGTGCTATTCTATAGCCGACGACACGACACGACGTGTGGTGTCGACACGACACGTGAAAAGTTTATGATTATTAATTATAATTCATTTTGAAAAATCGTGAACTGATAACATTTTTCAATCAGGAATTGAACATGTATATAGGAAATCGCAATTAAGCCCACGCGAATGTAGCCACGGGCCGCGTGGGCCACGGTCAATGAGTAATTATGGTTTTTGCCTTTCCAATTTGAGTGAACACTTACGTATGAATCAATAAAAGGATTTTCCTTCCTTCAAAGTAACAGAATTGACGATTATTAATCGTTTCCCGTAATTCATTATTATTATAAAAAATAGGTCATGTCATTATTTCCATAGAAAAAAGACAAACACAGATACAACAATATGTATACTCGTATGTGATGTTATCTGGACTTATTGTCGACTTGGACTTTTGACTTTAGGATTTTCTAACTCAAAAGTTCGTTGTTGCAAGATTCGTTTAAATAGAAACTTGATCTAACATCTGATTTTTAAGATGAAGAAATATCTATTTTAGGGATCTCCAAAATAATACCTCACTCGATACTAGTATCGAATGAAAAGTATCAATACTATTCGGTATCGAGTACCTTTTTTAATTTGAATACAAACCATATAAATGGTATTCGTTTTACCGTTGTTGCAATAAAATTAAAATGTATAAAATTAAAAATTCTTTTTAATTCTCAATCATAATTAACTTTATGTATTGCAACTTTGGTTGAAGTTAACATTTTATTTTATTAAGTCTCCAGTCAGACACAAATAATAATTTATCCGTCCGCGACTCAGTGAGAAGATTACAGATCGCCATCACCGTCGCTCCACCTTTCGATAAATTTTGTCGATATTGAAAAAAGTTCGCAAGATCCTGACTGTAAGAAATGCTTGTTGTGAAGATATTTAAAAGTAATCCAAAGAGTATCGAGTAATTTACAAAGTATCGATAGGTATCGAATAGAAAAATACTCGCTATCGAAACGAAGATATCGATACTACTCAGTTATAAATATTTTTTGTGTATCCCTATCAAGGCTTGCTACCACAAACGATCTTCCGATCAGAACATTGTTCTTTAAATCGTCCGTCCACCTGGCTCACGATAAACAAGAACCATATTTGTCAGTATCCACTTGCAGCCTATGTTAGTAAGTTACCTAATACAAACATTCAAAAATTAAAAACTTAAAACCGACACTAGGTTGGGCTTCGGGATAGGTCAACAGCCGCACCCAGCGCTGGACAATGGAGCAGTTTATCACCTTCATGATGCTGCTGTTATTACCTCGTAGTCTGTACAGCAGTGATGCGTACTTTTTGCTCATTTTATCATAAAAATCGTCTGCACGCGCCTCGGCAAACAGAAATGAGGAGTGCCCGTACTTCAGCATGCTGATTCCAGGAGCTATGTCGGTCACTATAGTATGTCAGTAATCATTAAATTAAATGTATTTTAAATAGTTTCGCCTGTATATAAGTATTATATAGATAACAAAACGTGTAGATCTATAAATTTCTAATAATACCTTATTTTCTTATTTCGCGGATACTATTAAATATCAATTTAAAATTCAATGAAACTAGAAAATTAGATATTAATGTTCCATTAATGTTAATGAGATCCGCCTTCTGTTATTAAATACAGTATTCTATATTTAATGTTGTGCGTGGCAACGCTGCGTGGGCAGTGGGTTGGCGAGTCCATTATTTTAGAGGTGGTATACTTACTCAGCGCTTGTAGTAGCGGCTTTGTTATCTTTGTTATCAGCCTTCTACGACACAGATCGAGACGAGACCACGCGGCCACAATTGTAGATGCGTTTCACTCACCAACGAATTGCTACACAAGGATTATTACCCGATCTTTAAGGTGATTTCAGACTACGCTATACTATACAGCATATTTTTTTTTATGGACGAAGGTGGCAGACGAGCATACAGTCCACCTGATGGTAAGTGGATACTGTAGCCCATAGACATCCGTGATACATGCCAACATTAGTCCAAAATGACAAACGTTGGCACGCCCCCGGAAGCGCTGCCTACCTTTGGATATAGGAATGGATTTGGAGAAAGGGTTGGGGAAATGGGGAGGGATAGGTTGGGAATGGGCTCTGGCATATCTCACTCACTACCGAAACACGTACGTACATTAGGGAAATAAGATAAAGTGGGAAATGCAGTACATTTCAAGGTAGTCTTCTGTGAGAGAGGGGTAACGTGGCCAGTCGAGTGCGCCCAGCAGCTGTTGGATTGCAGCGTGCACTCTCCCCCTCATTTTATATAGTACAACAATATCGCCATACTTTTCATATAGTAACGTTCACATTTAGCTATTATATTATTGGCTTGTTATAACAAGCCAATAATATAATAGCTAAATGTGAATAGCTATTAGCTCACTATATGCTATATGCTGTGAATAGCTATATGCTACGAGCGATACGCTTTGCGATATGGAAGTGCTCGCTCGCCCCGTGCTCTCCCTATCAAGATTTTCAGCTTATAACGTCCCACTGCAGGGCACAGGGCCTCCCTTAGTAAATCAGTGGCGCTGGGGGCATACCATACCACGCGGGTCCAGTGGATATACATACTCAAGATTTTTATTTATTTCTCGAGCATGTTGAGTTTCCTCACGATGTTTTTCCCTCACCGCTGAGCTAGTGACATTTTTTTAAAATCCTTGCTTTAGTAAAAACTCAATGGAAAGGGCGGAGGATTTGCACCCACGATTACTCGAGTCGAGTGCATAAATAAATAAGTATAAATGTGAGTCGAGTATAAATACCCCAAGGCTAGCACCGCTATCCAGACTATTGAGTACCAAATCGATTGTGTGTATCTCTTTATTTGTAAAAATAGTTGCAGAACTAAAAATATCAATAAAAATCTACTTAGATATTTATAACTTTGACAAGAATAAAAATGTCAAGAACCAGATATACCATAATTTATTATTGTATTACATTAATTATTCACGTAGTTACCAAATGTCAACGATGTCAAGGATCAAACATAACTAACATTTATATTATTTATAAAAATAAAAAGGCAGATGAACAAACAATCCACCTACTGGCGAGTGGCTGTGATATCTGCGCTACAATCTGCGTTTGTTTAAAATCTGAAATTTCCTAAGTTCTTCACCGATTGCTTTGAAATTTTGACACAACGTTGCATTCGAATACGCGCGTGTTTTTATATACCTATCATAGGGTAAAACATGCTTTTTAACCAAAAATATGTAAAAACAGGGTAAACGCCATCTGTTGGGCAGCCACAGCAACGCGTGGCCGACTACAGCTAGTTTTAAATATTTAGTGTGTATTCATTTGAAACAATTAATTTATTATATGTATAAGGTAACATAAAAGATTTATCAGAATTAAAATACATGCCGGTATAAGTCCAGAATGACGAAAAATATAAGGTTGTGAAAATGCAAAGCGATGTAGGATTATCATTGGATGGATAGGATGGAAGGGTACAAGGGATAATTGTAAGATTTTCCGTAAATATGTATAAATTTTAACTGTAACGCTCATTAGTCTTTAACGGTAGAGTATTAAAGTTCATTAGGCGCTCGGCGCTCGTTTTTACAGTACTAAGATTTTCACCAATTACATTCTTTAGACTTTTCTTTGAACATTATTTTAAAACCCAACGATTTTTCCTCCACTTTATTTATTTCATTAATTTGTTTAATTCCTTATTTTATTTATCAATTTTTTTTTGTGGTTTTTTGTTTTACTACTTTAAAATATATATTTTTTTTTAATATAATGATTAATGATCATTAATTTCAAACATTCACATTTTAAACATTATAATAAATGATTTAAATCATCGACTCCATACATACAGTACATAAATTTAAAGTAAACAAATAATTGTTGTCGATATGAAATCCTATGATTGATAAATTAAAATCTCGCTATTTCTCCTAAAACGTCGGTGCCAGTGCGCAGACTTGTGGTGTAGCATGTCGCAGACTTTTCAAATATAAAAATTAAATGAAGGTAGTTGATAAAATTGCTCGCAGCTCCCGTCGTGGATTACCCTCCTGTTCGTTCAGTCAACTCTTGTCGCGGCCGGTGGAACCCGTGATGAAACGTCGCGGTCGCTTAAAAATTAACAAAAACATTTATTGCACGCGGTTAACTCATGAAGCGAATAAATGTTTGATTATTTAAAAGTTGTGTAATTTATATTTTACAAATCATTAGTGATATTTTATTTAACTTTAAAGTGTTTTTTATAAGTAATGTTTGTGATAATAATCGAATATAAGCTTCCAAAGTTTTTGTGTTTTTTGTGTACTTCCAAAGAGGCCAACTCTTCCGTCCTCAGTAAATTTACTCAGTAAATTACTGAGCATCTTCCAACTTTCCTAGCGACTGGACATTTACATGGTGCGTTTTGAATTGTTTTGACTTTAAAATTGTTAATTACGAAGAAAACTCGACACTGGCGCAATGTGCTATTTGCCCTAATGCCATATTACAAGAGAAGGAAAAAAAATAATGTTCTGACAACTGTTCAGAACATCTTTAATATTAAATTGGGTCTTTAAAATTTGAAATATCGATTAAATTTGGACTATTAGATTATTTCTTTTTATATGTATATTGTGGGTCATCACGATATAAGGAAAATAATTTTCCATACAATAAGTCTATACAATTTCACATAATCACACACACACACACACACACAATTTTACGGTTTGCTGATTGTCAAGAACAAAGTCAGACTTTTTGGCGACAGTTCAGTTTTGATTAATGTAAAAATCAATTAATGTTTGATTAATGTATTATGGGTTTTCGTTTTTTAATAATGATAGTTCAATAATCATCGAAGTGTTTAAGTTGATAATGAAATAAAAGCATGTGACTGCATTTTTCGTGTGCTGGAGTCCATCATTGTCTTTAATAAATCTAAGATGACGACTCCTGGCTCGCTTCGACGTACCTATGTATGCTACGTTAAATTATGAACTGTTGTGTTGATATCTTGCTTTGTGCCGCAAAATAAATAAATAAAAAAATTTGACCGACTCACGCTTGTCCGAAAATTTGTAAAAGAAAAACCCCTTCGTATGTTCCCGGCAGAACAGTGGGCGCCGTTCCCTATATAAGGGTTGCTTCATTCGCACTGTTCGTACTCAAGCTGACACATTACAGCCGGCAACAAGTATCAACATTTCTTATCACTGTTTTAGTGTAGTGAGTGTTTTAGTGAATCGTGAGTTTGGTTTTTAAAACGAGACCGCGTTAAGATATAAAAGGTAATTATATTTCTTTTTAATAATGTATTAAAACTCCATAGAAATTACAATAATATATAAAAGTCTGGTGTAATCGACTTATCAAGATATTTTGAAAACAAAATTAGAAAACATTTTTTTGAAATTATTGATCCAGGTCGCTGGACGTATATAAAACACTATAATATATATAAAACACATTATATGTACACATATGTTTCATATATATACATTATGTATTTAATTTTTGTGTTTTTATTCAGTAATGTTATGTTTTCCAGTAAGTCTAGGAACATTATAAATTCGTCTTAAATTTATTTATTAAATGTAAAAGCTTGATGTATCCTATGTTGAAGATCCTTTTGTAAATAAATAAATAAAATGTATTATCAAACATGTTACTGAATTATAGGAATAGGATAAATATTTGATATTATTTAGATAGATAGACTTTATTGTAAATACATTTATTTTATATATTACCAAATTTACAAACAGAAAGCACAAAATTTTTATAATTGTATTTAATAAACCATAAAGGTTTGTCTAAGATACAGGTTCTGTAGTATTAGCATCCATAGACATTTTATCTTACCTGTGAACGGTGCACCGTTTATAATTATAATTTATACATTCTTATTAAAGAAGATATTTAATTTATATTTTATATTATTGCCAATATTTTATATCTTGGTTTACTCTATGATCTATTTAATTCATCTTTTATCCTGTATTAACTTATTATTAGTTATTACTAAAATTCAATTATTATCATCAAAGTATTTAGACAAATTAAAATGACATATTATGTGACATTATTTGATATAAAAAAAACTTGTCAATTTTCATAGTTCATATTTTTTATTACTTTATTTCGAAAATCAACTAATCAATCATGTTTAAATTTAAATAGAATGTTAAAACAACGAAATTTTAAGTTAGACAATCTTAATCAATAAGGTCCGTTTGCTTAAACTACGTCAATTTTTTTTACATAGTGACATCTACATATAACAGAAGTAATGCTAAGTCTATCTAGACTGGCTAAAGATAAGAAATATTGAGAATGGGAGAGGCAGAGTGGGTTAATGTGAATTTATGTTATTATTAAAATCTACAATCTACAATTTTTAAGATATTTAATTATTGAGGAATTTTATTGTAAACATAAAAATATATATAAGTAATAGAGGTTTCAAATATATTGAATAGTCTTTCTTGTCATACAAAATTTTAATGATTGATTTGCAAATAAAACAGCCAGCAAATCAGTACAAAAATATCAACAAAATAAAATACTATTTTGCAAAAAAAGGCTGGCCCTGTAATAATAATACTCCTATGCAAAATAATATTAATACTCTTCATACAAAAATTATTATTGAAATATTATTGCATGGCCATCTGTATGTATGTACTATATTCATTTTCCAAATAAATAACAAATGCATTTGACAACAAATTGTTAAAATAATACAAGAATGAAAGGAAATCAAAAAGTGAGGTTTTCTATGATAACAATATTTTTAAGCAAAATAATACATTTATATTATTCATACGAATTTAATATTAATTATTGTAACATTACCATCCGTATTTGAACTCTAAGCAATCGAAATTCTCAGCGCAACTGCAATCTGTTTTAACAACAGCTGACACAGCTTCCTAAACAGCTGTGCATTTACTGCGTATACAACTATTCAATCAATAAACAAAAAAAAAATATTGTGAAACTATACAAAAAATTCAATGAAATTAAATAGTCAGGTGATCATAATATTTCAATAAATATTAGTATTGTTAAAATAAATTTAAACATCCTTTATACAAATATTCATTATCCGAATAATTTAAAAATAATTTTGCATTATATTGTAAATATTGCCAATTTTAATTTCAAAATGTTCGGAGGTCTATTAAAATGTAAAAGAAAATCTTTCATATACTTTAGGCCCTGAAAGATAATCTTTCATATACTTTGGGCTATAAAATAGAAAATCTTTCATATATGTGCCGGCTTTAGAATGTCACTACCCCATTTCTACTCTCGAATGTCTTAAAACGCGTCTATGGAATAACAGAGCCGCTACCATAAGCCCAGAGGAACTTTAGGGAGGAACTTTGGGTGAGAGTGCACGTTGCATTCCCACAGCTGCTAGGCGCACTCGACTAGCCACGTTAGCCCTCACTCACAGTACTGCATTTCCTACTTTATCGTACTTCCCTAATGTATGTACGTGTTTCGGTAGTGAGTGAGATATGCCAGAGCCCATTCCCATTCCATCCTATCCCTCTCCATTTTCCCAATCCATTCCTTAATCTGGTAGCGCATCCGGGAGCGTGCTCACGTTTGTCATTCTAGACTGATGTTGGCACGTATCGCGGATGTCTATGGACGACAGTATCCACTTACAATCAGGTGGACTGTATGCTCGTCTCCCGACTTTTTTCTATAAAAAAAAAACTACATCACTTCTAAATGAATGAATTCGAAAACCCGCTTCATCATCGCGCTGTTTAAAAGGCCATACATCCCTCATGCAATGTATATGTGGAGTCCCATGTCCAATACGGTTACGATCACATACAAATAAAAAACCAATAAAAATAATGGAAAACCTTTAATTTACTAATATAATACCTAATCCTCATCCAATTTCGTAATCTTCCTAAAGTTTTTATTAATAAAAGTTGATAAAAACAGATGAAATTTCATTATTGAAAAAACATTATTAGGCTATTCAGGGAAATTGCTAGAAATATTCTTTCAAAACATGTTTGTTTACATCAAGCTTAAAAGTATTTGCAATACAATGTTATCACCGTGTTTCTCTTCACTGCTGGATATAGGCCTCTCCCAAGGGTTGACACCTACTCAGTGCCATTGTATTCTTATTTCATTACCATTTATTTACGATCAGGGTTTATCTCTCCACTGTTGGATATAGCCACTCATTTTGATAACGCAAGTTGTCGTTAAGCTTCTACTTCTCGCGCTGCTGATTCACTCAGATCCGACCCGTGTCGCTGGCAAGTAAAAAAATAATTATAATCAATTGTAAAAAAATTACACGAATGGTGAACCGAGTCAAGGGACATGTTACGTTTGACATGTCACGTTTTATCTGTGCGCGGTTTCCAATCACTAAAAACTTCATAAACCGACACGTTTGGTTTCCATACAATTTTACAAACTTGCGTTGTTTATCCATGTCTATCTATGGATATAGACTATCTATGGATGTCTATCTATGGATCTATGGATACAAAATTTGTAGCTCATTGAGCCGCATATCAGGACATGAAAATTTATTTTCATCAAAATTATTTGTTTGCTTTTGCTAAATTTTCATACATACATATATTCATAGATATCTTATTACGACGCCGGATCTCGAATATGAGAGCTCGATGTTTTCATTTGAAAGGCTAACATGGCAGACTCCACGACTATGTGTGCGACACTTATTCTGTATACAGCCTCTTTAGTAAGCATTGTCTGTATTATATTTATACTTCAAATATTTATTTCAATTTTATTTATGAGCCTAGCAGTGTCTACGACTTCGCGCGTACGTATAGCTTGATTCCCGTGGGATTTTGTAATTAATCTGTAGCCTAAATATTAATTTGATACATAAGTTTTAAATGCCAAGTTTAATTAAAACCCGTCCTGTGGTTCATGCGCGATGTGCATTCACACAGACGGACAGACAATTCCAATAAGGGCAGGCCTAGGTGGGAAGGGCAGATTTTAGGTTGTTGAAATGTTTACCTTACTGTTATTTTTAAATTACTGAATCGATTTGACCCACTTTACGTACTGAAGCGAGTAATACCATGCGGCACCATAACATCAACCTGCTGGATATAAGCCTCTTCCAAGGTCCCCTACACACTGGCTTCAGCTCTTCTCACCCATCTACTACTGGCGACTTTCTTCAAGTCCTCAGTCCACGTGACCGGCTGCGTCCAAAACAAACAACAAACAAAAACAAAATATACACACACATAATACACAATTGGCGGCCTTATCGCTTAAGCGATCTCTTCCAAGCAATCTAAGGACCGAAGAGATGATTGAAGAAATGAAGAACTATGCAAGCGGAGGTTTTGTGTATATTTGCGTGTTGCTGACTGTACGTGCTCGTCTGACATCTTATTTATATAAAAAAAAAAAGATAGTCACAGGCTTTATTGGAGTTGCCAAGGAAGTCGTAATGCTACCCGAGAGAAGCAAGGGCAAGGCGCTGCCTTTTATAAAGTAATTGACGTTATGGCTTTGTCTAAGAAACTGTATGAAAGATAAAGTATTACTGCCCTCCAAGTATTACTGACCTCCAAGTATTACTGACCTCCCAAGTATTACTGACCTCCCAAGTATTACTGACCTCCCAAGTATTACTGACCTCCAAGTATTACTGACTTCCCAAGTATTACTGACCTCCCAAGTATTACTGAACTCCAAGTATTACTATTCTCCAAATATTACTGACCTCCAAGTATTACTATCCTCCAAATATTACTGACCTCCAAGTATTACTGACCTCCAAGTATTACTGACCTCCAAGTATTGCTGACCTCCCAAGTATTACTGACCTCCAAGTATTACTATCCTCCAAATATTGCTGACCTCCAAGTATTGCCGACCTCCCAAGTATTACTGACCTCCAAGTATTACTGACCTTGAATAGTAGCGGACGAAAAACTGTTGACCGCGGCTTCGCTCGCGTGTATTTAAATGCATTTTAATTATCGCGTGTCTTGAGTCTAGTATGAATAGCCTTAGAATTACATACTAAAACAAATCAAAACCAGACATTGTGGACACAATGTGGTCTTATCGCTATTAGCGATCTCTGCCAGATAAGCTTTGGGAGAGCAAACAAATATTTTGATCACAGGTAGACATACATAGGTATGTAATATATAATATACAAATCATAAATCTTTATACAATACATATAAATAGTAAGCTAACTGAATGAAGAGAAGCATGTCATGATAGAAATAAAAAAATATAGGTAAATATTTAAATGATTCCATACATATTCTATTTATTTATATTATATTACGTCCCCTGCAAAACAGAAGGAATTAAACAAACGTGAATACACCCCATCTCCCCCATTCAGGATTTGAATTTTAGAAATCCCTTCTTATTAAATCTTCACGTCAACAAAGGAAGCTGCTGTCCAAATTTCTAACTTCTGCGGTTTCGGCTCAGCGTTGCTGTCAGTACGGACATTTTCTCTTTATATGTATATAGAATACGATTATACACAACATTATAGAGCAGTTCCTCTTCACACAAAAATGATCAAAGATTCTATAGCTTTACCTTGTTACCCGAATAAATGACTGTACATTTTGTACATTGCTAAATACATGACATTATCTGAGCAACATTATTGTCGGTATACATTTATTGACTTTGGTTAAGATTTTATACCTAACTTAAAATTTCATCGTTTCAAGATTATCTTTAAATAATAGTTTTAGAAACATTTTTAAGATCAAGATTGAGATAAAACAAAAACAATGTGTTTGCGAGTGTGCCCGCTGCAATCCCACAGCCGCTGGGCGCACTCGACTGGCCACGTTACCCCGCGCTCACAGAACACTACAGTGGAATATGAAACATTTGCAATGATGTTTCGGTAATGAATGAGATATGCCAGAGCCCATTATCCACCGCATTCCATCGAATAGGGAGTATAAATGAAACATCTTATCATTATACTTTTGATTCCCTATTCCACCCTATCCTTCCCAGGGAAGATTGGAAGATATAATGGGATGTGAGAACTCCTGGACCTGTTATATTCCCTATTTTACCAACCGTTTTTCCAAATACATTCCTAAATCTCCAAAGGTAGAGCCCTGAGGGCGCAGGGCCAATCTGGACCGATGTCGCGCATGTCGCGGGGTGACAGTATCCATTTACCACCAGCTAAGTGGACAATTTGCTCGTCTGGCATCTTTTGATAAAAGAAAAAATAAATATAAACTCAACGAAAACCAATCTTCACACGATGATGGTGTGGCATTTGATTGTTCACGAGTTATGCGAAATTATAGTGGAGTGATTAAACATATTAGTAATCGGCAAAAGATTCTAGAAATGCACTTGTTTAGGATGCAATGTTTGTACTTAACAATGTAGCTATTGGGCAGATTGCCAGCAATTCAGGAAGCACGTAAAATTCTAGTAATTTCTTTTTGTTTGGAAAGTTTGAAAGAGTAATACGGTAACGTGGGTTTCGGATGCAGTTATTATATAGTCGCACAAAATTACTTACTATTAAGTCCGATTTTTTGACGGTGACAATATATTCGGTACTGATATTTGTGAAAATTTTGGAAATTTTCAAAATATAATTAATAGACTTGTAATTCTTCATACTAAGTGGCGCCCCCCCTAAAAATACTATATTTTGTAGGAACATTTATATATTTAGTTTTACGTATTAATTATTGTAGTTAAAACTATAGGTGCTATGTCAAATGTGTTGCAACAATTAAAACTGGAGCAACAGATTTTATATAAAGATTATAAATATGGGCTTGAGACACCAGCCGTCCATAATTTATTCTATCAATCCTTCAATCCGTCCTTTATGCGGAGATAATCGCGCACCACGTTTTCAAATTTCGGAAAATTTCCACATTTCAACTAAGGCTACCACACACCGGGTTTGACCTGCATTCTTCGGGTTTGAAGGATGCTTGTCCGTGCTGCGGGTTAACATCGATAATCTCCGGGCGATGCGGCTGTGATTCAAAAAGATGTGATTCAAATCATGCAAAAAGAGCATTCAAAAATATCAGAAAAATAAGAATTTAATAATAAAGCAAAATTAATGACTCTTGTGAACATTAATACTAATATAAACTAATATTTTCTTAGGTTTTCGCGATTGTATATGTTGTATATGTTTAGGTTTGTATATGTACGCATCCGGGGCCAAATGTATTATGTTTAATTACTACTAATATAAACTCTTTTAAATGTTATTAAAGTTGTAATTCAAATGCAAAGGTTGCATGGTCACATTTGACAGGCGACTGACAGAGCAAATAGAGGGAAGAAAATAGTTTCTATACTTAGTCTATACTAAATGTATTGTTCTATACTCGTACAATACATTTAATTCGATAGGTCTTACTATGTAAAAAGGCTAGTGTAAATCTTGGGTTTTTTCTGATTTTTATTTTCGCGTTTTGTAAAATAAAGTTTACTATAAATGATAAGTTTCAAAATATTTGAGGGGAAAAGTGTACTTTGCAATCCAACAGCCACTGGGCGCGCTCGACTGGTCACGATACCCATCTCTCACAGAAGACTACCTTGAAATGTACTGCATTTCTCACTTTATCTTATTACCTTAACGTACGTACGTGTTTTGGTAGTGAGTGAGATGTGCCAGAGCCCATTCCCATCCTATCCCTATGCATTTTCCCAACCTTTTCTCCAAATCCATTCCTATAGCTCCAAAGGTAGGCAGCGCATCCGGGGACGTGCCAAAATTTGTCATTTTGGACTGATGTCGGCATGTATCGCGGATCTCTATGGATGATAGTATCCCCTTACCGCCAGGTGGACTACATGCTCGTCTGCCGCCTTCGTAAATAAAAAAATATCCACCTATTTTAGGATTTTTAATTAGGTAAAGAATGAAAAGATTTTTAAGAAATTTAAAGAAACATAGATTTCATAGATCTCATCTAGAGTTCATTGATGAACAATCGGTTCAGTAGTTCTAACGACAGAATGTGCATAGAACTGATCAGCACTGGACACGGCTTCCTGTCCGACCTAATACGGTGGGCACCTCTTACGATCCTGTTTTTTTAAAGAAGATTTGGCTGACGGGTGGGCGGCCTTTCAGATGGCAATTGGTCACTCCCAGATACCTGCAACACCTGCAGATACTTGCCGACCGTGTACAATCCATTCACAGCTTTCTTGAAGAGTCTCTTGTCGTAGCTTAGTGGAGAAACTTCAGTATGTACTTCCACAACTTTCGAATTCGCGGTATAAAGACCATAGAGTACGCAGTGGCTCTCTATCAAGGAAGTGCGAATGGACCGTTCGAATTCATTGTCAGCGCTCATTTTCACAACATTAGTCACCCGCCACGATTGAACATTTTCCGGAATTTTCGTTAAAATTACTTTTCATTGTTCCAGACATTTTTACAATACTTATCTAGGAGCCCCATCTAGTGCCGAGTAGCAGAATGTTGAACCTACTTTTCCTTTTCGCGGCGCTAGTGTCGCTTCACTGCCAGCTCCAAGCTTATGCTCAGGTTGGCAGAAGAGTCGAGATGGACAACAGCTTAGAACCTAATGGTAAGTACTCTTGTCTCTCTAACCTATAACGTACGGTCAACCAACTAGATATACAGTTTAGAACCTTTTCACAGTAGTCAGTAAAAGTAGAATGTTTTGTTTGTTTCCCAAATAAAATAAATAATAAAACGTATAGTGAAAATTCTAATATATACGATCTATATAAGTATCAATTTTTGTTATTATATTATTAGGATTTATTCAATAACTGAAATATGTATGAAGTGTTACAGCACTTGAGGAAGTCATGAATTTCACATCCTTGCACTGTTTTAAACAAATTGCATTTCTTGAAATTGAATATTTGAATCGAAAGCGCCTATATGTATTTCATTTTTGAATACATTTCGCTAAATATAACCGTGACTCAAAAATGTATATTTTTAACCGAATTTGATTATTCGGTCATGTTTTACTTATCATGTTTCTTTAAGAATAGAATGGAATACCTTTATTTGTTCTAAGTATGTTTACTATTTAGTATAAACTAAAGTATCAACTGTATTTGGTAGGTCAGTATGAACTAGGCAAGTTTCGAATAGCAAAAAATACTATTCGCAAATATAAATACGAATGAATTGCTTCACTATTCGCGAATGTAAATATTCGAATAGTACCTACCTAACGTACTACGCATACACTTGTAAAATTAGTAAGTATTTTTTTAGTTCAATTAATGTGTAGTTTTTGATTCAGTTGAAGGTAAGGTACGTAACGTAACCGATTTTCAAATAAACTTTAATTCTTAAAGTATTTATAGAAAACCTTATTTACCTACTACTCACGTTGGGTTCTTAGTACCAATACTAATTATAAAGTATTCGTTTAGAACAGCGATTCCCAACCTGCGGTACGCGTACCCCTGGGGCTACGCGGGGTCCCAATGGGGGGGTACGTGAAAATTATATTGGTAATGGCGGAAATACTGAGAAGTTAAAACAGTTAACTTATATAAACATTATTATAATGTATTATGTCTACAATATGTAGTTTAAAATGAACCTTATAACTAATAACTTACTAAGGTGCTAGACTATGAGCGTTGGGTTGGTAAAATACAGTATATTCGTTTGTATACCGCCTGTCTAAGCGCTACTGTACGCAAAGGATTCTCTGTAATTCTTTGACATTTTTAGGAGTAGGTATGGAGTTATCAGGGGTACTCATAAATGAAAAGTTTTATTAAGGGCTACGGGAATGAAAAAAGGTTGGGAAGCACTGGTTTGGAAAATGGCTGAGATTAGTATTGGACATTATTTAATTGATACAATATTATAATATACATAATACCCCCTCGTATATATTGACATATATATATCTACCATTGTACTTGCAATATCTTTTCACCTGTAATTATCACAATGAATAAATAAATGTTTCACGTTATTAGATAATTGTTATTATAACGTTGAGGAATACTTAAGTGGCAGAGAACTGTCCAATGCTCCATAAATCTATTTTTTATTAATTGTAGTTTATATATGTGTATGTGTGCATGTGTATGTGCGTGCGTGTGTCTGCACTGTTACCCTTATTGTATGACATTGTATTGTATGACGTTTTTACTTTATTAGGCCTAGCTATATATCTTCTAAGATTCTGTAATTGTATTGTAGTTATTATTTGTTGTTTGTAGTTATTTGCCGGTAAAGGCATAACGTATAGGTCAGATTATATCTTACCATCCATACTGTTCACACATTTTGACAAATAAATAATTTGAATACTTTTTTCAAATTATTTATTTGACATCTATGAATTTTGACATTTTGAGTCAGCGGTATACAAATCTATATCTATTATACTCTTTACATCCGTCGTCCACACACTTACCGTCAGCGGTATACAAATCTATGTCTATTATACTCTATACATATAACAAATAAATTGACAAAGCGGTGTCTGTTCATTTATATTTTTTGAAAAAAGTCGTTTCAGTATGTAATTGATTCAGAGTCCAAAACAACAATTTATGAAATTTAAAAAAAAGTTTTAATAGATATGTTTTACTAACAATATCAAACGAAAAAAACCTGTCCTGTAAAATTTGGTCACAGGTTGATTGGCCATTCAAGCACTAAGTCAACGATTTGTCTGTCTGTCTGAGCGCACATCGCGGTGTTCCAGGTTGTGCCTTATTTCAGTACATATATTCAGGTTGGCAAAACGAACTACAGATGGTTTCTATGAAAAAAGGTTCCAATTTTCCAGTGAAGTTTATTCGGAATATAAAACTTATACATTAAGATCCTTCGCGAACTGACCAACTGTTTAGTAGTTATTCAAAAAATTGACTTGCAAAAATGCGCCAGGCGGTCGGGTGCCGATTACAAAGTTAAATTTCAAAAATGCTTAGCATTTCGAATGTGAGACTAAAAAAGACGCCGTAGGTAGGTACTTGGAATTTGTCTCTTTGGAAAGGTTTTAAGTTGAAATTTGGCAATACGTCTTATTTGTTTATTCTGTATTGCACAAAGTGACAAAAGGCGGACTTAATGCTTAGAAGCATTACCTCCCAGTCAACCTTTGGGCTATGCAGAGATGGCGCGGTACGAGTAGGTGCAACGATAGGTAAGATTAAAGACATTGGAGAACGATTTGTGATTTTATTAGCTACTAGCTATGCCCGCCATGCTTTGCATGTCCGGCAATTTTATTGCACATAATATATAGCCTATATCCATCTGGAATAATGTACCTTTCAAATGATGAAAGAATTTTTCAAATAGGTGCAGTGGTTCCGGAGATTACCCTCCACATACACACAAACTCACAATTCGCACTCTCTCTTTATTATATTAGTATATATTTCAGGCATTTATTCCACGGCTGATGTGTAGTGAGTTGGCTATCAACTGGGAAACCATATTTCATTATACCCTTCAGTCCCTATTTTCCACATGATATCAAATAATTCGAAGATGTAATGGATCGAAACTACTCGTCCCCCTGAGCGTCATTCACGCTTAAAAGTAATTCTTCAAAGGTAGGCAGCGTGGCCGGGGTCGCGCCATCTTTCGTCATTTTGGACTGATGTTTCCATGTATCGCGGATGTCGCAGGGCGACAGTCACCACTTACCACCAGGTGGTATCACCTTCTTTCTATAAAAAAAACGAGTTAGCGAGCAGCGAAAAGCAAGTATATATTGCGAGAATTTTTTTGTCTCTTAGTGAAGAGCAAACTCGTCCCGTGCTGAAAGAATTTGCTCACACGAGCAATTGCTCGATAATTCTGTGGACGAGCGAACTAAAGTACTAGCCTGCCATGAGAATAATCAACTACACAACCAATACTATTATGATTAGTATTTCTTTCACTGATGCTGAAGATTTTCGTCTTCAAACATTGACGTATAGGAGACAATTTGTCTGTAGTGTTCTTAAATCCAAATACTGGCTCGAATCGAGCACGAGTCAAGTCGAAACTCCTAGAAACTCATTTTTCAATAACCCTAAAAGTATACGACACACCTGTTCTTACGAATATCTAACTTATTCTGAAAGTATACACTATTGTTTTCAGTCATCACAAAACCCAAGCACCGTCTCGGCAAGTTCGTCCGCATCTCCCAGTTGCCTCCGAAGACGGTGCAACACGTGGCCGGAAGCCGGCTCGAGCTGACTTGCGAAGCCATGGGAATGCCTGCACCAGTCATTCAATGGCTGAAGAATGGAGAACCTTTGCCTGATGTACGTATCTTTAAACTACTTTTGTGATGAGAATCTGCTTTCTTGTTTGTACTAGTATTTATCTAGTCCTGATCCGGCCCGGCGATAAGGGGAGGCTCGGTACAGGTACACCCGTACCTGCACCGGGCTGATGTACTTCAGATCTCTGTAATCAGTCCGCAAAAATAGCATTTGTTATAAGACTACGTAACCAATTACCAACAACATATTTAATAACAAAACTAGCGGTGCCTTCGACTTTGTTCGCGTGAACTTGTGCTTGCCTTGAAATCTGGACAAAAAGTATCCTAAATGTTAACCCCGCACATAAGCTATAACTTACACCAAGTTTCATTAAAATCCCTCCAGTGGATTTTGCGCGATGCGCGTACAGACAGACAGACAAAGAAAAATTCCAGAAATTGTTGTTTTGGGCTCTGTGTCATTCGTAATTTGTACTGCAAATCACTTTTTCGTAAAATATTTCATGTACAAACACGGCTCTGTTACAATTTTATTATATGTAGGTACTTATAGATAGATATCGAGCTCTTTTTTCTTCAGTCGCTCGGCAATGCTTCGGCGGCGCGGCCGGAAATATCTAAAACGTGTTTTATCATCCATTATTTAACTAACCAAATACATATCGAGTTAAACTATGTTTAGTAATTGTCTTGAAATAAAAAATAAATAAACCGTTTTTAATTCTTCCACTGTCTACATATCATATTTTGACTGAGCCCCTGACTCTCAAACTGGCTTAAAAATCTGTATCTTGAAAGCCAGTGTCTCCCTTTGCGCAGGTTTAAACTAAGAAAAATAGACATTTACGAGTAGAATTTAAAACAAACAATGATAATGGCAACACATGATAATGTATCGATAAACACACTAAAAATAATTAAATAGTAATTATGTATAGTGTGCAATACAGGTTAAGTGTATGAGTGTGTGTGGGTGTCGCCCATAGACATCTGTGGTTCATGCCAACTTCAGTCTAGAATGACGAACATTGGCACGGCCCTAGATGCGCTGCCTACCTTTGGAGATGTAGGAATGCATTTGGAGAAAGGATTGGGAAAATGGGGAGAGATAGGATGGGATAGGCATGGGCTCTGGCAAATATTACCCACTACCAAAACACGTACTTACATTGGGGAATAGGATAAAGTGGGAAATGCAGTACATTTTAAGGTAGTTTTCTGTGAGTGTTTGGTAACGTGGCCAGTGGAGTCGTTAGAATTCTGTTAGAATTCGCGTAATGGTATGGTAGAGATTTGAAATTCTAAAGGGGTATTTAATACCGTTTCCAGTTGGAAGAAGAAACAAATGAGATCATGATGTCCCATCCATCCAGCCTCGGCCGCCTCACGTCCACTCTGATCCTGCCGTCAGCGCGCGACGGCGACGTGTTCACCTGCCTCGCTACTGCTGGCATCAATCACGACTCTGCTTCTACCACGGTGTACGGTGCGCAAGGTAACAATTATACAGGATTAAATAAAAAAAGAACTGCACTTCCTATCCTGAGTTTTTGACTACCTATTCACTCTACAGAAAACAAAGTATCTTTTAAAAATATTGATATACATTTTAAAACAGGTAATTAACGTTAAATAACACAACCATATTAAATTATTAGAGGACCCAATAATTAGAAGTACCTAATTTACAATTATTGATTTTACAAGTAATTTTCTTAGTTCCCTTCTAAATGTAATAGCAATATTTTCAAGTAACAGTTTAAGTTGCTACTAAAATTTAATAAGGGCTTATAGAGTTTTCGATGTTTGCAATATTGTTCGTTTCGCATGTGTAATAGAATATTTTAGTGGTAAGTAGGTACCATTGAATGGAATATATAATGGAAATTACCATTAATAAAGTGCGCCAGCGGTGGATGAAACAAGACTACCATTTTTAGAATTTTTGCCCGCCGTCCATGAACGCACATCATGCAAAAACCACGGAACGGATTTTAACTAACACAAAACAAACACAAACATGTCACAATTGTAGCTAATATGACGGGTTAACATTTATCAGAGTATTTTTTATACATTATAGAGTGCCCAATCATTCTAATCATGAAATATACTTGTATGTGTGTAGAGTATTTTTTTGTAATGTACAAGATTGTAATTGAACATAAAGATTAAAAGTCATTGTCTTTGCCTTATTTAATGTTTGGACTAGCCAACACTAAAACTGATTTAGTGTTGGTTTATTGTATATGAGTTTAATATATTTAAAAAATTGAAATCAGCGCCTCATCCTGCTTCAGTGTGAAAGGCGAAAACTTTAAAATCTTTTTATGATAACAATTGGCAGGTGGCACCGCGGCAGATCTCCTGCAGAGCCTATTCGAGCGGTCGGCGCCGCGCATCACGACGTACTACAACGAGCTCATCCAGGAGATCGGCTCGGACGCAGTGCTGCCGTGCCGCGTGCGCAGCCCAACCAAGCCACAAGTGTACTGGCAACACAATGAAGAGCTTATTTATGAGAATCCGAGGATACGAGTGAGTTATTATTATATACACTGAGCCAAACAAACTTCTCTGTTGTACTTTCTTTCATAATATGTAATTGTAATGAGCATTTACCATATTTTTGTAAAGAAAATCAAAATGTCTGTTCTATTTCAAAACCTATCATTGTAATTATAATAATAAAATAATATTTTTTGTATTCAACCTACTTGTTAATTTTTATGTAATACTAGCTGTGCCCGCCACTTCGTACGCCTGGTATTTTAGTTTTTAAACTCTAAATTGGGATATCTTTTCTTCCCGTCAGCCGATTTCGATGAAACAAATCCTATTCGAAGCGCCATGCTAAGCTTAATTAACTTGTGGAAACCCCATGAAAATCCAGTAGTTTTGAAGATTAGCGTGTTCGAACAGACAAACAGACAGACTGACAAAAAAATTCAAAATCGTCTTTTTGTATTCTGACACTCTCCCTTCATCGCTTCCAATCAGTTTTTGGTAAATATATTCAATGTACAGACACGCTAGTTCTACAGTTCTTTTTACATCTATTGATGTAATTTGTGGTAGCTTAACTGATTTGTAAATTAAATATAATTTTATGTTTTCATATGTACTTTCATATTATACTGTTTACGGCCAAATAAAATAAGATAATCCATTATAAATTGGTGTGCTATCCGAAAAGTTGACAATCCACAGGGCGGTTTAAGAACTTCACAGACAGTCGAACTTCACAATCGCTCAGCGTCCAAAAGCATAATGGATGTCCGTCTATTCCGAAGAGCTGTTCTCTTTCTTAGTTTTCAGAACAGCCATTCAATTTGATGCCATTTGATTTGATTTCAATTTATAGAATAGATGACAGACGGGCTACATGGTGGTAAGTGGTCACCGCCGCCCATGGACACCTGCAACACCAGGGGGTTTGCGGGTGCGCTGCCGACCTTGCAGAATCCTTAAATGTTAGGCCTTAATACCTCACGCTGTCCAAGCGGATTGGCTGTCTCTTCCCGTGAATGTGGTTAAAGGCGATTGAAGGTGAGCCCATATTACGGCGGGCCGCACCGCAGCGCATCGCATTGTAAAAATGTAAAACCATTGCACAGTTCAGACGGGCATCGCACCGCCGGATCGCTCGCCAGCTATATTACTGCGCCGATGTTATGCGTTGCGATGCGGCCCGCATCAATGTGCGATGGACGGATACCAGGGTTATGAATGAATGTTATAAATGTCAACAGCTAACTGATTTTAATGATTGCGTTGAGCTGCGACTCGCCGCGCCTCATATGTACGTTGCCGCAGTTGTTTAGTGCCACGCGCTGCGGCTATAACGTGTGCGAGTTTAAAGGGATAACAAGGCGGCTAAAACAAGCCCGAGCAACTGCTCCACCTCCGAAAGAGTGAAATTAATAAATTTCCTTGTTCCAGTTCTTGCCCTCCGGCGACTTGCTAGTGTCGGGTCTGCGCTGGAGCGACATGGGCGTGTTCACGTGCAACGTCAACAACTTGTACGGAAAGGACTCCGCTTCCACCTTCCTCTATCCCGCTAAAAAAAAGCAGCCCAGATTGGTGAGATAGTTTTTCACACTAACGCGTTCATTCGCGTACTTCGCTTTATCCCCTCCCTTTCATACACACACAGACACTGCAACACTGAGTCTTGCGCCGGAGCTCGCATACACGTTTCTTAATTATTGTTTTATTTATTTAAACGTCATTCCACGTGAATTTGACATGTACAAATGCCTAGCGACATTGCCTGCCAGTCAACCATCAGATCAAACAGAAAACAGAATGCGGGCGCATATTTAGTTTAAATACACACCTAATGCAGTGAATCTTATGGTATAAAGATTGGAAACTTACGGCAAGGCACCCAGCGTGCCGGCCACATTGCCCCGTTAGATGGCTGTGCTTATGCGTTGAGCGAGCTATTTGCCGGCCCTGTGGTCACCGGTGGCGTCAGCCAGGCGCTTCGATATATCTTAAATAATAAACATACATATATACTATTAAAATAAATAATAGATAATACGTAACTGCGCAGAAATGTTTAATTAGAAAGGCAGCGAAAACCAAACAGAGAATATAAATCAAGAAATCCGTTTCTTAAAATAGTGACCCCGAAGTACTCTTATAAAAACTACATAGTAGAGTCTGTTATTGGCGATAATATTGGTGTATATACTCGTAGGTATGTTCCAGTTACTTATTTTTCTATTTTGCTGTAGATTTATTTACAAATAAGTATCACATTACAGCTCAAACTCCACTAGAGTTTGAGCATCATATATTGACAGTTTACTTATTTACTAGATGCTAAGATATAGGATATATGATTATGTGTAATCTGCTCTGAGGAAGTACTATATTCGCATATTGTTTGTGACCTCACTTGCTAAGAGGCACAAAATGTTGTTATTTTCGTTTCACGTTATGGAGGGGGAGACTGTACGCTGCAATCCAACAGCCGTTGGGCGCGCTCGATTGGCCACGTTACCCCTCTCTCACAGAAGACCACCTTGGAATGTACTGCATTTCCCACTTTATCTCATTCCCCTAATGTACGTACGTGTTTCGGTAGTGACCGAGATGGGAATGGGCTCTGCCATTCCTATCCTGTCCCTCCCCATTTTCCCAACCCTTTCTCCAAATCCATTCCTATATCTTCAAATGTAGGCAGCGCATCCGGGGGCGTGCCAACGTTTGTCATTTTGGACTGATGTTGGCATGTATCGCGGATGTCTGTGGGCGACAGTATCCACTTACCATCAGGTGGACTGTATGCCCGTCTGCCGTCTTCATCCATAAAAATAAATAAATAAAATATAATATCTTCATATGTATAACAAGAGATGTCTTGTTTTTTTTCTATTAATATATATTTTCTTTTAATAAGATGTTAATATAATGCTATCCCATACACATTAACGCTAGCAGTGCCTGCGACTTGTGCGTAGACTATGGAGTATGTTAACTTGATTCCCGTGGGAATTCTATAATGGATATGGATATATATAAAATACTCTAAATGTTAACCCGGCACTTAAGCTATAAAATGTATTTAAAATCCGTCCAGTGGTTTTCCGTGATGCTCCTTCAAGCAGATACACAAACAAATATTCCAGTACCTAATTATTGTTCTGGGCTTTGTATAATTCGTAATTGATAATGCAATCACTTTCTTAAAAAAATATTTCATATTTTTGAAAAAGTAACAACTTCGTTACGATTTTAATGTATGTATTTTACAATAATTTTACAATATTTACAATATTTTACAATTTTTACAATAATTTTATAAATCTATACTAATCTACACTAATATTATGAAGAGGCAAAGTTTGTAAGTTTAGATGTAGGAGGTAATCTCCGAAACTACTAATCCGATTTCAAAAATTCTTTCACCATTTGAAAGGTACATTATTCCAGATGGACATAGGCTGTATATTATGTGCAAAAACATTGACGGGCATGCAACGCATGGCGGGCACAGCTAGTAGGTTCTATAATTTAAAAATTAAAAGCAAACTATTTTTTTTTATTTCAGGTTCAGTAATCAAGAAACACGACATCAGCAAACAAAAGTTACCCGCCGAACTCAAATTTCTATGTTCCTAACTTAGAATTAATTGTAACCGTTTATTTAACCTAGTTGTATGTTAACTTATTGTTAGATTTAAGTTACGGAGACAAACTTACACTCGTGCTGTTTTTATATATTGCGTTCATGAAGTACTTAAATATATTGTAAATATTATTTGTGTATAATTTACTGTAAATTTAAACAATAGCTATATTACATTTATTGTGAAATTATTTAATGTTTTATTTCGTGTACACTAGTACACATTTTGGCGGGAACTGGAGATGTGAAGTTGAGTTTGATTTTTATAAAACACTAGCAACAGTAGCGACCCGCCCTCGCTTCGCTTCGGTTTATAAGTTTATATTTTCAAAATTTCAAAATTAAAGATAGCCTATGTGTTATTCTGATGTATGAGCTAATATTATTGTAAAGTTTCATTAAAATCCATTGAGTAGTTTTTGCGTGGCAGAGTAACAAACATCCATACATCCATCCTCACAAACTTTCGCGTTTATAATATTAATAGGATAATAGGATTGTGTATTGTACGTTTAGTGGGTTAAAATTGATACTTCAGTGTTTTTTGTGCGTAATGTTTGTGATAATCAAATAAAAACGTAAGACTTCGTATTCGTTTTAAAGAGTAAAATACAAAACAGCAATCTCCTTATTCCATTTCTACCCTTTATGCCCGATCCCACTCTATCCCTCGAGGAGGATTGAGAGATGTAATTAGACGAAGAAAACTCTTTGTCCCAGTATGCTTTCATCGTTCCCAACCATTTCACCATATTCCTGGTATGGTATATATACACACCTGGTATATGTACATAGCTGGTATATGTACATACGTGGTATATGTACATACCTGGTATATGTACATAGCTGGTATATGTACATAGCTGGTATATGTACATACCTGGTATATGTACATACCTGGTATATGTACATACGTGGTATATGTACATACCTGGTATATGTACATAGCTGGTGTATGTACATACGTGGTATATGTACATAGCTGGTATATGTGCATAGCTGGTATATGTACATACGTGGTATATGTACATACGTGGTATATGTACATAGCTGGTATATGTACATACGTGGTATATGTACATACGTGGTATATGTACATACCTGGTATATGTACATATGTGGTATATGTACATAGCTGGTATATGTACATACGTGTATATGTACATACCTGGTATATGTACACACCTGGTATATGTACATACCTGGTATATGTACATAGCTGGTGTATGTACATACGTGGTATATGTACATAGCTGGTATATGTACATAGCTGGTATATGTACATACGTGGTATATGTACATAGCTGGTATATGTACATACGTGGTATATGTACATACGTGGTATATGTACATACGTGGTATATGTACATAGCTGGTATATGTACATAGCTGGTATATGTACATACGTGGTATATGTACATAGCTGGTATATGTACATACGTGGTATATGTACATACGTGGTATATGTACATACCTGGTATATGTACATAGCTGGTATATGTACATAGCTGGTATATGTACATACGTGGTATATGTACATACGTGGTATATGTACATACGTGGTATATGTACATAGCTGGTATATGTACATACGTGGTATATGTACATACGTGGTATATGTACATACCTGGTATATGTACATATGTGGTATATGTACATAGCTGGTATATGTACATACGTGTATATGTACATAGCTGGTATATGTACACACCTGGTATATGTACATACCTGGTATATGTACATAGCTGGTGTATGTACATACGTGGTATATGTACATAGCTGGTATATGTACATAGCTGGTATATGTACATACGTGGTATATGTACATAGCTGGTATATGTACATACGTGGTATATGTACATACGTGGTATATGTACATACGTGGTATATGTACATAGCTGGTATATGTACATAGCTGGTATATGTACATACGTGGTATATGTACATAGCTGGTATATGTACATACGTGGTATATGTACATACGTGGTATATGTACATACCTGGTATATGTACATAGCTGGTATATGTACATAGCTGGTATATGTACATACGTGGTATATGTACATACGTGGTATATGTACATACGTGGTATATGTACATACCTGGTATATGTACATATGTGGTATATGTACATAGCTGGTATATGTACATACCTGGTATATGTACATATGTGGTATATGTACATAGCTGGTATATGTACATACGTGGTATATGTACATACGTGGTATATGTACATACGTGGTATATGTACATACCTGGTATATGTACATATGTGGTATATGTACATAGCTGGTATATGTACATACGTGGTATATGTACATACCTGGTATATGTACACACCTGGTATATGTACATATGTGGTATATGTACATAGCTGGTATATGTACATACGTGGTATATGTACATACGTGGTATATGTACATACGTGGTATATGTACATACCTGGTATATGTACATATGTGGTATATGTACATAGCTGGTATATGTACATACGTGGTATATGTACATAGCTGGTATATGTACATACCTGGTATATGTACATATGTGGTATATGTACATAGCTGGTATATGTACATACGTGGTATATGTACATACGTGGTATATGTACATACGTGGTATATGTACATACCTGGTATATGTACATATGTGGTATATGTACATAGCTGGTATATGTACATACGTGGTATATGTACATACCTGGTATATGTACATACGTGGTATATGTACATACCTGGTATATGTACATATGTGGTATATGTACATAGCTGGTATATGTACATACGTGGTATATGTACATACCTGGTATATGTACACACCTGGTATATGTACACACCTGGTATATGTACATACGTGGTATATGTACGGACCTTTGTGCAGACATTTACTGTCCCTGCTACCGTTCCTTCTTTCGTGGTGACTTTTTATTATATTTCCTCTTTCTATTACTCACTGTTGAATTTCATTTAGATCTAAACTTTCAATTTGAGAACTAAACTAGAGTGGTGAAGCACTGAATAGTCAATTAAATGTTGACAGGCGACTGACAGCGAAAATGGAGGGAAAGAAAAAAAATAAAGCTAGCAAAGACAAAAGATAAAGCTAGCTAACATAGTGCTCGAGTGGTGCCTATGCGTTACTACAAGTAGATTAATTGATACTAATTTTGTCGGACGAGGTATTTCGTATAATTATGATAAAACTTCACTTCAGGTATTTTCGTTTAATCATCAATTATAAGTACAACCGTCCAGTCCCGTCCAGTCAACCTTTGAGTCGTGGACGAATAGAGATAATGGTTGAATATACATATAATGTGTTTATATACATACATAAAGAGCTAAGGAACTAGAATAAGGAAAAATCACATTCTCTTAAACTTTTCTGGAAAAATTCTTATGAAATAAAAAGAATCTTAAATTATTTAAAAACGAACAAAAATCGTATGCCGTGGAATATTTTTTTTTTAATTTGAAAACATTTCCATGTGTTAGCAAATCGCAGCGACATTCCGTTTGTGAATTACGGGTATACATTAACATTTGTACCATATACCCTCCAACTTGCTTCCAACATTGTAGATGCTCCTTGCCTTAACGGTAGGTGCACGGCCTGGAATTATTCAGCGTACACACTATGAAATTAACATTAGTTCAAGATGCAAAACGTGAGGTTTTCAACATACACAAGATGGCAGACGTGCGGAAAGTCCTTTGTTATTATTAATATATTTTTAATAGTAATATTTTTTAACAATTTTGCGACCTGAAATACTGACAGTGAGATATTCAATTATAGAAATAATTAGGAAGATTTTCCTACCCAAAAACGATTCGGTTCCTTTAGGGTACAATTCTGAGGCGATCGTTTTGCTACACGATTGAAATAATTCATACGCTTTTTTATAGATTTTCTTATCGGGACAAGCTATTTCATCCTGGGCCAAATTGGTTGATCCTAACACGTAAGATGAGGTCATCGATTAAAGTATTCGACAACATTCGTGATTTCGTCATATACTTAGGAATTTCGCGAGATACCTGTTTTCATTTCCCTGCTAGAAAAGAATACTTTATCATGAGATATTATGATTATGAAAACTTTATTCTGTATGAAGCTTAGGGATTAGAAATAGAAATTATAATATAGAAAAATGTTATTACGATACTAAAGTATTCTTATTATAAAAAAATAAATAAATTTATGTAAAGAAAATATATTTCTTTCATCTGAATTTAGAGGCGCTCCGCGCTGTCGGTAAAACTATTCGTATTATGGTGTCGGTAAAACAGTGTGGGCGTCAGGTGAAGAGAATTGTTCTGTAGGTAGACAAAATTGTAAAGTTGTAGGTAGACATAAGATAATAGATTTTAAAAAAGGATTGAAGATTAAACATTATATGTCGTTTCTTTGAATATCAAAGCAACACCAAATAAGTTTGTTTCACTCCACAATCCTTTATAAAACCCTTTATAAAACGACATATTTGGTTACAAAAGTCAATTGAAAATGGAGAAACTTCGTTTCGAATTTGCATTATTGCCTGCAAGTGATCCAAAAACAAACATTTATAGTATAACCTCAATAACCACAAGTGATAATAAAGTGTATGCAATACCAGAAGCCCTACAATCAGTGAGTCTTCATAAAGAAATAATAAAAACAAATGCTTACAGCAAAGTAAAAAACAGTATAGTGAAAAGATACCAGAAAAGAAAGGTATGGATAACAATAACAGATGAACTAAAAAAAACTTACATAGATGAGGATGATAATTTACAGTTTGGGGGTCAATTTCTAGAAGAATTGAATCCAGAACAAGTTGCTGCAGCACAACAACAAGAAACAGGTACATTGGGAAAACTTTTTGAGAAATTCATGGAAAATATACAGGAAAATAGATCACAGAATTTAAAATACATCGCAGAGAGGTTAATATCTTAATAATAATAACGATAGTTGGGAAAACAATATCTAATGATAAAAATATTTAATATTTGATAATTACTAATATAATTATTAATTTACTAACTCAAATAAAATAAAATTTAAACTTAAAAATAAAGTATATTATATTCGCACATACAAATTACAACAACTGTCTGCAATCCATTGCCATGCCATAAGGGGCTCATATGTGATACATTTATGTATCTTTGTTGTAACTGCATGAAAGCAATGCATGTATTGAATATTGGGAGACAGACATAAGACTTCTCATCAGAGGTCGAAGGTTAAATTTCTATTCATGTGCAGATTCTCCAAATACTTAGCTAAATATCGAACCCGTACGCGCGATGTTTACGCCGGCTACAGCAGTTAACGGTGTCGGTTAACTTATATCTAACTGAGCCAAGTTAAACTTAACCTTTGGCAAATGTTACCCGGTCAGGCAAGCGCGTTCTTCATTCACACAGAACTGAATGGAGTCGCTTTAAGTGATAATTATTGTTTATAACTTCTACTAATTAATTATATATAATATATAATTCATTTATTTCAAACAAAGTCCATATTTTATTTTTATTGTTAGTAACAATGTTAGTACTTATTATTAAGATTTTGTTATTACTAATTATATATATATGTATGTACATGTGCACATGCACATGCACATGCATATACATACCCACACACATACACATTCACACACACACACACACGCACGCATATATATATATATACATATATATATATATAATTAAGGCGGCGTATGAGTCTCAGTCCATCTAGTGGTAAGTGGATACTGTCGCCCGTGGACCCCCTCGGCACATGCCAACTTCAGTCCAGAATGACAAACGTTGGCACGCCCTCGGAGCGCTGCCTGTCTTTGGAGATTTAGGAATTGATTTGGAGAGATGGTTGGGAAAATTGAATGGATTGGGATGGGAATGGGCTGTGGCATATCTAGTGAAATACCGAAATATTACAGAAACACCGAACTGAATTGAAATTCACTACCGAAACACGTAAGAACATTAGGAATATTAATAGGATTAATAAGATACAATATAATTGTTCTGTGAGAGAGAGATAAGTGGGTCAGTCGATTGTGACGGCTGTGGAATTGTAGCGTGGGTGCACGCTGAAATTCCACCCTCCCAAATGCTTAATATATTCATAGCATTGTCATATAAAAGGTACTTGTTTACCTTTTATATCACAATACCAAGTTTTGCCGAACTATATTATATATTTCTACATTTAATTTATTCCATAGTAAATTAATCGGTCACAACGAATCTATGTACAATTCAACTCGACAGATGGCCCTGTTCTCACGATTCCGTAGCATTCGGCAGAATGTGAACGTTACCTTGGTGCTTGATCTGCGGCGGGTGCGCCTTTCTTCCGATCCTCACAGGATATACCCTGAAAACATCACAGGTAAGGTTTTGAAAAGTTATAATTCTGGCCAGCCCTTTAGAGGTGGGTTCTCGGGGCTCTTTGTTATACTTTAGTCGCTTTTTACGAGACCCAAGGGAAGGTATGGGCTGGTGTTATTCTGAAGTCGGCTGTGATATATTAGGTACACTAATTTCCAGCATTTATAAGCACTTCATAAAGAATTTCATATCGATTCGCACATCGATACAATCGTAAATCACTAGCCCAATAAGTACATCGATCGATCGATACAGCCTTTCGAAAATGCTAACGAGCGTAACATCTCTAGGCTTTAGAAAGGGACTGAACTATCTGAACTAGTTAACACGCACACAAGCACATAATGTTGGCTACAGGTCAAGTTATTATACATGGACACTAATATGTTAGCAATAAAGGTTAGATTTGAATGATTTTGGCAACATTGATGCATGGACAAGTTGAAGGGAATGTCGTGACGTTTTTTTTCTTAATTATGGGTCAATGATTTAATTAGAAGGGTACCTCGAGGATGGAGATGCTTGTCTCTGTAGGTACTTGGTTCCGTAGATGCATTTTGGTTGATAAAAATGTTTGTTATGTTTAGCGTTCCTTAAATCGAGAGATCGATAGATGTATTCAACTCGATTGGGCCGCATTCGAGAAAATGCATCACCTGTTTTCGTTGTCTATAGCACAATGGTTGAAGATAAAAGTCTTCAATCAGTGCATCCTGAGCGTTATAATGTACGGTGCCGAAATGTGGCCTCTGACGTTAAGCCTGATTCACAAATTCAAAGTCGCTCAATGACCGACGGAGAGCTCTTTACTGGACAAATTCTGCAACGAAAAATTTGACAAAGAATTAAAGTGGAGTGTAGGCTATTTCGGCCGGTGTCCATATTAATTAAATCTTCCGGGCTACTTGGCCGAGGTCTTCTGGAACCTCTTCTCTTTCTTCCAAACGTTTCGTCAACAACTGCGGTTGACATCTTCAGGGGCGAGTGCGTTCACTTTCATAGAGATGTTATCTCTTCGGCTTCTCAAGCTCAGTGCGCTCTCAGTTTAGTTAATACAAAGAATTAAAGTTGCTGACTCAAGCGATCAGCAAGATGAAGTGGCAGTGGACATGCCACATATGCCCCGTGACCGCTAACCGGTGGGGTAGTCTAGTCCTCGACTGAAGACGTCCTCCGCCAGGTAAACGGAACGACTTGAAGAAAGTCGCCAGTAGTGGAAGATCGTGTATGGTGGTGGTCCTTGGGAGAGGCCTATATCCAGCAGTAGAGAGACATCGAGAGATGGATTGAGTGGGTTACTATTTCATGGTTAATATTTTGATGGTGGTAGGGTGACAGTATCCACTTTTTCTAAGAGCGGTATACGAGCATACAGTCATAGGCAGATGATATGGTTAGAGTTTTGCAGAAAACAAGAGGGGGAAACTAGGCTGGGTGCACTCGGCTGGTCACGTTACCCAGCACTCACAAAATACTACCGTCAAATGTACTGCATTTCTCAGTTTATCTTATACCCGATGTAAGTATGTGTTTCGCTAGTGAGTGAGATGTGACAGAGTCCATTTTCCCCACACTTTCTTCAAATCCATTTCTAAATCTTCAAAGGTAAGCAGCGTATTCGGAGTTTGTCACTGGACTGATGTCTGCATATACCGTAGATGTCTATCGTCGACAGTATCCACCTAACCTATTACTAGGTGGACTGTGTATTCATTTGCCACTTTCTTTGATTAAAAAAGAAATAAAATATCCCTTTCCGAGATGTCAAAACGTATTACAAGTACTGTATACATATGAAATGACCATGACATGACCTTATCTCTCATATTAATTAACACGTCATCCAGATATCATGATACATCGCTTACGCTTTTCAACTCGTCATTTTATAACAACAGCAAGAATCATAGCCAACGTTTTAACTGTCTGGTAATACGGCTTAGATTAGAATGCTTTTGGATAGCTTGACGTATTGAGTGACGTATACATAGGACGTTGTTCAACTTACCAATAATAATTGAATACATAATCGTATTATATGTACCATTTTGTTTCTAACCTGTGCTATTTCGTCCCTTGCAAATTTCAATTCCGTTTTATTGTTCTTTCCTTGTCAACTTTGATTCTTATTTGCGAATTGATATTGGGTGCAGTGCAGATGTAGATATCTATGTATGTATTTATATATTATTAAGTTATTTATTATTATAAGCATTTATTATACTATATTTATTATCGATATTGTCGGTAATTATATATCGAACATGATTTCGTCTGTGAATTTCGGTAATTTTGCACTACCTATATCCCTTTTATTTCCTCTTCCAAGGTTGCCTGGAAGAGATTGCCTTAGCGACAAGGTCGCTTATTGTATTCCGCCATTTATTATTTGTAATTTTATTAAGTAGGTAGGTATAAGATTTATGTAAATGAATTAGGGGAGGATCTAAATAAAGTATATTTCGTCAAAATTGTTTCAATGTATTATGCGAACTTGACTATTGTACGCGTATTGAGGCAGAACATAATGGGATACATATACTTAATATCATATTATGTTTATCTATGTTGTGGAAAAATAAATTATTTGATTTGATTTGTTCACGAGTTACCTACAAACTCAGTTCTTACCTTTCTTTTTACCCATACCGTACAAACCGTTAGTCTGGATATAGGCCTCTCTCAAGGACCGTCATCATGCACGGTCTTCGGCTCTTCACACCCAGCTACTGCCGGCAACTTTGCTGAAGTTCACGTGACCGGAGGATGTCTCACGCTATAGTCTTCTTATAATAATAAATACCTCTGTATTGATTTTAGCTCCTTTAAATAAAAGACGTTTAAAAAACGTGTAAAATCAAAACATAAGTGAAGAAACCGTAAGGTAACTATCAAAATAATACACAATTACCATATACCTATGTATATGGTAACTTATATATAGCGACCATTTTCATTTATATATTATAAATATCAAGGTTTATTAGTTTATTATTATTGTATGATTTTTGTTTTTTATGATAACATTTTCAAGGTTAAATTGAATTATCTATTTGTAGGTCCTTTCTTATAATAATTATGTAGGTACTTTTTAAATTTTTACTTTCGTATAAAAGTTAAGGCGGGTAGTTAAGCGAAGAAAGTCACTATAGCGAAAGCAATAGATTGTGTTTATAAAAAGAGCTCAATGAGCTCCACTCTCATCGAAGCTCATCAATCTCTAAAACTTTTATCTAACCTCTTCTTTTTCTAAAACATATGTCAAAACATCCGACTGGCGCATCCACTTGAGAATTCATACTGGATATGTTATACAATCACTCTAGGGCAGCCACGATACAGTCTAATATTGTTCTATGTTCACTAGCTCTCGAATTCTGTGTTTTGTAATTGAACTCACCTGCGTATGATGTGTAATTAAGTCTATTCCCATATCGATGGTTTATGGATCGGACATTCTTTTATTAAATCGTCAAAGTTACGACATGAACTCACAAGTACACGGCAACACCACCTCAACATTACATATGTGTGAGTGACGCACATTTCGAACATTTGCACGCAAGTTAACTACTCTTTATCTGTCTAATTTGTGCATAAATATATTTGTTGTAACAAAATTGAATGATCTAATTCTCGATAAGCTTTTATCATCACGAGACTTGGCATATCACGCCGTGATGAGTAGCTACGCGAAATATTTGCTACAGTAGTGGTAGTAAGAGGATTCCGTAAGGAAGTGCACGATTTCGGCTTTTAATTTTTTAAATGTTTGGTGCGTAAAGGCTTTGGAGTTTTTCACGATTTTAATTTGTTATTCCAATACTCAATAATATTTATTTCACGAAACCAACAAACGTGCATATTACAAATAACTTACAATAAATATCTATACTACTCGTAATATGTATAATAGAGTGCGAATTTTGTGAGTTTGTGTTTATGTGGAGGGTAATCTCCGGAACCACTGCACCTATTTGAAAAATTCTTTCACCATTTGAAAGGTACATTTTTCCCGATGGACATAGGCTATATATTATGTGCAAAAAATTGCCGGGCACAGCTAGTTAAAATTATAACAGGCGTTTATTGTTCAAAATGCTAAAAGATACGAAATAACACGAAAGCTGAAATTAGATTATTCAGTATCAAGAGTAAAATCGATTCAACTACTTTTTTTTTAAAGAAAAAAGGCGACATACGAGGATACAGTCCACCTGATGGTAAGTGGCTACTGTCGCCCATAGACATCCGCGATACATGCTTACATCAGTCCAGAATGACAAACGTGCACACGCTCTCGGATGCGCTACCAGATTAAGGAATGGATTGGGAAAATAGGGAGGGATAGATGGGTTAGGAATGAGCTCTGGCATACCTCACTCACTACCGAAACATTGGGGGATTAGGGTAAAGTGGGAAATGCAGTACATTTTAAGATAGTCTTCTGTGAAAGAGGGGTAAGGTAGCCAGTCCAGTGTGCACAGTTTTACATTTTTCTTTTCTAACTTATTGTTCATTTCTAATACCTATATGTTTTAATCTGCGCACAATTACGCAAGTACACTCATTGCAACTATCGGGCATGGCGTTGGTCACTTCTTTGCACCGAGTAACAATCGCTACGAACGTTTTAGATGCAACAACAGAACTTTACATGTATGATTTAGTCCCTAAAATAATTTTATTTTTCTATAGAACGATTTCATATATTTTAAATTAGGTGACACGTCGCGTCGTATAAGCAGATTACGTTAAACTTACACTAAAAAGGCCTTTTAAATCCTTTAGGTATACCTTTGTCTTCCAACATTACCCACTATGGGCTCTCTGTGTAATACAGTGCATCGGTGACGTCACCGCCATAACATGTCGATAACTGATCTCACACATCACTCACTGTACTTGAACTATACATACATTCTTAACCCGATAATGTTCAAGATGATTGACTGGCCATACGCTAAAAAAGAGTGCTATGATTTTAACAAAAGTTCTAAAGGTCAAAAGTACCCCAAAACATGAATGAAGAAGAAAACAATTAAGATAGGTTTGCAATTTTGCTGTTATTGGTATATATTAAAGTGTGGATAAAGAATGAATCTTATGATCGTAAGATTGACAAATCCTTATTTTATTCTATCAAATGGAAACTTTTACTTATTGCAAAACAGGAGCTGCAGAGCGGTGAGTATTTTATCATAATAAGGCTCTGAAGCACCTACGACTAAAGAATTTTAAATCGTATATACTATAGACAAACAAAATAAGTGAGTTCACCGCCTGTGCGGTTGAAGGGGTGCGGGGGGCGGGGCAACGCGAGAGGATTGCGCGGAGAGTGGGCAGCAGGTGATGCCGCCTTGTGCCACTTATCTTGTTTATCTGTATATTGCATATGATATCTGTCAGATATTGTACTGTATTCATTCGATTGTACATTACAAATTGACCTGATGATCCAAATTTGACAACTGAAGGCGCTACAAGGCCTGCCCTGTCACGACGCGTCCCGGGAGACCACCATGAGTATTTTGAGGTTTGTTTAACACACACCAATTCTGTTTTACTCAAATAATACTACTACGTACACTTTACAGATATTCTTTAAAAAAGAGATGGGAGAAGCGCGGTTGGACCACATGATGGTAAGAGGTCACCTTCGTTTAAAACACCTGCGACACCACGTGGCATACGGATGCCCTGCTGATCCTCAAGAATCCTGTACATAGCTCTCTTGAAAAGCTTCAGCTTGCAGTTCTTTCAATAATTTTCGCGTTCGAGGTATAAAATTTAATCTTACCTGTTATAGTACCTATCGCGCTATTTCCGGATAGCCCAAAGGTTTACGGGGAGATAATGCTTCTAAACATTATCCGCCTTTTGTCACGTTCTGCAATAAATAATTGTCTTGATGACCGCACTGAACGCAACGACTTTTTGAAAGTGCGGATAAACCGCACGATGATGACGGGCAGTGCGATTGTAAAAACCCGAAGTTGACATCAAATTGAACAACTCTTGTTGGAGTAAAAAATCTGCTAACTTGTTGGCGGTGTAATTACGGCTTGTTTAATATACACACATATTATAGTATACATTTTAGTTATTTATATATAATTTTATTTTTTGTTTAATTTTATCTTGTCTTTACTATGTATTTTAATTTTCATTTTCACATATATTTATATTTTATGTAGATTTATATGTTACATCTGTCCCGAAAGTTTTGATGTAAAAATGACACGGTCTCCTGAGGATAGTCCGTGGTCACTGGTGCGGCTCCAACTGAAAATGCTGAGTTGGTGCCGATTGGCGCAACAATCAAATAATACTTAAATAAATAATCAAATAATGTTGTTGTCAATATTTTTTTTCCTTTCTTCCTCTTTGGAACATTTCCAATTATATAAACGGTAGAAATTGGATAGAGCTTTCATCTTGTTTGCTAAATATTGCACTGTCTTTGTCCGATTGTATATTACGAAATGGCCTGATGATCTAAATTTGACAAATCAACGCTCCACAAGGCCTGCCCTATCACGACGCTCCCCGGGAGACCACAATAACTATTTTTTGCACACATTAGGCTTCTCTCGTGAGCGAGTGCGTTATGCAATTTATGCTGTTAATGATCGGGTTAGAAGCTTAGCAATAGACAATAATAATTTAAGTCGGTAAGGCCACTGACAACCACTGACCGCTTTGCTTATGATTTTTGTACCTAACTTAATTGTTTCAAGATTCTGTTTAAATGTATGTTACATATTGTACTTATTTACCCCGCTTGCTCAACAACCCGAAGTGGATTTTGGCCTGCGATATAGTGAGCACGAGGACGAAGCCGCATGTAAAAGCTAGTATCCAATTAAAGCAACGACAATATATGAATAGCAAGTACGTATATATGAAACCTAGTTACAATCACACATACAATGCATGCAATAAACAAACGTAGGTATTATTATTTTTTACGAGGACTAACTTAAAAGCAGATGGCGAGTGACCTTTGAAGATGAACAAATAATTTGACGTGCGACCTCTGTGAAGATTACGGATCCAAATTACATGGTAGCCCACCACTTACCAATTACACTAACTAATATTTTATCTACCAAAAGGTTCAAGGTTCGGTTGTCGGGCCAAAAATTTTGATGGTCCAAAAGATAATGTATGTGTTAATATTGACAGGATATTACTACTAATTTATTTAATAGTTTTCGTCTTTCGAAGGCACATTGTCTTGTGCAACAGGGATGACTGGCTTTAAAACTGCAGGGTGAGGGGCGCCAATTGTATTGACTTTACGAACTGCCTCAAGAGGTCTTCCCATTAAGCTACGACATGGGGTTCTTCAAGAGAGCTGTGAATAGGATTTTGCAAGGTCGGCGGCGCGCCCGCATACCCCCTGGTGTTGCAGGTGTCCATGGGCGGCGGTAACACTTACCATCACGTGAGACCGCTTGCTCGTCCGTCCTGTTATCTATAAAAAAAAATACATCTCCATAGTAAACAACCAAAAAAAGTGACGTCCGCGCCGCGTCGCCGTCCGATGTCTCCGATGTCCGCGGGAGCCTCTTCTGTGGGCGCCGGGCCTTACGAGTGCCACCAAGTGGTCAGTCTGCCGTGGCCGTTTTATAAAAAAATCCATGACGTCACTCGAACTTTTTTATACACATAATTATAAAGGAAACATAAATGTAGATGGCAACATAATTAATGGCAAAAATCATACAGCAGAAAATAAATCATAATTTTAATCTACATTACCGATTTAACAGTATTTTTTCACGTTGATTAGCATAAAATATCAATACGTTATAAACATCCAAGTCCATGACAACATACAAAACCATTGAATAAAATGTAATTATATGTTTGCAAGGAATATTATGGAAATAAAATTATAATATTAAGTATTTAAATTAATTTCATTACTTAATATTTTAAATGCGGTATTTCATTTTTTGCGCCATTGATTTATGTGTAAATATAACAAAAAAAATATATATGTACCTATTTGAATTGAATTTAATCAAATTGAGAAAATAAATAAAAAACTATTTTTTGTCATTTATAATAAAAATAAATGATTTTGAATTAACAATAATAACTGATTTTAATAAATAGGCAAATTTGTATTTTTTTATTTCTTTTATTACATTTTTTACTAAACATTTATTTCAAAACACAATACAATTTCAGTATTTATTATTAATAGAGGTTAAGTAACATGAACTATTAGTTGGAAAGTTCACACTGTTCACATTGTCACAGTAGATCGGTTGCAGTTCCTAAGAAGGCGGTTGCAGAAAAAAAACTTAACTGGTAAAGATTCATGGGACATTTCAAGTTCAATTGTGGTAAGTTGGTAATCAAATCAAATGAAAAAATGGTAAACTCAATATACTAAATAAAATATTTTAAGGAAACTAGTTTCACATTTTTGTTACAAACGATAAAATAGTAAAGACGAAAGTTACTATTAATGTTTCTACGTGTTTCCACATCGCTTCGGCATCAATCAAAAGTTGTATGATTCTGTTCAGACGGACCGGCTAAAATTAATTTTGTATTGTTACGTAGGTCACTGTCATGTTTGATCTTATCACTTCATTGTAAGTGATTTGAATACGTCCGCTGTCCGTTATTTATTATGGTTTGAATCATTTTGTTTATTATATTATCTGTCATTTATCAACTTTAGCATTAGCGTTATAAGATAGGGAACGTTTAATGTAGCTGAGGAGTGGCGGGTTACAATTTATTATCGCTGACGAAGGGTGAGCCGTATCTTGCGTAAGGATGGAAAAAATAAATTTATTTAAAAAAATTGCGTGTGCGGTCAGGGGACCCCCGTCAGGAACGAAGATCCTCACGTATTTTTTTTTAAACTCCGAATGTAATTCGAAATAAAATCTGTATAGTTCATGTATATTTTTTTGATTATTTTCAATGCAAATAATTTAAAATAAGGAATCAAATCAAAAATCAAAAATTTAGGTTATACTCGTACAACCGGCCACGCACTAGTCTGCACGTCTGCTATTCTGCTCGAGTCTCGCTCTCGATACTCGCACGCACACACACAGAGAGAAAGATAAAGGCGTGTGGAGGGGGTAAAAATCATACGTAAGCCGCGTAAAGGAACTTCGTTCCAAAAAAATAATCATTTTTCTTTGTATATTTGTATGACGAGTCCTCGAATGGAAGCCACGTACCGCGAAGTGAAATGTGGGTGAAACGCGCTTCAGCCACGCGAACCGACGACTTGAGGAAGTTCGCCAGTGGTGGCTGATGTGAAGAGCGGGAAATAGTGTGTGGTGGCGAGGAGAGACATAGCCTGATAGTATGATATGATTTCACGGAAATACATCCTCAATAGAAAGTATAGACAATCCGACTTAACACATCTTCATTGAGGAATCACTAAACCGTGTCAAGGTTAGAGAAAGACATTGTTTTACGAAATTCGGTTCAGCCTGACAGACAATGGGTTCAGACATTTGTTACGAATGCACTCGAACCTATTGTTTTATTTCTCGTTTTGTAATGAAGCTACGAAATTACTTAGTCACAGGTGAAGGTTAGAAGGTGACAGGTTGAGATCAATTTCGACTTCAAAGTTCAAAGTTCATTGGAACATCTATAGAGACATCAGCTAACTGTAATAATTAGAGATGGGTAACTCGTAGGTGAGAGTTTTTTTTAGCAAAAAAAAGGTGGCGGATGAGCATACAGATGTTAAGTGGATACTATCGACCGTGGACATTTGCGATACATGCAAACATCAGTACCGAATGACAAACGTTATGACGTTTGAGCTGCGCTGCGTACCTTTGGAAATTTAGGAATATTTTATTTTTTTATTTTTGCATCACGATCCCAATATTGAAGGGCACCCAGGGCATTGGCCCAGCCCGCAGATTTGCTCGTTGTAGGAAACAAGTTAAAATCACCCTTTTTACAGCTTTCCGTCAGGTGTCCTACACGAGCAGTCTGTGGGTCAATTACACTGGATGCTGTTGGGACTGTCACGCTTCTGCAGTGCGATTCTATGCGACGTCTATGGGATGCAGGATGCGGCGCAGCACCAACAAAATCCTGACGGCGGTCGCAAATAGGATTGATAGTTCCAATTTTGGTGGGACTAATGATGAAATAGATAAATAGTGTTACAGTTTGTTTCTTACTAACATAGTTTATAAGTCTCTTAATAACCCTACCTAAATATGATTATTATGTTATATTTGAAATAAACAATAAATGAAATGATGAATGAATGAAAGCAACATATCGACAGTTCAACATATCAAAGCACAATTTAGTATGCGTACTGAAGTGTTAAATCTAATTGACAACTCAAAAATGTCACGACAGCGTGATTGCCTTTAATATATTATACATATTAAACATTTTTAAACCCACGAACTTTTCCATTCAATGGCTACTTATACGTACTTAATAAACGAGTATAATAAAGTATACTTAATACGAGTATAATTAAATAAACTACCCGTTTTTCTGCTCCTAATTAAATAAAATTTTGGATACCAAAGATGAAACTTGCTTTATCTGCAGGTTCATGCATTATAGATTTCAACCATCTGTTTAATTATATCTGTGATCTATCAACAAAACATCACATCGCGTAATTCTGGGACGCTACCATTCGCAAGCGCACCGCTATTTATCGCCTTGAGCTCATCTTGAATGCATTTAAAACTGCAACAAATTATTTCTCTGAGAAGTAAATGTAGAATCAGGACAAAAGGCATAGTCAAATGCAATAAAATAATAATCAAAGGAATAGATAATTATAGCCTTTTAATCTTTCATGTTTTATGCACATTTTATATTGTAAATCGGATCTGAACGTGTAAAATTCAAATTCAATCAGCAAGATGAATTTAAACTGTCGTCAACATGGAATCCAGTGATTAATAAATTTAAAACTTGCGATTTACCGTCGAGTACGTACGTCCGCGGACTGTAGTGTTTCGCAGTCATTCCGAATGTGAAGACAAAACTGCCCGCGGCCCCACCCTGGACTATCCGCGTCTTCAGACAACTCGTGACCACGGCTGGTGTGACCCGTGACCACGGCTGGTGTAACCCGTGCCCAAACGTCGAATAGAAGTAAAAGGTAAACAAAAACCTTTAATTTACTATATAAAATAGATAATTAATTAAATCAAACGAGAAAAGAGTTGTCTTAGATACATATATAGATGAAATTATTTACTGCACATTAAAACAAAATAAGATAGTAACAGATATTGTGTTTGGGTAGAAAGGAAATAAATATTTAGTCACAGGTGTACAGTATGCATAATTATTAATTACATATTATACATACACAGTATATACAATATACAAAAGAAAAAATAATTAAAAGAGAAGATAACGACAATAATTAGTAAAATTAAGCTAATTAGAATAAGAGGAAAAGTGGTTATACAAACAATGATGATTGAAAAAAAAGCTAAAAGATATAAAGAAAAATTGAAGACAGTATTGAGATTTTTAGTTTATCACTATTTACCATATACCATCGGCGGGTGTCTCCACTGTTGGATATAGGCCTTTCTCAAGGACCGCCACAGCATACGGTCGCTCCTCATCTGGCGATTTTCTTCAAGCCATTAGTCCACGTGGCTTGTACGCGTCGCACGAGGAGTCTACTCTATCGTTTATCACAATTTATATAAGTTTAAAATAAATTTTAATTAGTGTACAGATACATTGTAATTATAACGATACGTAAATGATAATTATCGGTGCGCCAACGTATTATTAACACCGAGTTATTAACAACGGCGATCAATTCACACCGAGTAGCGCGTTAATAATTTTTTACTGTGTCTGGTCAATGACTAACGATTTCAACCTACTTCACATAACTGTTACATAAGCCGCGTATCGCTAGATCGGGTCTTCTTTAATTAAGTAAGTTCAGTGCACGGTGCACTTGAAACAATCCCATTTTTAAATAAATCTCCGATGGCAAGGACAATATATTAAAGAGAAAGAAGAAAGAAACAATTTATTAGACGCAACACACACATACATATAAAGCTAATAGATATACCTAATGTAACATTTGCTGTGCCCTATTGCAGGCTGTTGTTAGATATTAATTATGTTCTACAACTTGCAATGCAAACTTGCATTTCCCACTTTATCTTATTTCGCCAATGTACGTACGTATTTCGGTAGTGAGTGAGATGTGCCAGAGTCCATTCCCATCTTATCCCTCCCCATTTTCCCAACCCATTTCTCCAAATCCATTAATATATCCCCAAAGGTAGGCGGCAGCGCATCCGTTTGTCATTTTGGACTAATGTTGGCATGTATCGCGGATGTCTATGGGCGACAGTATCCACTTACCATCAGGTGGACTGTATGCTCGTCTGCCGCCTTCATCCATAAAAAAAATGAAATAAAGAAAAAAAAAATAATAATCACCAAGTCGATTTTTATCAAATACGTCAATTACCAGAGAAACTAAACCTAACCTAATCCTTGTATACAATATCTGAGTTATAAGTTGCACATAATACTCGCAGGTACTTGTATGTATTAGATCGCAACGCGAAACTCGTCCGTAAAGACGGCTCATTATAAAGGAGGCCACCGCATCTGATCGATCTCACGCATAATCGAAATACATAGTTGTATATCGATCTATCGATAAAATCTCATCTGTCTACGTGTTTTATGTTATGACACTCGCTGTGCAGAATACAGGATGCTGTGAGCATGTCATCACCTCATCTTTCCTTTACACCTTCCAATTCTTATGTCTGGAGTTTATGGTACTGACTCTTAATATCCTTGTATTTGATATGTGTAGTATTTATAGAACGAAAAACCATACAAAAAAATATATATATGTCATTGTAATTGTCATTTATCCTGCTAATTCGTGTATAATTTTTAGAGTTCAACCCTTGTTAGTTTTGATTCTTCGCCTCTTATAATAGCAGGAAGTCGCAAAATCTTTAAAATATCGTTTCGTGATTAATTTCCTTAAAATATAAAGGAAGGTGTTAGGCAGACCGATATCAAATAAATGTTGTATAATGTGTACGGGGGATTCCTCTCCATCATTTTCCACCGTCAAAGATTGGTGTAAGCAATTTCGTTTAGGACGAGAGTCCATCGACAACTCACTCCAAACAACATCAAATTAGTGAAAGGAGAAGTTCTGAGCGACCAGCGGCTAAACACGAAAGAAATTGTAGCAAGGACAGGGCTTTCAAAAACTACAGTCGTTAGGATTCTTCATAAACATATTCATATGAATAATGTTAATGCTAGGTGGGTGCACTAGGTTAACACACTTTATTGCGTGTGGGGTTGCTGTTATGTTTCATTGCTAGTGTTGCATGGGCTATTGCTGGTGCTATGCTGTCATAACCCTATGGTTATCTATTCTCGATTCTCATCCGTGAAGTCGTGAGTTCAAATCCTCGGTCCGTACCATTGAGTTTCAAATTAAGTACGGATTTAATGTTCCAAAATTGAAAAATCTGCAGAGTATGTATCCGCCAAATCGCATTGGGTCGTAGTGGATTATGGCCCGAAACCTCCTAGAGATTTATTAAGTTAGAAACATAGAAATTTAAGTTCGACGGATTACTTTATTTGCTGACGTCGTGATTACTGAAACTGAAATAAATGTTTTTGAAATACTTTTAAGTTTTTTTTTTAATTTAGTTGAAATACAGTTTTTTTAGAAATCGAAATTTTATAACCTACTTTATTATTATCAATCATTATAATTGCAGAATTTTAAGGTATAACAATTAAAATGAATAGAGAATGTTTAACATATATTTTTTTTAATTATCACTAGTTCGGCTATGAAGAAATACATCTTGAGGAATGCTCGCGAATAAAAAAATCAGCTACATTTGTATACCATACATCCACACTGGACCCGCGTGATGGTTTATGCCCCGAAACCCATCAAGTGATTTATTATAGGAGGCTTGTGGAGGAGGGCATATTTTAGTGGATGATGTGATGGCAATCACACACTGAAGTTGGAAAATAAATAAGACCTTGTGGATACAACGACACACACAAAGACGAATACTAATCAACTTAGATATTTCGTTTCTTAGTCTCTTTAAATTTACGCGTGACTTAGTCGTGGATACAAAATAGGTGACACATTCTCTTTCTATACAATTTCACGAACTTGTGTTGTCTATATCTATGCTCCCGACAGTCACTACTTCGGCACAAATACTGTAACATTGTAACTTTGTAAGATCTCCTTGTAAATTTAGCATTTTAACACATATTTATTACTTAATATACCATCAGAAACTTGCATTAATTTATTGGAATCTACGGGAATTCTGCGTGACACTATGATCGCGATAATAAATTTCGTCATTTATTAAAATGTTATAAAATATAATAAAATCAGTTATTTATACTGCTATTATAAGATGTCTATGGCCTATTATTATTTATGGTTTTATATAGCGTATAATATACAGCTTTTATTATTTCTAGATATTAATTATTTTGATAGTGAAAAATAAAATAAAACTTCGGTTAGTAGAGTGCCACACCCCGTAGTTAAATGAGTATTTGTTTTACGTAGAATAAAGGTTAGAAATAAACAATAAACTATGAAATAAAACCATTGTAGAAACTGGTAGAATCGATTGTAGTCTCGATATTAAACAACATATTTGCAGCTTTCACGGTATTTAATTGACATCGTTTCTTTCTCTCTTTTCCTAACACTCTTTCCGAATCCAGTCATAAAAACATCCAAAGATAGGCAGTACATCCGATGGCGTTTGTCAGCGCGTCCGACGCTGGTGTTGCAGGGAGACAGTATCCACTAACCACCAACCAGGGGGACTGTACCCTCGTGTACCGCCGTCATCTGTAAAAAAAGAAACATTACACTTTGTCTCTTTAATGGACTCAGCTTTTACGTATTGCATGCGTTGACCTAGGAATGTCGTACATACCTCGCACATGAATATTAATACATTTATCAACCGTCGTCGGTGATTTATAGCTGTGGACCGCTGTATATTTGTAACATGTTAATGGCAACGTGACCTGACAATCTTCGTCATTATTCCTGTATACGATCGTCTCGTTGACTTCTTATTAAGACTTACGATCTCTAAGTCTCTTGACGACTGTTAATTCTGGCACCATAGCAACAGAATATATTCAGCGAAATATATTTATACAAGCTATATAAACTGCTTGTCGTGTGGTGTCGGCCGGCTTAAAAATGGTATAGCTTCCACCTCCATCACATTCGAGGACCCATTTACCCCATCGGTTATGGATCCTGGGACAAATATGACTTGACTATTTCCATTTCATCATGGATATCCGCGGTATATAACAAAGATTGGTACGCGCCCGAATGCGCTGTCTACCTTTTGGAGATTTAGAAATGGATTTGGAGAAAAAAGAGTTGGGAAAATGGAAAATGGGAGAGTTTGAATGGAATGGGAATGGTCTCTGACATATTTCACTTACTACCAACACAGGTACGTTCATTGGGGAATAGGATAAAATGAGAAATGCAGTAAATTTCAAAATAGTCTTCTGTGAAAAATGGGTAACGTAACCAGTCGAGTGCGCCCAAATGCAGCGTGTACCGTCGCTCTACGAGTACTACTCGTAGTTATGGCGTATGTAGCATCACCCTCTCCCAAATTAGTAGACAGTGATGATGATAATTAATAATCGTGTCAATCCCATCCCACACCGCATGTGGGTTGGGAACTACACACTTGAACGCTATAGTCACGAACTTACTAATGAAGCAAATATACGTCTATATTTATACATCATTAATTTATGTGTGTAAAGCATTCGACACTAAAATGTGGGAGCTTCACACCCGTTAGATACTTGCCACACCGATGGTATCGCGACGTATAGCTTTAGAAATCTTTATAGAAGACATGATTTACTTGAGGAATCTGCCAAGTTATAATTTAACTATTAGCTTTATTTGTGACGTCATGTAAATTTTAATAATCATGTGCAATTTAAAATAAAAAAAACAGCCATGTTGGCATGCACCGTGGATGTCCATGGACGAGAGTATCCATTTAGCATCAGGTGGACTGTATGCACGTCTACCGCCTTCTTCCTATAAAAAAAGGAATTTTTGTAACAAACACCCAATTCATCTTGTAACTTAGTAAATACTACATAGTGAAATTTATATTTTTTATTTGTTTATTTATAGTTTATTGCTTTCTAACTAAACTAATATGGGCGTGATCCATATGGTCAAAGGTACATTTGATGAGTAAAAACATTGATCAATTGTTCCTCATTTCTAAATGGTTGAGAAACAGTGTATTCAGTTATAACATCGCGTTGTCAGTGAAACCGAGAGTTACTATTAACACTCGTACTAAGTTATCTAGCCTAGGCGACGACACCTACAGAATTCCTAACAGAAATAACACAGAAATTGTGTCAAGTATTTGACGTTCTATGGTCCTAAATCATTGAAAATGTTGATTTTGATAGTTTCAACTAGGTGTTTGCACGTACTAGTAATCTGTAGCGTGTCAAATATGAACGAATGATGATAGATTGAAATGAAAGGATTATAAAAAATCAGTATGGAGATGTGGGACGAGTAGTCGCCCTGCGACAAGCGCTCCACAGCCACAGGCCAACATAATAACCGCTTGCTCGTTCGCCTACAATAAAAAAAAAAAAACAAGGATAGACGCCACGCCCACTCTAATAGTGGTGGTTGGATGACAAGAGCCGAGGATAGTGTGGGGTGGCGAGCCAAGGGAGAGGCCTATATACAGCAGTGGAGAGACATACGCTGATGATATGGTGTGGTATTTATGTTTATGTGGCACTTCCCTTGTATACTATTTCTCTGTTTGCCCAAAGGTTGACTGGTGGACAATGGCATAAGGCATTAGATTATTAATTACAAATAAATAAATTATAAATTAAGTATTAGAGCTTATCCATTTTCGATTACCAATCTTTATAATTAATCAATCGATCAATCAATCTTCTAAATCGTTTGGAGGACATCATTGAACATTCAACTAATAAAAGTTTCATCTGAATTGACTCATTTGCAAATAAACAAACATTAAACAAGATTTTGATTGGCTTAAACATTAAAATAAATCATTATTTTTACTAAACTTAATACCATCATTATCCGATTGTAACAATACGCGGTGTGTGTTTACGATTTTAATATTGTTTGTGTGTACGAACCTCGATTGATAGTTTAGGTAGAAAAACAATGAATGAATGGATGGCTTTATGTAAGAGAGAAACAAGCACTCGCGGAAAACTATACTTATAAAAAAGTCAATGGCAAGCGCCAGTCGAAAGGGAAATATCGCCATTTTCGTTACGTTTAAAAAAAAATTGTTTAGCTCAAAGTTGTAGAACTTTACTAGCTCTATCTATTGATATATAATTTGTACATATAAACGTATAATGTTGTTCTAACAAAAAATACGATAATAGTTTTGGTAACAAATAGAATCGTTATAACAACCTTCATAATTTAGGAACTACAGAACCGATTTAGTTCATCTTGGATCTTAAATGACATACTGAAAACGTGGTATAATTTATTTTAATTTTAGCAGTAAATAGATTATTCTTGTATAAAGGCTTTAGTTTAATCATATTTATAATTTTAATATTTCAGTATGTAGATCCAAACTATTTTCTAACAAATTTTAAGAAATGCACCTCGCAGTTTATTTATAATTTGATTATCCTTTAAATAAATTATATTTATACAATTATATTAGGAATTACTAATCATCGTTTAAGTTCAGTATACCTACATTTCATCGCACCTCCCAACGTGCCTCTCTGTTTAACCCAAAGGTTGGCTTGCGGGGAATGTCTCTAGGCATTAAGTACGATTAAGATTTTTTGATAAAATAAATAATAACAAAACTTAAATAAGCACGTAAATACAGGATGTAACCTATTAGTTCTGAAAGCGTGAAATTCTGAATTCTCTTCATAATTTCGAGTTAATTGACGTGATTTTTTTATTTGTGGTTCTGTTAAATTTTCCGTATTATATTACCTATATTTTCTAAACATATTTACTGAACACAAAGCCTAAAAGCCTATATTTATAAAAAAAAACATATTTATTTTTATTCCAATGTAAGTATTAGCTGGTGCCTTGTCGCATAAACTGGTAGCAATAAAATTAATGACTCTCTTCAAAAGAATATTGCACAACGAAATTAAATTAACACTCCTATTGTACTGTTGTTTTGTTTCGTTCATTGGCGGCAAATTATCAGTGGGCGGGTTGTTTATTATGTACCAAATTGTACTTGTGGGTATAGTGGGCACAAATGGTGGTAGTTAGTCATAGAGACATCGAGCAACAGGTGTTGCTCTGAGGGTCCCAGGTTCAATGGAGAAGTTCACCATGTTTTTCTCATTTCTTAAAACTTAAAAAAAGGTTTGATAATTTTTTTTTATGATACTTATCTTCCAAGTTACGAAGTTATAGGTAGACTTTCAAAGTTCACCGAGCAGCGTGTGACGTCACGACACATACAAACCATATATTGCTGAATGGTATTTACGACGTTTGTCTAAAAAAAATCTTTTTTGTTAAAACGGGCGAAAACCACCTGAATTTCCCGTTCAAATATTGCATATATTGTGACGTCATCATCGAGAATAGCGCGTTTGAAACTTTGAACAGCTGTATTATGTCGGTTATTTTCTAACGGACTTAATTTTTTTTTTCACCATTCGTAATATTTTAGCGAATGTTCTTCGAAATTTTCCTTATAAATTCTTTAGAACCCTAAAAATGTAGAAGTGAACCGTAGTCACATTATGCAAAGACAATAAAAATCTATCTCTAAATCAAACAAATTAAAGTCAAAAATGGGGCACAAAGCATTAGAAGCAGTAAAATAATGCGGTTAGAACCAAATGAGATACAAATGTGCCGCTCTCGAGTAGCAACGCTAATGAGTTTTCTTGATTAGTGTTGGCACACGGCGCGGGAGATGACACGGAATGACCTAAATAAAGTTAAACACATTTTATATACTTGTGAAATATTTTCATGACCTACTAGCGGTGACGGATTTACTTTAATTTTTTATTTTCTTAAGGAGTTTAACAAAAGTTTAATAAATAATACCAGACAATAAAATAATGTTAATATCACTAATACCCCATAATAAAACCCATCTTTTCCCATAGGTTTTCTTATAGCAATTGATTTTATTTGTCACTTGAGTTATTAACAAATTATTTGAACTACTTATTTATTAAGAACTATTTATTAAGAATAACTCAAGTGACAAATAAAATCAATTAGTCACCCCATGACCACGTCCACTGCAAAGTGTTCGAAACGTCGGGATATAAATAATGTTAAATATACGCGATTTAAACCGTTCAAAGTTGTTTAATTGCTATGTATAGTAATCGCGAAAACCTAAGAAAATATTAGGTTTTCTTATGTTTCAATTAATACTTATTACCATAGGTCACCGCCTCCGATGGACACCTGCAACACCAGAGGGCTTGTCGACCTTGCAGAATTCTGTTCACAACTCTTTTGAAGAACCCCATATTGTAGCGTAACGGATATACCTCAGCTGACAGTTCGCGAGTGTCGACTAAAGCGACTAAGGGATAATAAGGCCCTGAGAAACTACACACCTGTAAAACAGTGGACTCGTCAACCCGCTTGGTCAGCGTGGCGGTATAGAGCCATACATCCCTCATCCACAAGGCTATGTACATGTGCAGAACCCATGTCGAGGTGTTGAACATAAACATATTTTATACCGCGAACCCGTAGGCTGTGGAACGAACGATATGGGGTTCTTCAAGAGAGCTGTGAATAGGATTTTGCAAGGTCGGCGGCGCGCCCGCATACCCCCTGGTGTTGCAGGTGTCGATGGGCGGCGGTAACACTTACCATCACGTGGGACCGCTTGCTCGTCCGCCCACTAATCTATAAAAAAAAAAATAGGACTGGTTACGGTTAAAATAAAATAAAAATGTATCTGTGATGCTATCTGTTTGTATATACGAGATAAAGGATAATACTCACGAAAGTATGGAGCTCGGGCCCCTTTCGAAACTTTAATATAGTTTTCGCTGTCCGTTTCGGTTTGTCATTCTGCACTGATGTCGGCATGTACCCCGGGTGTCCACTTACCATCAGTTGGAGTGAATGCTCGTCTGCCGCCGATTTTCTAATAGAAAAGGTAAACAATATAGACAAAGACCGTTTTCAAATTCCCTAGGAAATCGCAACATTTATAAATTAGTGCAAATTTTGAAAAAAAGCAACGGCTAGATCCCATTGCTGCTACCTGAGCGAAGCCAGGGCGAATTACTAGTGTTAAATAAAATTCAAATATTCCCGGCATTCCACGTCGATGTACAATCGACCAAGAAAAAGAGTAATTGCATAACATACTTCCATACTAACAGTTTCATTGCTTTAAGAGACTTGCATTGTAATAAAAAAAAATACTTAGAACAAGTTTTTTATTATAGAAAGGAGGCAGACCAGCGAACGGTTTACCTAATTATAAGTGGACACCGTCACCCATTGACATTCAAATGCATTTATTACCCGACTACGGCAAAGCTAAAGGAGGGTTATGATTTCGGCAGACTATGTTAATATGTATGTTCTCATCTCTACCCTCGTAGTTCCTAAACCACTCATAACATTTTCACAAGGGAGGTCTCGTCCGATTAGTCTTAAATCCAATATGGCGTATGTATATGAAACATGAAAATATGCCTAGAAAATAAAATGCGGATAAATGTATAGTGTTTAGTATCAAATGAAAGGTTCGCATTCGAATATTCGTTCGCATATGCACATTCCAAAAATATATAACTTATGGTCATGAAAATGTACCATTGAAAGATAAAAATGAAAGTTTTACTTTCACTCAATTTACATTCTTCAATCACCCTTGAATTAAATCATAGAATTATATATTTTATTATTAATTTTACATATACAATAAGGATATAACAAGCGATTAAACAAATACTTAGATGAAATAACTTCAACTCTATAAATTCATTAACAGCGGAACTAATAAGCTATTAACATTTCTTATAATAATTATTTTAGCCTTATAGCGACATAATTACTAAAATAGCGATAAAGTTACTTTGATTAAACACTAAGATAATTGCTTCTTGTATATTTCTGTAATGAAATAACTAGCTAATATTACCATACGATCAGCGTGTGTCTCTCCACTGGTAGATATAGGCCACGCCCAAGGCTCATCACTACACACGGTCTGCCGCTGTTCTTCTTTAAGGCATCGATCATGGGGTCGCCACTCGAGGACTACTCCAAGACATGGGTTATTTGTCCTGTAACCATTGTCACGTCAGATTACTGTTTGTTACTGCTAGGTCTAAGTCATTAGTTCTTTTACAAGTTTCTTCATTTCTAATCCAATGCGCCACTCCCTGCAGTAAGCCTGATTTACAAGTACAAATTAGGTGTTATTAAAAGATGGGAAATTATACAAATTAAAAAAAGCCTTATGGTCGAGCAGTTCGCTTTAAAAAAACAGTGTTCAGATAAATGTACAGCTTTACGAGCTCTATCCAACAACGTGTAGTTTGTATGAGTGAGTTAGACGTATGAATTCCATATGGTATAAAAAATATATTATTAATAATAATAATGAGGCTTTATATAAAGTATATTGTATTTATAGGTAAGCCGCTAGCACAAGCCTTGAGGAACCACCTCTAAGAGAGTGGACTCGCCAACCCACTGGGCCAGCGTGTTGTTTTAACGCCATACATCCATACGTTATCTTATGCATGAAGAAGCCCATGTCCAGCAGTGGATACCGAAAGGGCTAGTTACATATAAAATGAAATATATAAAAATATATTTATCTAATGATGAAGGAAAATGTTGCGGGAAGACCTGTATGCCGTAGTATACGTCAATCCACATTGAACACACGTCATGAATTATGGCCCGAAACGTCCTAACGACGTTCTAGGAGAAGCATGTGCCTGCAGTGGGATGTTATAGGCTGACATCAATGTTTATCTATATATTATCCATGTTTATTTACCAGAATTCTACTTGAGAGCTCAACATAGGCTTTGCAATGTACCCACACAATTAATTCAATTTATTTCAATTTTATTACCAATCAAATATATGTTTTATCGCCCACCGCCCGGCGCCGTCAGCATATCTGTCAGTTATGAATAGTTAGCATGTCAGCTGATGTAAGAAATAGAAGTTAGCAATTAGATTACACCTCTTGCCATTTAAAAGTATGGTTCAAGGTGCAAATTATGTGTTATTAGAGCGAAATACTTTATTTGAAACGTTCGGTTTTTGTAGGAAGCGTCACGAATTTATGTGGGTGACTTTACTTGTGGTTTTTATAGGCGATTTGTTATATTGTAATGATTTTGTAAAGATATAAACAGCCTCACTTTTGATATAGCAAATAAGTATGTTAGCTTTGTAAAATAAGAAACCTTTGTACTGTAATATAGTGTGTGTATCCTCTGCTTTATATACGAGTACAATGTGTTACTCAAATAACGCAAACGCTGTAAACGCACCGCCTAGGCCTCCGGCCCGAGTAATGAGCGCTACGAACGTTTTAGACAGGACAACAAAACCTTACTACATGTTTGTTACTTTTTGTTTTAAAATACTATTTTATCTTTTGTTAGAATGAGTTTATAAATTGGCGGACATGTTTTAGAGTTTTTTTTTATTTTGGTGACTCGTTGTATAAGCATTTATATCAATGAATAGAAGGGTCAAAGATATTTTATGTGCACGAGTGGTATCTGTCTGTACGCGTGATCCGTGATCCATAAGTTAAAAGCCGCTCAGCCAGCTATGCAGACAACTATTGTTCGGCGTTTCTCTGCGGGATTGGAAACGAATTCGTCAAAGAATGAAAATCACCGCTATAGCCCATAGAATCAGCATGCTATAGTAACAACGGTCAGGTCATATCTATCCCAGGACTGGCAATCGATGGGGTAAACGAGTGAAAGAAGGTCGCGTACCGTGCAGTACCGGGCAGTACCGGGCGCTCCGGCCACGTGGACCGAAGGTCTCCAGTGGAAGACGGATGAGAAAAGCGGAAGACCGTGTGTGATGGCAAACCGCGGAAGAAGACTATGCTCGTATACAGCAGTGGAGAGAAACGGATTGACGGTAAGGTACTAAAATAAACATTATTGAAGTCTAAAATAGAGAAATATACGGTACTCTAAATATTAACAATTATAATTATGTAGTTTTTATTCTCACTGGCTGCAAAGTCACTTGGCTTGCTGCAGTCGGTTAAAAAGTTAGTCCCTTTCGTAACATTTTCAAATTGATTTATTTCCAAATTTAGCACGTCACGCCTAAACTGTAACATTAAAAGCAAAGTTCATGTCCTTCTAGGAGGTATGCCAAAAATCCACCTGGGAACCGAACCGGCGAACTCTCGCATTGAGCTGTCAATTACTCATCTCTCGATGTGCATTGTTAACCTCGGTGTTAGTTGATTATCATCATTAGTGTTGCGGAACGTATTTGGTGTTATTTAATAAGCGGAATTTGCCTGCGCTGATGTATTGCCGTCTTGGAGTAGTGAAAAATTAATATAATTAGATTTTTTTCTGGGTTTAATGAGTGCAGCGCAATTTTTTTGTCGAAAAAAGGCGGCAGACGAGCCTACAGTCCACCCGATGGTAAGTGGATACTGTCGTCCATAGGCATCCGCGATATATGCTAACATCAGTCCGTCAAAGCGAATGACAAACGTTGGCATCGGATGCACTGCTTACTTTTGGAGATTTAGGAATAGATTTGCAGATAGGGTTGGGAAAATGGGGAGGGATAGGGTAGGATGGGAATGGCATATCTCAACTATTACCGAAATTGGGATAGGATAAAGTGAGAAATGAAGTACATTTCACTAATCAGTATAGCTTTTAGGGAAATAGAATTTTTTTTTAACCCGTGGACTTAGTACACATAATGCAAAACCCGAGACGCCTTAAGTAATTTAAAATATATAATACCGTTTTAGCCAAAAAGTTACAAAGCAAAGTTACATGTAAAGTTGTGTTGTTCTATCTACAACGTTCGTAGTACTCATTATTCAGTACAGCGTACTTGACCGGGCGATTAAATGAGTGTGCAGAAGTGAACGGTGCTCATTTAAACGCGATTGTTTTTCATAAATGAAAATTTAATTAACGCCCTTTAAAATTATAATAAATATGTATTAAACGACAACTAACATATAAGCCTTTATATGTTAGTGTTGTATTAATAATTATTGTATAATTTCTGAGCACGACTATCCCAGCCTATCGTCTCTTTATGACTATAAAGAAATCCAAACTTTTATGACTTTGATGATGCATTAAAACAAAGCGTGTACATGACCTAATATGCGTTATTTAGGTATCGGACACAACGTGACGATAAAAAGCCGCAATCATGTAACTCATACAAATTGTGCAGCAATCGGCAGTAACCTTTAAGACGTTATGGGAAGTTTACTGTGGGAGACGTAAATCATAGCAAATACCTATGCTATTATCGTGTACACCATATTGGTGGTAGTTGGACAATTTCAATACCGTATATGAGAGTGGTAGGTATTTTATTAACTTGTGTAACCAGCAAATCCATTCAGAGGGTCAAGTCTTGTCCAACTGGATTTATGGCATCCTGTTACTTGGCTTGCGCTAGGAAAGTTTGCGATATTTATTTCATTCATCGAGGACCAAAACAATACAATACTTTTACTTACAACAGGCCCACGGGAGAATATTTATTTAACAGCAATGATTATGTTTAAATATGATTTATTAGAAACTAGCGACTTCGTGTGGGTAGATGCTAGAGTATTTGTGATTAGCTTTTTTTTTCTTTTTTATAGATTAGTGGGCGGACGAGCAAGCGGTCCCACGTGATGGTAAGTGTTACCGCCGCCCATGGACACCTGCAACACCAGGGGGTATGCGGGCGCGCCGCCGACCTTGCAAAATCCTATTCACAGCTCTCTTGAAGAACCCCATATCGTAGCTTAATGGAAAGACCTCTTCGGGCAGTTCTTTACACAGCCGTGATTCCCGTGATAATTTGATAATGTATCTGAATAAAAAGTACCGTAAATCTTAACGTGACATATAATCTATTACTATGGGAAGTTTCACTCAATAACCAAACCTGTGAGAACCTATGGGAGTAACTATAGGAAATCTCGACCGTAGTTTTTGCGTGCTGTGCGTACAAACAGATAAAACAATTGTTGTTTTGGGCTGTATATAATTCTTGATTTATATTGAAAAAAAAATCATATACAATTTTATTACCTATATGTATGTGTAGTGCCGGGTTGGTACATACATGGTGGGGCCTAACAATCAACGGTCACGTCCATACACAGCATATTATTATGGTAATATTAATTCGTTTATATTTTTATTTTTTTTATAGTGAAGTAGGCGGACGACCAAGGGGTCCCACGTGATGGTAAGTGTCACCGCCGCCCGTGGACAACTGCAACACCAGGGGGCGTGCGCGCGCGCCGCCGACTAAAAGCTAAAAGCTAAAAGCGCATCATATTTTCATTTAAACAAATAATAATTACATCTTTTCCTGGCCTTTAATTGGTAATGTGATAATTCCGTTTAAAAGAATGAAAATTTATCTCTTTTTTAAAGGCGTATGTCATTTATAGACGTTCTCGGATCCAATCTGGCCATTTTGCAGGAGAACTGAATTTACCGATGACTGAAAATTCAAAACAAAAAAATAAGGAGCCGCAAAAACTGGTTAATGTTCTGGGTGACGTTAACAGACAGTTGCAAAGTGTATAAAAGGTTCCTAGAAATATGAAAACTAAACCGCTCCATTTTACATTTTATAATTATTTCTAGATACTTCGTGCAGTTCAAAGGGGCAGCTTCGACATTTATCCACTCCAGGGAGGCGGCGTGGTATGATTATTAAAGTAGTAGCCTTAAGTTAGTTAATTCAAGGTGGCCTGTCTTGATCCTACCCTGTTGTACGTTGGTGTAAGAACTACTGATCACTCTGGTAGACAGGATTGAGATTGGATTGAGCAGTGAGCTGCTTGTGTGTACGAAACCTAACTTTCACCTAGAAGCCTACAGCAGTGAGTGATAAGTATGGGAACTGTTAGGTATTTTGACCGCCACAATCAGTATCAGACGTGTATCAAGTTAATATTAATGTGGGTACATATAAATAATTATTATTGTAATAACAATGACATGAATAATGGGTCTGCTTCGTACGCTCGTCTTTTATTGACAACGTGGACTCAACAATGTTGGGCAAGATAAAGGAGACTTGGGAAAGATAGGCGCCCGGCACGGACAACCTCTGTGTAAATTTAGGTTGGTTACAATCCCTGGTGTGAACAACAGTCTTGCCCGAAGCGTAATTAACGCTGGTATAGAAGTATAAATAAGTAGGTATAAATAACCCTCTATGCCTATTTAAGCGGGTGACCCCATTCAATGCACTTACATTTAAAATTTATAAGCAAATATCTGCTTATTTTGCAACATATTTGTAATACAGTGAAAGTATAATCCCATTAATAGTCTTCGAGATCATGAACCATAAACAGAAGACGCACGAATGGGTAACGTCGCCTTCAATCCTATTCAGATAATGACCGAGTAGGTATATCGCACAAGATAGTGGAGTATCGCAAATCGGTATTTAATTTTATATTATGTCACAAGGCGTGCCGCCAGCGAACACGAATGATCGTATGCGGAAAGTAACCAAGGTAATAAATCGATGACAAAGTAGAAACAGACTGGTGCAAAATATGTATAAATAACTTCGCGAAATACTGAAATGCCCTAATAATTGTGTGTTTTAAGTGTTGAGTAGGTATACCTATAATATGAGTAAGCTGCTGGGCGCGCTCCACTTGCTACGATCCGTGAAATCTATCATGTCGGTGCATTTAGAGGTGTAAATTAACTTTTTATTTTTAACTTTTTTTATGGAAAAATGTCGGCAGACGAGCGTACAGTCTACCTGATGGTAAGTGGACACGGTCGTCCATATAATTCTCAAATATGCATTTATGTGTTGGTTCCGTTCCGTATAACACTTATTTCCGTGTAATAGATGCCCAGTGACCTTTATTCAGGTTTTCTTTTATGGACGAAGGCGGCAGACGAGCACAGTCCACCTGATGGTAAGTGGATACAGTCGCCCATAGACATCCGCGATACATGCCAACATTAATCCAAAATGACAAACGTTGGCACGCCCCCGGAGCCGCTGCCTACCTTTGGAGATATAGGAATGGATTTGGAGAAAGGGTTGGAAAAATGGGGAGTGATAGGATGGAAATGGGTTCTGGCACATCTCACTCACTACCGAAACACGTACGTACAATCGGGGAAATAAGATAAAGTGGGAAATGCACTACATTTCAAGGTAGCCTTCTATGAGAGAGGGGTAACGTGGCCAGTCGAGCGCGCCCAGCAGCTGTTGGATTGCAGCGTGCACTCGCCCACTCAGAACTCAGGTTGTTGGCAGCTCACTGCTTCAAGAAATTGAAAAATTACATAACTAATTACATGAAGATTGATATTGAAAAAAATATTGTAGAATTTACCTAACATTCGGACTGTTACGGCATACTATATTTTTCAAAAAATTCTTAAAATAAAACAAATTTCGATTTATTTATCTATTTAAACGGGTCTTAACGCGAATATTTACCTTATTTATTTTACTCGACGTGTCGGTGGGGTTGCACCAACCATGTCCACGAACTGACTGAAGAGACGGGTAGTCCACGTCGAGAGTTGCGAGCAGTTTCATCAACTACCCACATTTGGTCTTCATGCGGCACACAACACTCACAATATCAGAAGTAGCTTCAGCCGAAAAATCGCTAGGTTTAATTTTATTAAATTTATTAATCACTAGATTCCATGTCGAAGACAATTTGTATCC